>CM052713.1:27641166-27668653 GCA_028551405.1 Uromys caudimaculatus
TTTTTTTTTTTTTTTAAGTATTTGCCATTTTAGTCACCAGATATTTTCTCCTCCCGGTAGTTACTAATAATCACTTATTATTCTTTATGAGTACCTCTGTGTGAAAGAAAACAAATGTTTCCCTTTTTTCCTATACAAATGGTGGCATGTGATACACTGTTGTGTTTTATGTCACTACATAGCTCTCCAGTTTACAAAAGAAGGTTCCTTTTAGATTTGACAGAGTATAATTCCTTCTGGAATTTTTAGTAGATAGACTGAAGTTTTTAGAACATTTAGCTTCACAGCAAAACAGTAAAAAATAAAAAACAAAAACCAAAACAAAAGCACAAGATTTCCTTGTCCTACCCTGACTCCCTACACGTACAGCTTCTCCCTTCCTTAGCCCAGTCATCAGAGTGGTACGTCCGTCAGCGGGCCGCTGTCGGCATACCTTCTTACCTGGAGCCTGAGGTTTTCTTTTGGGTCCTCTCTTAGTAGGATCATACACAGTTTTACTGCCTTGAAACTCCCCCACTTATACCTCCCCCCAAAGCCACTGATTATTTTATACTTTCCATAGTTTTGCCTGCGCCAGGACGCCATGGTTAGAATTGCATCTCGTGTAGACTGTTGAAGTTGGCCTTTCAGTTGGCAGTGATGCATTTATGTTTCTTTTATATCTGTGGCTCGCACTTCGTTTCCCTGGAACTGCACTCTTTTCTTTTAAATCATTGTTTCACAACTGTGCTTTCTGTGGTAAAAATGGCATTTGAGTTCTATATTCTGATAAATAAATCTTGAAGCAGTAAGGTCTGAACTTACAAGACGATAATAGTTAAGGGTTCATGTTCTTGTAACTTACGAACTGAATTCCAGGACAGTCATTTACACAGAAAAACCCTGTCTCAAACCCCTACCCCCTACCCCATTCCTACCTCATCCAAAAGAAAGAAACTTGTCTGAGGTGAATGAACTCTGAACAGAGAGAAGCTTAAGTATCCATGATGCAGCTTAGCTTGAGATTGGTACCCCAAGATGACATACTGACCAATTACTTCTGTTTTATAAAAATGAATTGAGAAAACTCCAGAATAAATCACAGATAACACAGGCTCACTAATGTACCATTCTGATCATATAACACTGAAACAGTTAAAATTGAGAGATGAAAAGAAAATGGGTCAGAGTTTATTGGAGAAAGAACCATGGAGAGGGGCTGGGAAAGGGAGGGAAGGAAGGAGGAAGAGAGGGCCTTTTATGGTGGGAGCTGGCAGCCAAGTAGTTTGGAGGGCAGGTCAGCAGGGTGGAAACTCAAGAAGTATTGTTGTTATAGTCTGAGACTGAATTCTCTCCCTTCCTGGAAACTTCATTCTAAAAGGCCTATAGCTAATTAAGTTCATCCTACGTTAGGAAAAGCAATCAAATCCGTTCTATTCAGATGTCCTGATTTAAATGTTAATCACATCTATACTTTCAGAGCAACATTTAGACTAATATTTGTCTAGGTAATGTGGTTGACACATAAAATTAGCTATTAGAGTCTACTCCTTATTTATTAGGCATACATACACTTTTTAAACCATATGGAGCTTCAAATAAAGATAAGGAAGTCATGCTTTCATCTAAAATGGTATAGCTTTTATGTAACCAACCTTCTCCCTAGAAGATGTAAAAATCTTTGTGTAATGTTCACTCTTCTTCTTGATGTAACTTAAATACCATGATATAAATCTGAAAGTGAGGATATATAAAAAGGAAGAAAAAGATAGTTGTTTACTGTATATAACACTATTATGGACACATAGGTTTACATATTTTGCATATATGAAGACATACATAGTAGTTCTTAAACACTTGTTTAATCAGGAATCAGACTCAATTTTTGAATTTGGCAGTGGTTAGAATCTATGGTTTCTGCAAGATCACTACCACCTCCCTTTTACTAAGTGTTAATTGAACATTTCATGCCTGACAGCCACCAGTATAGAATGTGTAGAAAAAACTCAGTGCTACCCCATTAATATGTACAGTTTTATGTCTCTATATATCTGGTGGAAAAAATAAACAAAAGACAGGGTTATTGGGTATCAAGAAGATGATACTAATCTGGAAGCTCAAATATTAAATAACTAGGAAAACTACATAGTGATAGGAGTTTGGTATGTGATTAAATAGACTGGGGCTATGGAATGTCTCAGGTAGCAGAGTGCTTACCTATAAAGCACTCTTACCTTGGGTTCAATCCCCCATCCCACATAAATTGGGTCTGGTGGCCAGGAATTGGTGACAAGATCAGAAGTTCAAGATTATCCTTGGCTATATATAGAGTTTGAGGCCAGCCTGAGATGCATGATATCTGGTCTCATAAATAAAAAAGAATAGAATAAAAATGACTGATGTAACATAATGTGGAACAGTTGCTGTAGATTTAGAGGACATGAAAAAGAACTTTAATTTTTGTATTTTATGCATGTGAGTGTTTTGTCTGTTATACCACTTGGGTCCCTGGTGCCCAGGGAGCCCAGAAGAGGAATGGTAGTCCCCCAGAACTGGAGGTGGTTGTGAGCTGCCTCGTGGGTGCTGGGACTTGAATCTGAGTCCTCAGGAAGAACAGACAGTGCTCTTAACTGCTGAGCCATCTCTCTAATTCAGCCTTTAAATTTTTTATATTTAGTTTTGATAGCAGTAATAGCCATATGCTGAGCTAGGTGAACAATGATAACATGTCTTCTTCAGCATTTACTACTTAAATGGCTTTCTTACTATCAGCTCCTTTGCTTGCTTGCTTGCTTGCTTCTTTATGTTTTTTTTTGTTTTGTTTTGTTTTGTTTTTTTTGAGACAGGGTTTCTCTGTGTAGCCCTGGCTGTCCTGGAACTCACTCTGTAGACCAGGCTGGCCTTGAACTCAGAGATCCACCTGCCTCTGCTTCCCTAACACTAGGACTAAAGGCCTGCACCATCACTGCCTAGCTATCATGAGGTTCTTAATAATAGTCTGACCATGTTACGTTAGTATGCTCTTACACGGTTTGAATTTAAAGATTTTTAGGTACTTGTATAACTTTTGAAAATGTGCTATTAATTTGATAGCATTTTATGTTGTCTTTCTTTCCACTGAACTAAGATTAATATTGTGTTGTATTTGCTCTTTGTCTATGATCCAGGGAGGTGTCATTACCTCTGACATGACTGATATGATATTCTCGAATAGCCCAGAACAGCAGCTTTCTGCAACACAGAAATTTAGGAAACTACTTTCAAAAGGTAAGTCTTTACTACATTTCATCTCTGTGTAAACTGTTCCTTGTCCATAATCTCTTTTCTACAGGGTCTTTCTGTGCTTTCTTTTGGAGTATGTTTTATAAGTAGAAATACTTCCTTTCTTATTTATGGGATCTTACCAGAAAGGAACATTACTTTCATTTGGGAATTGTCATGTAAAAGACCTCATAGTAAGTAATAATAGCTTATACTGATTGAAATTGAAAAGCTCTGCTCTTTATAAAAAATTACTTAAATGGTAATTACTGATTTTAATGTTAGCATTTTACCACTGAAAACTAAGTATAGATTTATTATGGAATAGGATAAATCCTTTTTGTGTAATTAGAATGAATTGGTATATAGTACTTGCTATTCTGGGCAGGTAAAAATAATTCTGAGCAGTATGAAAATGTTGATAATAAATAGTGAACCATACTATTAAATTATGGTTGTTTAAAATCATGTTATTAAAAGTATTTATATCTTGAGATGATAACTGCATTAAAAAAATTGGTCATCATAATTTAACACACATATAAGAAGTGGTTATTTAGGGCTGGAGAAGTGGCTTAGCGGTTAAGAGCACTTACTGCTCTTCTAGAGGACCCGGGTTCAATTCTCAGCACCCACATGGCAGCTCACAACTATCTGTAGCTCCTGTTCCAGGCAAAACACCAATGCACATAAGTAAATAAGCAAATAAATAAATGTTAGAAAGCAAAATAAAACAAAAGTTGTATTTAGTATGACAGTTTGGTAAAATTCTGTATCATGTCCATTTTTAGCATGGTTTTTTCATCTAAAGCCATTTTATGACCATTGCCTTCCTACATGTGTTCTAGTTTGCCAACTTCCTTTTTAAAAATGTAATAACTAGAATGTTTACTCTAGATGTGTTTATCACTGAAATTGATGGCAAGAGATTTGCTTTCTTGTCCTGAGAAGACTATCCATTTCAGTGTCAGTTTAGAACAGTAGTGGTTATGGCATAGCTATGTATCTGACTTTTTTAGCAAAGGAACTTTTCTTGAACAGTAGTTTTGAATGATTTAGGTTTTTGTTGTTTTGACAAAGCTTCTTGGTCAAAAGCAAATCAGGGACAAAGGGCTTATTTGATTTAGTTCCTTTTCTATCACTGTACTAAGACTTATAGAAGAAGAGTTCATTCTGGTCTTACAGATCTAGATGTTTAGCAGCCATGATGGGGGGGCGGGTGCAGGAGATTAGAGCAACAGCTGAGAGCTCCCATCTCAAACCACAAGAGAAGAAGCAGAGAGCACAGGATGTGTTTTAAACTTCATGTTTCAAAAGCCTGTCCTCAGTGACATACTGTACTTTCTTCAGCAAGGCCACACCTCCTAATCTTTTCAAATAGTCATTAGCTCAGGACCAAGTGTTCATATGTGCAATACTTATGGGGACTAAGTCACTGCAGCCTACAGTCCATTGTAGAAGGAAGTAGAGGGAGGAATTGAAGGCAGGCCTGCTCTGCTATTTCTTGCCAAAGAACCCAATTCAAAAAAAAAAAAAAAAGTGTGGCAGGTGTGCTATGGGGGACCCTCTTGTTGGCTGTCAGACAGGCTTGCTGTACTCAGCTTGCTTTCTCACACTGTTCAGGACCCCCTTCCTAGAAAATGGTGCTTCGTATAATGTGGGCAGGGTCCTCACACATTAATTAACAGTCAAGATGCTCTCCAACAGGTTAATCTGATGTAGGCAATGTTTCAGTTGAAAGTCTCTTACCAGATAATTCTAGGTTCTTTCTAGTTGACAGTTTAATTAGGACAGTGAATACAACAGAATTTTCAAAAAGCCTTTAGACAACTACAGTGGCTAGGCCATCAGGCTGATAAAGGCACTGGGCTCCAAGACTGATGACCTGAGTTTGATCTCTGGAGCCCACATGGTGTGAACCAACTCTGGTGGGGTATTCTCTGACTACCACACATATGCCATGCCTCATGGGTCTACACAAAGAGACAAACAGAAATAAATAAGTAAATTTAAAATATATATGAAAAATATGTAGTTGTTAAGATGGTTTTGAAATTGCCTACCACTCTAGGAGGTTGAGGCAGGAATCTCAGAATTCAAAGCTGACCTGGTAACATAGTAAGACCACATCTTAAAATATAAATAAAAACAATCAGCTGTTGTGGCCCTAGAAGTAAGTTAACTGTAGACTGCTTGCCTACAGTGCACACAAGGCCTGGGGTTTCTCTTCTGTACTATCAGCCAGCCAAAAGTTTGCTTTTACTTTATTCCTCCTTTTATACAATGCTTTTATAATTTAGAATATTAACTAGTATATCTTCAGTGTTACCAAGTTTGTTATGTTGAGTGATTGATAAATATGTTGAACCAAGCAAAGGACGTGTTACCAAAACTCCTTCTTCAAACCAGCATTAAACTAATTAAATATTTTGTCAAAACAAAAGCAGAGAGCCTTATTGTAGCACACAGGCTGTCCTGTAACTTGCCATGAGGATAATCTAAACTCTAGATCTGCCTCCATTTTGGAGTGTTGGGATTATCAGTGTGGACCACCACGCCTGGTTTACCTTATTTTACAATAGGCTGGCCAGAGATCTCCCTAGGTAGTTCTGTTCTAACTATATTTTCTGGCATTACTACATAAAGATAAAAATCTGAAATTATTGGTCTGATTATCTGATATTTCCTGTCTGTTCACCTAATAAGTATTTATTAAATGACAACTTACACTCATCGTTATAAATCAAAGTGAGTGTTAATGAATTCTTGCTGGCGCGTTCTTGTTAGGGATAATGTGAGACCCTGTAAATGCGTTAAGAATCTTGTCATCCAGGTTCTCTAGGCAGATGCTGAGGCCTCCTGTCCCAGAGGAGAGTGTATCAGAACACTGACAATACATGCTGCTGTTGGATAGGAGTAGCTGTCTTCCGATTTCCCACTGCTTTCTGAGTTTCCTAAAACAGCAAAGTTTCTCAGCCCGTAGGTTGAGATGACCCTTTCACAGGGTTGCATATCAGATAAACTGCGTGTCATATTTGCGTTATGAGTCACAACAGTAGCAAACTTCAGTTGTGAAGTAGCAGTGAAATAATTTTATCACACGGGGTTAGGGTTTATCACATGAAGAACTGTATTAAAGGGTCACAACATTAGAAAGGTTGAGAATCACAATAGTAGAGGCATTAATTTTAAGAATTCTTGAGACCTGATGATATGTCTCAGTGATAATTATTTGCTTAGCATACAAGATTCAGTGCTGAGGGTGCACACATGAGAGATTTCCCTTGTATTGCAAAGACTAAACAAAGAATTATTCCATTCCTCTATTCTCAGGATTAAAGCTTATGTTTTTGTAATATCTTTCAAGCCACACTACTTTTAAAATGACCAAACTCAATTTTAACCTTTTTGGGGGGATAGATTTTAATATGAGAGATAGTCAGGGAATGAAGAGAGGGGTATTATGAATAATTTTGATCTATAAAGTCATTATATTAAGATATCTTATTTTATTTTATGGGAAAACAGAACCTAATCCTCCTATTGATGAAGTCATCAACACACCAGGAGTAGTGGCCAGGTTTGTGGAGTTCCTCAAACGAAAAGAAAATTGTACACTGCAGGTGCGGATATTTTCATTTCTTGTCATAGAACTCTGTTCTAGAAAACTTTTTGTCTATGAATTTCTTATTTTAATCTATATGAAGACTTGTTTGTTTAAAATGGTATTGGTGATAACTACCTTATAAACTGCTTGTATAAGTTTGTTACTATGTAGGTCCTAGTTAATACTCAAAGAATTTGTATCTTATTTGAATTTTAGCAGAAGTCTGCATAACAGGAGCCTATGCAAGCTGTGTTAAGTTTTAAGAGAGAGAGAGACAGAGACAAGAGACACACTACTTGTTAGCCTTCTCAAGATGGTATACATAACATGGACTGGCCCAGAAACTCAGTAGTCAGCCCTGGTCTTAACTTATCCCCCTCCTACACCAAAAGATTCAACAAAGAAACTTTACCATTAGAACTTTTTGCTTTAAGTTTGATCTTCTAATAATGTACTGTACAGAGAGTTTACCACCTTAGGACTGAATAATTTTTATAAGGGGCCAGGTATAAAGCTCACATTACAGTCTCTTGAATATCTGGAATTCTAAAAATACTACTTTATTCCCGAGTAAAGTTAAACTTTTGCTACTATTTTGATTGTTCAGTAGCTATACATCCTTGGTATGTGTAGGATTCCTTTAATATCTGAATTATTGACAAATACCTATAACCCCTAAGTTCTCACCAAAGAAGGGCTCAGACCTTTTAGAGATACCCTGCAGCTATAAAATTTGGTTAAATCACAAGTAGATCACAAGATAGGAGAAATACTTGCCAATAGTAAGGTTAATTCCCACCTCCTTTGTCTACTCATGACTGAGGCATTTTATAAATGGCAGTCCGTGTCCCAGGCTCCTTATTGGCTAGGCCATTGCAGATGACTCTTGAGTCTTAATGCTTTGTCTTTATATTTTCTCTCTTTCTGCTCCATCTTTCTCTTTATTTTACATCTTTATTACAGTGGTGAATTTCTTCTAGAGGAGAAGGAAGAAATCCAGAAAAGGTAGAGTACTTCTCTGTCCCATCAGCTTTTCTTCTCCAGTTTGACCTTTGCCAATCCCTATGTTTATTTGAATTAAGATTCTGTTTTGCTTGCTGCCTCCTGGATTATAATTCTGGTCTCCATTTAAGTCCAGAATCACCAGACAGTTGAAAAATCATGTTTACACTGAGAGCAAGGAAAGAGAGATTTTCTCAGAAAAAAAGGAAATCCAGCCAACCAACACTGCAGAGAACAGAGCCTGAGACCCTAAGCAACCTACCAAGAGAACCATAGGGACCAAAAGAGGAGTTTACTGCAGTTTATCATTTGAAATGGTTTGTGGGAAAAGGGAGGGAGGGAAGATAGCCACTTTGTTAATTATAAAAATGTTGCTCCCCAGTCTCTGGGAATGAATGTAGTTGAACAGTACCAGTCATACCATCAGATTGGCAGTTTTTAGTTTTTATGAGATGATTATAGAGGCCTATTAATACGCTAACAAAGTAAGGCACAATCTTCTAGACTGAAAATGATAAACCTTGAGAAACAAACCCCCCCGTTTGTACATTTCCCTGTGCTTCGTAAGCAGTATAGTATGTCCGTGTCCAGCTCCCTCCCCTGGCTGACACACACAGTCCTGTATCATTTCGTGATTCATCATTGCTTAGAATTTAGGTGAATGTCTTTAAAAGCTCTGATTTGCTTTTATCTAAATTTCTAGATTCCACCCTTGTCCAGACTAGTAATTGGGATCAAAGACTGAAAACTGATTCCTCTTAAGTGGCCACTTCACACATTTTTGCCTTAACTCTCTCAAGACTGAGAAGTGACCGGTCTAGTGTTTGTAGTTGTTTTCTCCAGCTTTCCTTCTGCATGTGAGGCACAGCATACTATTTTCTCTCTAGTGTGAGTACTGGTAACACCCATCACCTCTACAGCAGTACGAGATTGAAGTATGTCAGGGAGACATACTTGCTCTGCTATGATAGCGTCAAATAAACAGATGTGTTCTGGAAAGCTTTGTGGCTCAGGGAGAGCACTAAATGTAAGATAGTGTATTTAAACTTGCCTGCTTTCTGGAGATGTGAGTAGCATGTCTTTGGGTAAGATTTGCCATTTCTCTTTCAGAAAGAGACTAGTAGTACAAGGCACAGATGAAATTGGATGGATCAGTAATAAATCCCAGGGCCAAGTTTAATTTTTTTCATCCCATAGCTAACAAACTGAATTTTAGTGAGCTTCACTACCTTTTGTCTACTCAAACCAGTCAAGTATCTCAGATAAGGAGCTAAAAATACCTGTTTGGACATCACTACCCACATACTCTCTTGCCATTCAAACTGGAGGTGAATTTGGGTAGAATCTAGGATTTTGGAATTAAGCAGTTACTTAGCTTAAGAGTATGGTCAAGCTTATTGACTCCCTCTAACCTTTGGCATGAGACTGGTCTGCTCTCCGAGATGTTCTGTGGGCCCACTTGTTTGAGTTCAGGCCCAGCATCTTTATACTATCTTTTGCAGTGCTGAGACACTGTGTTGCCAAACCTTATATAAAAATATCTAGATATAATAAATTGCTTCCTGGGGCTGGAGAGATGGCTCAGCGGTTAAGAGCACTGACTGCTCTTCCAGAGGTCCTGAGTTCAAATCCCAGCAACCACATGGTGGCTCACAACCATCTGTAATAGGATCTGACGCCCTCTTCTGGAGTATCTAAAGACAGCAATGTACTCATATAAAATAAATAAATAAATCTTTAAAAAAAAAAAAAATAAATAAATAAATTGCTTCCTGCTTCAAAACATTAGATGACACTCCTCCAAAAGTTGCATATTTAAATGAAGTTGGCTTAGTTTTTCCCCTTTCTTGACTTTCTTGTCCCCTCTGGAAACGTAGTACGATAAACTGCAGTAAGCTTCCCCCTTCCCCTCCCATCTTCATTGATCTCTGCCTTTCCTGGAGGGTTGCTCAGATACCTCAGGTGCTCTTCTCTGCAGAGTTTGATAACCTGGGTTTATTTTTCTGATGTGAGCCTTTCTTTTCACTTGCTCTCCAGGTGAGCCTGGCATTTGCTAGGAACCAGAGTGGAACCGGCAAAGTGGCCAGCAACAGAGTCCTGATCCAAATGGAGAAAGGGAGCCAGGCGTACCTCAACCTGGAGTGGGAAACTTGATAGGAGGTCAGAAGTGCTTCAGCTTTGGATTCTCATTTTCCTTATTATTAAAGGAACTGAGCACCAGAAGGTAGAGACTCAGACAGAGAACAGAGAGAAAACCTCAAACCTGAAGAACACAGATTGCAGGTGTAGCAATCAGTTTTTATTTAGCAAGTTCCTGTGCAAAACATCAGTGGATAATAATTTATAAGCAGTTGTGGCTGCACAGTAGGCTGTTTCTGTGGTGCAGTTTTGGACTGTTAGGAATACATTAGCATAAGACAACGTACAGCTAAGCTGTAATGATTTTGTCCAAGTTTTGTTACTTTTAGCAACAGCATTTCTTAGATACTCCCTTTCACTTTTCAGCTTATTGTTCTCTTGAGTTAATACAATTACTTAAGTTATTATTATTATTGGTTTTTTTTTTTCTATCTTTATGTATTTGTAGTCACCATTAGTTCTGAGCTTTTCTGTTTTACGATCTCTTTCTGGTTGCATTCTAATCTAGCATCCAAGGCTGAAATATTAAAAACAAAGCTTCCTATCTTAGTAAAATGGAGCTTGTAGTATAGACTATGAGGAAATGACATCTAGGTAGCTCACATCCAAGTTTAAAAAAATATTTTCCTACATGTCAAATCACATTTGATAGTGGCTGACATTAGTAGGCTTACATTCCTGAAGTGAGTTCTGTCTTTCTCATTTCATCTCTCCTACGCTCATGGCTGTACCTCACTGTAATAAATACCAAAACTTCTTTTTAATTTTCATTCTGGAATGTTTTTTGCATTCAAAGATGGCTATCATTATGATTATGTAATGGATATAAGCTAACTATGTCACATTAGCTTTTTCAAAAGCATATCTCTTGTTTACCATTCATGGCCAGCTGTTGATCACTTTTCCATTTTTCTAACCATCATTGCAGTTCTGTTTTTCTGTTTTATTTGTCCGAGTAGGTTTTTGATTCTTATTTTTCCCAGAGACCTTTGATATTAAGCCAGACAGCAGTATGAACGCTGGCAGCAGTTAACACTCGAATTGACCCCCCCACAGCAGATAACTCTTTAACATGCTCTTTATGTTATCAGGATAGTAGTGTGATTTTCATCAAAAGCTGACTGCAGTGGTTTTTCTCTTGGATTTGTAGTATCCAGGTAGAACTACTCTTTCCAGATCACTCTTCCTCAGAACTTTCAACTTCTTTTGACTTGAACTCTATAGTAATTGGTAATTTTTTTTTTTTTTAAATACTTATTTATGCTTGTGAGTACACAGTTGCTCTCTTCAGACACACTAGAAGAGGGCATCAGATCCCATTACAGATGGTTGTGAACCACCATGTGGTTGCTGGGAATTGAAGTCAGGACCTCTGGAAGAGCAGACAGTGCTCCTAACCTCTGGAAGAGCAGTCAGAGCTCTTAACCACTGAGCCATCTCTCCAGCCCTTATTTTTTTTAACTTTGAGCCTGCCTTCTGATAGGACATTCTGCTGCTTTCTTACATCATTTGACTTGTGTTTTAACCAATTAATTTTAAAGATGTATTTATTTATTAAATAGACAATGTTCTGTATGCACATATGCCCGCACACCAGGAGAGGGCACCAGATATTTTTATAGATGGTTGTGTGCTACCATGTGGTTGCTGGGTATTGAACTCAGGACCTCTGGAAGAGCAGATAGTGCTCTTAACCTCTGAGCTATCTCTGCAGCCCTAACCAATTAATTTTAAATAGTGAGTTACATAAACTACATTTTAGGCAACCTTCCTCTATAGGATAAATAATGTGGTGTGCTGTTTGAACTTTCCCTAGGTAGTAGAATTCAAATGAAATATTTCTATGTATATGTTTCAGAGAGATTGAAAATTGTTTGAACATTAATAATTTAACTAGAGATAAATATATGAAGTGCTTTTTTCCCCATGATACTTTGGCTTTGATTTTTTTAATTCCTCACCCCCCCCCCCCCAGTCTTTACTGATGTAGTTGCATGTATGTAAGTCATACAGTACTAGCCAAACATTTCTGCTTTCAGAGTGTCTTTGACTGCCCTTTGGTTGTGATGACACTTTCCCAACTATAGACCAAGTCAGATCATCACACATAGATGTAACCCTTTACTGGACACATTACTCTTGAAAATAAGCACACCAGAGAACCTGTAAGGAACAGAAAGAAATCATAGGTTTGTCTCCCTTTCATATTCTTGGGTCTTCTGCTGTAAATTTACTATCAGTCACATGGATTTGTTCTGCTACATCCAATGATTGACAGCTTAATTTTTCCTATGACAGTTGCCTTTTAACTGATACAAAATCTTAGAAAATATCCACAAGTATACTTTTGATGACATGTAATTGATTTTTCATTCAAAGTTATACCTCTAAATAGAAATGTGACTTTTTTTTCTACTACATACACTATTCATTAAAGAATAGAGAAGTTAGAAGGAATTAACCTAAAATTCAGGGGTCCTGATTGAATATCGGAATATATTCATTTTTGGATTTCTTAATGTTAAACTAAAGAGAATTAAGGATCACTAAAATTGGTAAGATGCTGTAACTTCATTTCTGCTTACCAGTGCTATAATACTAGATCGACTTTTACTCTGTTCAACTCTGCCACCATCTCTTCATCTTCCTCCTCCTCCCCCTTTCCCTTTTTCTTATAAGAAACTTATCTTTAGCTGGGCATAGTGGCTCTTGTCTTTAATCCTAGCATTTGGGAGGCAGATGCTGGCAGACCTCTTGAATCCAAGGCCAGTGTGGTCTACATAGAGAGCTCCAGGCCCTTTCCCAGTCATCTAGGCCTGTCCATGTAGGCTTATTGACTGTTTCTTGTGACTGTCCAGAGACTATGTGTATTATATGTATATTAATGTATTTATTCCTTTGTAACCCTTTAATTAATGAAATGATATGTTAACTGTATCAAAGTATATTATTTGTAACAAAGTCATTTTGTTCCTTGCATTAGAGATCATTCCTATCAACTTAGGAAACAAATTGTTTTCCTGTGGTTTCATGGTAACTATACTTGATCTGAAATCTTAGATACCTTTGAATATTCCTTTATAGACTGAGATATTCTGGAAATTATTTTAAATGAACATGGTATTTACAATATGCCAATAATAGTCCCAGTCTGTTTCCAGACTTTTTTTTATGTACAAAATATTGTATTGCTTTATATAAATAACCTTCTAAATTTTAATAAGATAATGAAACTTACTTTTGTCTCTGTAGTTTGAATCAGCTTGGGTCCTGACAAACATTGCTTCAGGAAACTCTCTTCAGACACGGAATGTGATTCAGGCAGGAGCCGTGCCTATCTTCATCGAGCTGCTTAGCTCAGAGTTTGAAGATGTTCAGGAGCAGGTAAGACCTCAGCAGTCACACAAAGAGAGCTCACACTCTCAGTCACAGCCAGCCTCACTTAGGTGACTCCATCACAGTGATTCATGGCTTGTTTAGGTAGGAAAAAGAAATCCTCTAGTATTTCCCTCCAACCGTGGTATTATTGCAGCTTTTAGCTGTCTTTTTTTTTTTTTTTTTTAAATGGCATGTACACCTATGAAACCATTGTTTATTAAACCTTCACAAGCTTAATAAACGTCTCTATATTTTTATTTTGGTTACATGCTTAGAGTTTTCTATTAAAGCAACCTTAAGTACATTTTTAATCTACCAAGTAAGCCATTTAAATCCTTGTTCTGTGCAAAGGACTATAAAATATTACTTATGAGCGAGGATAGGATCCTTTAAGAATAATTGCCCCAGGACTTGGGGGAGGGGGGGCGCAATTGTTCAGCCTGTGTGAAATCCTGAGTTCAGTTCCCAGCACTGGGAAAAAGTTCTCTTTTACTTTAATGGAACTGTTCCTTTTGCTTGGTCCACGCAGTCACACATTTTCTAACTCTAATCCTGGAATGGTGTGACTCCCTGATGAGCAATTTTAAGAGTTAATAATAGATTATATAAAATGTTGGTGAACTATTATATGATTTTATAAAATGTTACTGTGGTATGCTGGCATCTCTTAAAGAATTATGAGGGAATGAAGGTGTGCAACTTTACTGACGAGTGATTCTTTCACAGGCGGTCTGGGCTCTTGGCAACATTGCTGGTGATAGCACCATGTGCAGGGACTATGTCTTAGACTGCAATATCCTTCCCCCTCTTCTGCAGTAAGTGTCGCCTTTCCTTTTTTTTAAGTAATGAGTATATGACGAGTATTACATCTGGGGACATCATTTTGGATTTCCTAGTGTTATTTTAATTTCAATTATCTTCTTGTTATATTGTTAGAGTAATGTCTCTTACTGAAATTCTGAAATAGTACATTAAAATTAGTGAAGTTTATCTTCAGGGAATGAATAATGTAGGACAGGAATTAATCTTTATTGTTCTGGAGAAAAGTTAGAGACATCCTTTATTAGTAGTATTAATTATTTCCTTTATAGAGAATTAGTATCTTAAAACTTACCATGGAACCATTCATTATACTTGTAGGTTATTTTCAAAGCAAAACCGCTTGACCATGACCCGAAATGCTGTATGGGCTTTATCTAATCTCTGTAGAGGGAAGAGTCCACCTCCAGAATTTGCTAAGGTAAACACTGTACTTGTGGGAAATTGTTAGGGAAAAATGCTCTTAGATATTAATGTTTACAGAGAAGGGTTTTTGTTTGCTTTGTTTTTGTTTTGTTTTTCAAGACAGGGTTTCTCTTGTAGCTTTGGCTGTCCTAGAACTTGGTCCATAGACCAGGCTGTCTTTGAACTCACAGAGGTCTGCCTGCCTGCCTGCCTCTGCTTCCTGAGTACTGGGATGGCATGAGCCATCACCACCTGACTAAGATAATTTTTGATAAAATTAATTAGAATGTTAGAAAATGTATTGGTTTGTAGAGAACATGCTTTTGGTAGTTTGTTTTTGTTTTAATTTAGAGTAGTTTCTCAGCCACTATAAAGCTTTATATTATTTTTAGGTCTGTAGCAGGTTTTGTGGATAACAAAGTTCTGCCACACAGGTTCTCAGCTGTAGTATTTGTGGAAGTTCCTATACCTCCATGTTGTAAGTGTGTATTAAGGATAAATGCATAAAAGTTTTCTTCCTGAAATAATAATTCCTTTTCTTGTGTTCTGACTACCTCAATTTAGTAAACTGAATACCTACTGATCACATTGCCAGAGATGTCCTTCAGACACTTAGTTCCTAACTAGAAGTGTAAACCACTCCATCACTCACCTAGTGTCTGTCTGGTAGGCTTCTTGAGAGTCTATTTCAGTTTAGAAGTTGTGATCATCTTTTTTCCCCCCCAGGTTTCTCCCTGTCTGAATGTCCTTTCTTGGTTGCTGTTTGTCAGTGACACTGATGTACTGGCTGATGCTTGCTGGGCACTCTCGTACCTGTCAGATGGACCCAATGATAAAATCCAAGCAGTCATTGATGCAGGAGTATGCAGGAGACTTGTGGAGCTTCTGATGTAAGATGATCTTTAAGAAAGTGTCTGATGCACTCCTAGATTATTTTCTTTCCTATTGCCACTATTCAAAGTCTTAGAAGTGGACGTAGACGTGGAGAGGAAGGGGTTTAATTGACTTTCACTTCCAGGTCACAATCCATCACTGAGGGAAGCCAGGGAAGTAACTAAGTACAAACTGGATGACTGCTGCTTACTGGCTTGTTCTGTCTTGCTGCCCAAGTCATGCTCAGCCAGTTTATCACTAGGGTTGGTGTTGCTCACAGTGGACTGGGCCCTGCCCTTCCACATCAGTCATCAGCCAAGACAGTCTCTCTCAGCCACAGTCCACTCTGATCTGGGCGGCCCCTCAGTTGAGACTTACTCAGGCCATGCCAAGTTATCAGCTGATGCTAACTAGTACACTTGACTATATTTTTTTCCATATCCCTAGCACTCTGATATTAGTTGATTATAAGTCTTACTGATTTTATTATGCATTGACCATTTGCCTCTTGTTTATATTGATGTCATTTTTAGTTTCCTTTTTGAGACCTAATGAATGTATTACTCCTCTACTGTTATTAGTCCTTTAGCAGAATGTTTTGGAAAGCTTTGTCTGTGTGTGTTTCTACCTGTTATTCCACCCACATTGGAAGGCCTAAGGCCAGGTACTAGAAATCAAAGGCATATTGCTATGATAAATCGCCATTTCTTACTTAAAAAACCAGAATAGTTTCAGACTTTGGATCATATTCTTGTAATGGTTTGGTGATAGCATGGAAGATTTACTCTCGGCATAAGTAATTTGAGACTATATTAACCAAATCTTTAGCTAATACTTAGAAGAAATTGTAGCCACTATATGATGGTGAAATAGTAAAGTTATAATCAGCATGACATTAATTGATATACAAAAGTTTTGTGTGTTATAGCTGATCACAGACTGATTGTAGACCAGCAGTGTAGTATCATCACAAGTTAAAGGCAGCATGGTGCTAACAGGGTCCAAAGACGTAAAAATCCGGGCTGGAGAGATGGCTTAGAGGTTAAGAGCACTGAGTGCTCTTCCAGAGGTCCTGAGTTCAATTCCCAGCAACCACATGGTGGCTCACAACCATCTGTAATGGGATAAGATGTCCTCTTCTGGTGTGTCTGAGGACAGCAACAGTGTACTCAAATTTTTTTTTTTTTTTAAAGAAATAAAAATCTGGGAAGCATTTGTCCTTTAGTTACTAAGTTTACGAGTGCGTTATTTTAGTCATTAGATCTTAAATGTGAAGCAAGAGAATAGGGTCTTGGAGGAAAGGTACAAGGGTATTGCTTTATTTACCTTGAAATCTGTCCTCAATGTCTGTCTTCACATTTATACAGCAGGCTTTATGGAAAGCGTTCTTGACCTTTAAGGCAGCCTTGTAGTTTAGTGGAAACAGAAAAGTATTGAGATGTGAATGTCACTTGGGTTTTGAAGTTAGCTGAACTGTTGACATAGCAGTTTCAGAAATAGGATCAGTGTATAAATGCTGCCTGTGCCTCCCGGTCACCTCAGCAGCTCCAGGAGACTGGGGAGGGGACCTGTAGCAAAGAATAAAAGCGTGGAATTGAGTGCTGAAGTACCTGAGAAAGATTACTAGGAAAGAATTTTCTTTAAAAAAATGAGAAGGATTGCTTTTTAAGGTAATGGGTCAGTTCTGCTGCCATGGTAGATTGCCTAAATAGCCATAATCATAAAGCGCCTTTCTGCTCTAATGGATCACATCTTTCTTATTTGAATTTCATCCCCAAAGAAAAGATTTTAGATAGAACTATTTTCTCTAACATTTCTTTTTTTTTTTTGTGGTTGCAGGCATAATGATTATAAAGTGGTTTCTCCTGCTTTGCGGGCTGTGGGAAACATTGTCACAGGGGATGATATTCAGACACAGGTATGAACAAGTGGTAAAATTTCTCTAAAGTGAGTCCATTGCACTTCACAAGCACAGTTTTGTTATATTGCATTTTGTATTGTTAAGCACCCCCACTGACACGGTGTTTAATATTCTCAGTATCTTCAGTACTCTTTGTTGTCCTGTGACTTGTAGCAATTGTAGGTTCTCTTATGAAAAAATTTTTTCTAAGTCAGTTTTCTCTCTGCTTTTATTTGTAATGGGTCTTGAAAGCACCAAATGGGCTTTCTAGTAGTATACTTTCTGGTAGTGCCCTCCTTTTGTATATGCTAAGTTTTTTGTAAGTTCCCAATGTCCATTTTACTTTTAATAACAAGACACGTCATCCACAGTGAATTGGTTTAGCATTGGTGATGTTGTCTTAATGAATACTTTGGTTCTTTGTCTCTATTTCTTGTTAGTAAGCTCCTTTTCTTGTTCGTATTTGTTTGTGGGCGTGTTCTAAGGAGCAGTTCTTCAGCCTCATTCCTGGATCCTATAACTTCAGTCATCACCCTTATGTGCATGGGCTATAAGAATTGAGAATTATGTTTTAGCTGTATCAGTCAGCTTCAACTTCAATTTTCTAATCTCTAAAAAGAAGGAAATTAGATTTGTGTTCTCAGATGTCATAGTTACAGTGTTTTTAATTTGAGTTTATTCTGTCTACAAGGGAACTCATTTCCCCCCTCTTTATCTTTATCTGTTTTAGTTTCCAGTCTCAGTATTTGGCTTTAACAGTTGCCCATGCCAGTAACGCAGGTACTAGCTCGACTCTGCTCTTCATAAACTCTGTCACTAGATCTGCCATTGGCATGCTGTCACTGCTCATCCTTTGCATTGTGTCGTGTAGATGTCTTAGACAAGCGAAAGAGAATATATATTTGATTGTACTTGTATAAAATTTCTCTGGCACAATACATAGTAAATTAATATCTTTGATTATCTTGGAGGAGAACTTGGTTGTTGGAATATAGGAAAAGGAAGGGATAGGAGTCTTTTACCTATGCAGTCTTTATACATTTTGAACTTTTAAAATTCCGTATATGTGTGTATTGTGTGCATGTGCATACATGTGCCATAGCTCCTGTGTAGGCATCCTTGTGGATGATGTCAGAGGATATCTTTGTGGGGTTGGTTTTATTCTTTCATTAAAATGAGTTTTAGAGATCAAACCCAGGTTTCCAGACTTTTGTGGCAAATGACTTTATGCACTGATACATCTTGCCAGTCCATATCTTGGGTTTTTTAACCACATTAATGTATTTGCTTGGGGTGGGGATGGGGCAGGTTTGTAGAGCTTGGATAAATAGTCTCAGCGATAAACTGATTGACTAGTATATATGAGGTCCTGAGTTCACTTCCTACCCACACGGCAGAACGTTTTCACAGTCTCCCCATTGCGCCCGTGCTCTCTGCATTTGCCTAATCACTCTTAGCTCTGAGGTTAACACACACTTTTGTCCCTTCCTCCCCTATCCCTGCCCTGGCTACTGCTTTCCCCATAACTATAACTATATTCTTGTTGTAACTATATTCTTGTTGCTAATGATTCTTTATTCTTTGTGCTTTTTATATTAGCATTATATTCTTTGGAAGGCTTTGAACCTCAAAACTCTTTTAAGTTAGGTGGTAATCTTTTACAATAGCATTAATCATACTGTATCTTTATAATTTATAGGTATATTTCTCATTACTGAATAATGCTTTCCCTAAACCACTTAAAAGGCTATTTGGGCTGGAAGTGGTGGTACACAGTTTTAATCCCAGCACCTAGGAGGTAGAGACAGGTGAATCTCTCATGTGTTTGAAGACAGCCAGGGCTACATAGAAAATCCCTGTCTCAAAAAGAAAGAAAAGAGAATGAGTAAAAAAAAAAAAACAAAACCTTTATTTGGGCTTATAGTTTTGGCTTCTCCTTACAGTCATTCGGCTCTGTACTTGGGTCCTGTTACAAAGCAGAACATTATGGTTCTGAGAAAGTGTAGCAGAGGAGCTTTTCTATGTCATGTCTGCTCTGAAGTAGACGGAAGAACAGAAGTGACTTGGTACAATCTTCAAACACACAAACTTAGCAAACTGCTTCCTCCAGCTAGTTCCCACCTTTCAGAGTTTCTACAGCCTTCTAAGATACTGCTACTTGCTGGAGACCAAGTATTTAAAACATGAATCTATAAGGAAATTTCATATTAAACCATACTAGGTTGTATAATTTTAGAACTATACTGTGTTAACTTATGTCTGTGCCTCTATAATCGAATAGGTCCTGGCATAGCACAAAGTACTCAAATATCTTGCTAGGTGGGGTTCTGCATGCCTCTAATCCCAGTAGCAGGAGAATTATGACTTTTAGACCAGTCTAGGCAACATAATGAGATTTTAATTTTTATTATTGTTGTTACTATTATTATTATTATTATTATTATTATTATTAATCTTGAGGGGATTTAGGGAGGTGCTGGATAGAATGGTTATAAGGAGGTTTTGGTTTGCTTGTTTTTACCATGTCTACTTAATTTACCTTCTTATTCATCCCAAACCATTGTTTCTCCCAATTTATCCTTCCCTGTATGATCTGTTTTCCTCAGGCAATACATAGGAACATATACTCACCACAGATAAGACAAAATAGACCAAAGAAAGGATTCTTTGGGGTCTAGTGAAGCTGTGGGTTTATTGGGGTTACTTACAGGAACATGGGGGCTTTGCGGCTGTGTCATTGACACTCAAGAAACATGCGTCATTGGAATCGGACGTGAGCTTCTCAGACAGCTGTATATACCAGGACAAAGTCTCCTTCCCTGCAGTCGGGTACCGCTCATGTCAGTCTCCGAGAGCAGCTACATAAAGACACAGCTCAACAACACTCCTAAGAACATCTCAGGGTCTCCTGAGAGAGACCTTTGAACAAAGTGTTATTTTCCTCTTAGATACAGCTTGTTTTGTGTCTTACAGAGAACTTGACAAATTCCTAACTTAGATTTGAGTTTCATTCTCTTTTGGGGGCCTATTTATTTTGGCAGTATAAACTACATAATGGCCTTACTCCTAGTCTCTGCTTTTGTTCTTAGGGTGCTTTCTGGTGACCGTGTGCCTACCCCACCCCTATTTTTAGCCATTTTGTGCAGTGTTCTTGCTCTTTGTTTAAGAAATTCTTTGTGGTTCTAGAATATTCTCCACCATGTATTCTTTTTAATTCCTGATGTGTTTATTTTCTGGATCACTTCTTTGTATTTAAAAATTATATTGTGACATCTCTCGGCAATTTGATGATTTTTCATTTCCCCCAGTATTAGCAATTAATTGAATTTCCTAACTATTGTTACTCCTCATACACACTTCTGACATGTTTACCTTTTGCAGATTTGTAAACTTCTGTGAAAATGTGTGTAGCTGTTGTTATTGTTCTTTTCCTATTGTTCACTTAACATTTTCTTAGACTTTATAATTGCTTCTGGGTAGGTAACCTAGAATTGTTTGTGTCAATAATTTGAAAAACAAAACACTTTGGTCCTTTAATTCAGTCCTTCTTCATCCCTCAACATTTAGCCTTTCTTGTTCCCTTTTCTACATGTTACAATATATCCACATGTACATTTGTTTACATATATATATAAATTGCTAGATTCCACATATGAGAATATGAGAGAGGACACATGGGTTTTTTCTTTCTGAGTTTATGTGATCTTGCTTAATATTAGATATTCTAAGCATATCTATTATTCTACAAATTTTGGAATTTTAATTTTGAGAGCTGAATAGTATTCTTTTTTTTATATATACCAACTTTTCATTATCCATTCACCTATATTAATAGATAACTAGGTTTATTCTAATTTTTTCTATAACGAATAAAGCAGCATTAAACTTTGGACTGTGGATATCTCTGTGGTAGGGTATGGAATTCTCTGGGTATATGCCAAAGGTGAAATAGAGCTGTCATATGGTAGTTCTGTATCAGACTGTCTCTAGCACTATAGTTGTGTAGTGTAACTTGACGTCTTGTACTCTGATACTTCAGCAGTGTTTTTGCTCTTTAGGATTGCTTTGGCTACTGTGGGTATTTTTGGTGTTTTTGCTTTTTTGTTTTTATTGTTGTTTCATATGAATTTTTATATTGCTTTTTCTAAAGCTGAGAAACATGACATAAGAAATTTGGGCAGTGGTGGCGCACGCCTTTAATCCCAGCACTTGGGAGGCAGAGACAGGCGGATTTCTGAGTTCGAGGCCAGCCTGGTCTACAGAGTGAGTTCCAGGACAGCCAGGGCTACACAGAGAAACCCTGTCTCGAAAAACCAAAAACAAACAAACAAAAAAAGAAATTTGGTAGATATTGTATTAATTTTGTAAATTAGTTTTGGTACTATATCCATTTTTACAAAATTTATTCTGCCAATCCAGAATCTGTTTCTATCGTCTAGTATCTTCTGAAATTTTCTTTGTCATGGTCTTGAAGTTTTTATTGTAGAGGTCTTTCACTTCTTTGGCTAAATACATTCCTAGATAGATTTTAGAGGAAGTTATTTTGAATGGAATATTTTTTCTAATTTCTCCCAGAGTAGATTGCTGGTATAACTGAATGCTCTTTGTTTAACTATATTTAATTTGTAGCTTGCAACTTTAATGTATTTATTAAGTCCAAGGCTGGGCAAATATGACACATACCATCAGTTCCAGCACTTGAGAGGTAGAGGCAGGCTGATCTCTGAATTGTGGACATCCTGGTTTACATAGGAAGTTCTAGGCGAGTTAGAGCTACACAGTAAGACCCTGCTTCAAAACAACAAAATAAAGACAAAAGAACAAAACCAAACCAGAATCATAGCTACAAATAGGGAGAATTTGATTTCTCCTGTTTTAATCCCCTTTATGTCTTTGTCTTTTTTTTTTTTGTTTGTTTGTTTGTTTGTTTGTTTTTTTGTTTTTCGAGACAGGGTTTCTCTGTGTAGCCCTGGCTGTCCTGGAACTCACTCTGTAGACCAGGCTGGCCTTGAACTCAGAAATCCGCCTGTCTCTGCCTCCCAAGTGCTGGGATTAAAGGCGTGCGCCACCACTGCCCGACTTATGTCTTTGTCTTGTCGAGTTGCTTTAGCTAAAATTTTGGGCACTAATATCAAAAAAGAGAGGAGAAAGTATATGTTTTTTCCTCATTTTTGAGGAAATACTCTTAGTTTGTCTATATGATGGCTATAGGTTTAATGTTGGCTATAGGTTTGTTGTATATATCCTTTATTACAAATTTGAGGTATTATAGTTGTGTGCCATCTATACCTAAAGTCGTCATAACTTTTATTGTGATGGGAGGTTGAACTTGTCAGATGCTTTCTCAGAGTCAGTTGAAATGATTAATTACACAGTTTCTTCTTTCCTTGAGTTTTCGCATGGTATATTACACTTATTGATATGTATGTGTTAATCATGATCAACCTTGCCTTTTTGGGAGAAAGGCCACTTGGTCATAATGTATAATCTTACTGATGTGTCCTTGGATTTGGTTTGCAAGTATTTTTAAGAATTTTTGCATCTTCATCAAGGAAATTGGTCTGTAGGGTTTCGGTTTTTGTTTATTTGTTTGTTTTGTTATGTCCACCTGGTTTTGATATCAAGATAATGCTGGCTTTGTAGAATAAATTTGGTAGTGTTCCTTTATGTTTTATGGGACAAATAAAGAGGAACTGGTATGAAGTCTTCCTTGATGGTTTGTTAGGACTTCAATGAATTCATCTGGCCTTGGCTTTTCTTTGAGGAGAGGCTTTTAAATAACAGTTTCAGTCTGATTGCTCATCAAGGGTCTGTTTGTTTGTTTATATCTTAAGGGCTTAATTTTGGTAGATGATATACATTAAAATACATCTTTTTTAGGTTATCTAGCTTTTCAGGCACAAGTTATTAAAGAATAAAGCTACTGTTTTCTTATTCTGACTTTGCCCTAGAGTTTTGGTGGTGGATGAGTGTGTGGCATGTTTGGTAGTAAGTGTGAAGCGCCATAGCTTCAGAATGGCTGCTTTAACTGCCAAGAGGGTTTCTGAGATTTATAGACTTCAGGGCTTGTTAATTTTGGTGGGTGATGTTGATTTTATTTGCAAGGTTTTTAGATAATAAACAATAAAATAAAAACTATTTGTGACAAAATTGATTTTAGAAAGTCTCATTTATTCTTCTCTTTTCTGTCATGTAAGAATAGAATTTGTAGCCGGGCAATGGTGGCGCACGCCTTTAATCCCTGTCTTGAAAAAGAAAAAAAGAAAGAATAGAATTTGTTCACTCTGTCTCTTCAGCCTTCTGTGGTGTGAGGATGTATTAATTACACCAGGCAACACGAGAAGTAAAGCTCTGCCCCACCTCCTCCTCCCTTCTCCTCTCCTCCCCTCCCCTCTCTTCCCAACTTTGCTCTTACTCTCTTTACTCTTTCTTTTTTTCCTCCCTTCTTCCCCCTCCCTCCCTTCTTTCCTTCCTTGTCCTCTCCATCCTCCAAGACCGGGTTTCTCTGTGTAGCCCTGGCTGTCTTAGAACTCACTCTGTAGACCTTGGTGGCCTCAAACTTGGAGCTCCACCTGCCTCCCCTGGGATTAAGAGGCATGCACCACTACCACCAGACTCTTTTCTTTTTGTAAATGAAAGACACTTTTAGCTGTAGGTTTTATTGTTTCAGTTGGTACATTTAATAGGAAATGCATGGCTTTGTTTTAATTTTGATTTATTTATACGTGTGAAGAAATTTTCTATTAATTTTAGGTTTTTCCTTAATGATTTATATAATTAAGATAAATTATTGTAATTTTATTTTATATCTATTTTATGTCATGTGTTGGTGTGATATCTGTGTATGTCACATGGTAGTCAGAGGAGAACTTAATGGGAGTCTCTGTTTTTTCCTACTCTATGGGTCATGGAGACTGAATTCAGATCATCAGGCAATTGCTAGCAAATGCCCTTCCCCTCTGAGCCGTATTGCAGTGCATGTTACAAATAGTTTTTCATATTATATAGTATACATTTTAATTTTAGGACTTTTGACATGCTACAGTTTTTATTAGATGAAATGTTAATTTTTTGCCTGTCATTTTAATGATGTATATCTGAAAAGGCTTACAGCATCTCCAGATGAACCTGAAACGGGCCATTTTATTTTGTTTTTCCTGGCTACTTTGTGGGTAGGTTTTTTATTTTTATTTTTTGGTTTTCTGAGACAGGGTTTCTCTGTGTAGCCCTGGCTGTCCTGGAACTCACTCTGTAGACCAGGCTTGCCCACAACTCAGAAATCCACCTGCCTCTGCCTCCCAAGTACTGGGATTAAAGGCGTGCGCGACCCCTGCCCGGCATATTTTTATTTTTAAAAAAGAATATTCCATCCATTTGGGTTATTTTACTTGTATAGTAAGTAAAACCATTAGATTACCTTTTATTTTCTATTTATTTCTTTATAAATACTTGCCTCTTTCTGGAATAGAGCCTATTCAGTTGTATAATGATGGATTCCTGAACTTTTCACACACCATTTTAATGATTTTATCTGTATAATTTTAGTTTCTGATACAATCTGATTCTTTGCTTTTGAAAGCTGTTTTAAAGTAGTTGGCCTTTTATTTAGGTTTGTTTTGGTTTTTGACTCTTTGTATCTTGTAGACTTCAGTATGTATTGGTTTATTGAGTACAAGGTAGAGAGATTCCAGAGGTCAAACCTCTTCGACCTCTAGAAAATCAGTCCCAAGGCTTAGAATGTCATTATTTAGCACCAGAGGCCTACAGCAAAGTTTCCCTCCCCCCTTTTCTTTTCAGTGGAGACAGTGTTTTACAGTGTTTCCCTGGATGGCCCTATAGTTCTCTGTATAGACTAAGCTGGGTTTAGACTCAGTAGGAACCCGCCTACCTCTCCTCTCAAGTGCTGGGGCTAGTGATATGTGTCACCACCCCTGGCCCCCAATTTTAGTTGTTTTAGAAAAGATTTACTTCATTTTATTTTGTGTGTTTTGTGTGCACAGGTACATGCGCACCATATGTAAGCTTGGTGCCTCTGAGGACCAGAGGAAAGCATCAGATCCTCTGGGGCTGGAGTTGTGGTGGTTAGAAAGCACCACGCGGGTGCCGGGAGCTGAGCCTGGGTCCTCTCTGCAGCAGCAACAAGTGCTCTTAGCTGCTGAGCCATCTCTCCAGTGCCTCTTAGAGTTTTTAAATGCTAACATCATTGTAGACGTTGTGCTGTTGGCTTTTGTTTTATTTCTTTTTAGTTTTTTGTTTGCTCCTTGGAGAGACAGTTGACTATAATGATTACGCTATCCTCAGATTCAAGATCTTCCTATGCTTGCCTCCCAAGTGCTTGATTACAGGGTCTGTACCACCACATATGTCCCAGGGGTTGTGAATGTACACAGTGAAACCAGTTTAATAATCTTAGAATGTATTTTAGACTCATACTAATTTTTTTTTATTGGGTTGGTAATTTGGCTCAAATGATAAAGGTACTTGCCACCAAACCTGCTGGCCTGAGTTTGATTCCTAGGACACATGATGGAAGGAGAGAGTCAACTGCTGCAAACCTCTCTCTGATTTCCTTATGTACTGTAGTTCACTCAAGCCTATATACATACATGAATAAATGCAAGTTAAAGATATTTTATGTATATAAAGTTATATTTTAAAATGTTAGAGGAGTTTTGTTTTGTTTTGGTTTTTTTACATTTGTCTTAAAATAAGTTTGTTGAATTAAAGATGTACTCATTGACCCCCAGGGAAGTAGAAACTGGAAGATCTGAGATTCAGGGTCCCCTTGTATTAGGCATTGAGTTTGAGGCCACTCTGCTACATAGGACCCTGTCTCAAGAATCAAAAACACAGCAGAGATCCAAAATCAAATGATATATTGAGAGCAATGCCATAATTAAAACTTAAAACTTCTTTTTCTTTCTTTTAGGTAATTTTGAATTGCTCAGCTCTTCAGAGTTTATTGCATCTGCTGAGTAGCCCAAAGGAATCTATCAAAAAAGAAGCGTGCTGGACAATCTCTAATATTACAGCTGGAAATAGGGCCCAGATCCAGGTAACGCTGTCGCACCTGCCCTCTGTCACTGTATGAGAGGTGTTCTGTCAAGATATTTTATTTACTTTTATCTATGTGTGTACGCCTGCTTTACTGTACATCTGTCATGTGTATGTGATGCTGCTGGAGAGCAGAAGAGGGCATTGAATCTCCCGGAACTGGAATTACAGGCATTTGTAAACCATGTGTGGGTGCTAGAAACAGAACTTAGATCCTCTGAAAGAGCAGTAAACAGCTGAGCCACCTCTCCAGATTCTTTTTTTTCTTCTTTAAATCTTTAATTACAAGTAAAGTTGTTTTGATCAGCCTTATTATGCAGACTTCAGCATTTCTTGTAGAACTGTCAATTTCCAGTGTTACTTTTTCAGTCTAAGTCTTCTTTATTCTGATGTTAGTCTTTTGATATCTTTTGATATTTTTACTTGGCCATGCAGTTTTCTCTTTACCTTTAAAGTTTGGTGATTTACTGAAGATCCAAAAAAAGGTACTTGTGTTTTAATGGACTATATGCTAAATAGATTGGCTTTACTTCTTATTAAATTATATTTTCCAGTGAACCCATGTGTTAGGTTGTTTTAAAAATTTTATTGACTATTAAAGGCCTTTTGTAACCCCAGGTGGCCTGAATCTCACTGTTTAGACCATGCTATCTTAGGAACTCCCAGAGATCTGTCTGATTTTACCTCCTGAGTGCCAGGATTGAAGATGAAAACTATCAGGCCCAGGAGGGTCTATTTTCTTTAAATAAACCCTTTTGCAAAATTTCTCACTTTCTTGATAAAGAGGAAATTATACTAGCCTATATTAGGTTTTTAGGCCAGTTTCAAGTATGAGGAAAGTATATTAGGAAAACTAGTGATAATATGTAACTGGAATTGAGTAAAATGTGCCATTCAGTTAAGAAATACTATTATTATTTTGAGACAGGGTCTCACTGTGTAGACCAGGTTAGCATCAAACTCAAATAAGATATCTGTCTGCCTCTCCCTCTCTAGTATTGCAATTGAAGACTTGTATCAATATTTCCTGACCCAGATAATGAAATACATTTCACCTTTATTTGTCTATT
>CM052713.1:27669153-27691251 GCA_028551405.1 Uromys caudimaculatus
CCCCCCCCCCCCCCCCCCCCCCCCCCCCCGTGTGTGCGCACGCATGATTGTGACATCCATGGAGGCCAGAACAGAGCTTTATTCTATTCTGGAGTTACAGGCAGTTGTGAGCTACCCTATGGGGTGTTGGGAACTGAACTTGGGCCCTCTGGAAGAGTAGCAAACAGTCTTAAATGCTAAATCATCTCTACAACCTCCCTCATTTTCAGTTTTGGTTTGGTTTTGTTTTTTCAAGACCTGGTTTTTGTGTGTATCCCCAGCGTTCCTGGAACTTGCTCTGTAGACCAGGCTGGCCTGGAACTCAAGGAGCTGCCATTCTCTGCCTCTGGAGTACTGGGATTCAAGTTGTACATCACCATGCCCTACCAGATTTATACTGTTTCCTAATGCTACGTACTATCCAGGCTTGTTTTGATCAGGATTTGTGTGTGTGTGTCTGTGTGTCGGTGTGTATGTGTGTTTCCTAACCTGCATAGACAATAATGGAAGACTTTTCTTCCATTCCTTTCTATATTCCTTTTTAAATTTTTTAAAAAAATACTGCTTGGGTTTGCATGTAGTGTGCAATAGGAATAGTTAGAAAGTATCCCTTGCTTATTCTCTGTTTTTGTTTTCAAATATGATGTTAGGTAAACATGTCTTTTAAGGCTCTGTATCACATTTCCTCTATCCTTAGTTTATTGTGAGATGTTTTCTTTTTTAAATTAATAATCAAGGATGGATTGTGATTGTTTTCTTAATCTCCATGTCATCAGAAGTGATTTTCATCTTTATCACGTAATAGTATAATGTTACTATTTTATGTGTTCTCTCTCCCTTCTAGAGATCTATATATGAATTTTAAGTTTGAAGTAGTGTGGAAAGGCTACAAAGACTAGTACTACAGTACTAGCTCCACAGTAGCATCCCACGTATACAGGTTTCAGCTGCATCAGTTCTCTCTGTTTCCTCCATGTACAACTTGAGAGAGTAGACTGGTGGGGCTTGCGTGAATATCTGCTATGAATGTGACACAGTAGTCTGTGTCTCATGTTTGTTATACTGTCTGCGTTTCATGTTAAGTCCTTAAAAGTTAAAAGACAAGCGGCTGTGGAGTTCTTCATTTGTTTTCCCCTTCTCTTAACTCACACAATGTGTATTTGAGAAGTGTGCCTACATGTAGACATACTGATACATTAACTCATCAAAACTCTGTGTACTGATTGGGGCTGAGGGAGATGGCTTAGTGGCTGTTCTGCAGACGGTGGAGGTTCCCTCAGTAACAGACTGTAGCTGAGATGTGTGAGCTAAATAAACTCTTTCCTCCCTAAAGTTCCATAGTTGACAGATTATTTTTTATTTCTACAGCAAGCTTGAAGATGCCTTACAGTTCAATAAAAATCTAACAGAATTAAATATTTTATATGACTGAATTGTCCTTTTTTGTTGATTCAGGTACCTAGTAGAACTGGGTTGTATCAAGCCACTCTGTGATCTCCTCACTGTCATGGATGCAAAAATTGTACAGGTTGCCCTAAATGGCTTAGAAAACATCCTGAGGCTTGGAGAACAAGAAGCCAAAAGAAATGGCTCAGGCATTAATCCTTACTGTGCTTTGATTGAGGAAGCATATGGTAAGACTTTGGGCAGCTTTTGGCTGAGAATGAGGAAATAACAATAGTCATATAAAAACACGAATATGGGAGCACTGGGTGACATAGTGACAACATTAGCGGAAGTTTGCTTCCTTAGGCCAGAAACTGCTTGCAATGTGCATTTAATTTAAGATATTAATTTATAATACTAGCTTTTGGATATAATAATCATTTCTGATATATATGTAGAGAAAAGTAGAATTAAGAATATAATTACTGAGATTTTCAAGAAAGATTCTTCTTTATTCTTCATTTTAGGTCTGGATAAAATTGAGTTTTTACAGAGTCATGAGAACCAGGAGATCTATCAAAAGGCTTTTGATCTTATTGAGCATTACTTTGGGACCGAAGATGAGGACAGCAGCATCGCACCCCAGGTCGACCTCAGCCAGCAGCAGTACATCTTCCAGCAGTGCGAGGCTCCTATGGAAGGTTTCCAGCTTTGAAGCAGTCCTCTCTTTCTTGTTCCTGTGTCAGACCAGGCTACCCAGTCAAGTCCTCTTGTGGAGCCCACAGTCCTCATGGAGCTAATCTCTCAAATGTTTTCCATAATACTGTTTGCGCTCATTTGCTTGCCTTGCGCACCTGCTCTCTTACACACATCTGGAAAACCTCTGGCTCTCTGTGGTGGAATACCCTTTTATTACAAGGGTAACCAGAACGGCCCACTCTCTTATGGAAAAATCCCTAAGCTTTGGAGATCCGCACTTACGTTAGAGTCATGGGAATATATATATATACACATACTAATGTGGCTCCCTTTTTTTGTGGGGGAAAAAAAAGAGGACTCTTCCTCATTCCGTAAAGTGGGGAAAATGACATTAAAAGATAAAACTAAGACCTTTATCTTGAATTTTACACAACTACTTGGACAAGGGAGATAATTAGACTTGTGTATACGTCAGAGTACTCTTCTCGAGCTCTTCCACAGTGAATCAACCCTTGGAGTACCTGGTGGCTTTTTCTAGCCACATTTGCATTAATCCTTATTGAGATGGGATGGTTTTCTTTCCTCTAATGGAGTCATTTTCTTCAGATATTAAAGTTAAACCATCCAATCCCTCACCTTCAGCCTTCAGTGAATGTGCTTCTAGTTGTCAGGAATGCTGAAGAATTAACACTTTGATTTTTAAATGTGATCCTGGCTTGGCAGATTTCCTTAAAGCAGGAAGGAGAGAAGCATATATTAGTTTGTATGGCTTTTGCTTCTCTTTGGTTTTGTTTCTTAGGATTTGAAAGTGGTTCAGTTTTAACGCTGGTATGAAGGCTAAAAGTCCTTAAGTGAAACCATGTTCTAAAATTCAATTAAAGAGTAAGAAGAACACAAAGCCCATTGCTTTCTTTTAACCAGTGTGACTAGAGGCTGTGTTTCTGCATTACAAAAGATACTCAGGCTTTGTGGTCCTGATCAAGATTCTGGTAAATTGGAGTTCACCCTAGGTGCTTTTCCTCTTTGTGACTGGCAGATAACACATATTTAAATGTTACTTAGGGATTTTTTTTTTCCTTTGTTGAGTGCAGCTCGATTCTAATGTAATCATGCTGCATACAAGCTCTTGCAGTTCAGCATCCTTATCTTTAAAAGCATAATAGTCTCCTCAGTGTGACCTCTAGACTGAAAGGGCAGTGATAAATAACCTCAGTATCCCCTGATTTTATCTCATCTCCTACCTAGTACCCTACATCCCCTAGGAAGAACATGCCCACCTCCTGCTTATTTAATGATGACTGTAATGTACCCGCAAATGGCGCTTCCAGTACTGACCCACATTTGTGCTTGGACTAGAAGGGGAAAGAAACAAGAAAAAAAGGATAATTGCCAAGAGAACTGCAAATGAGTTTAATGCGACTTCTCGGTGCTAGTTGGCCATCTTGGCTCAATGTTGGGACACACTATCAGAGAGGAGTCTTTTTTTTTTTTTTTCTTTTAAATGATATTCTGTTCAAAATGAATTCTGAAGGAAAAGTTGCTCACGTCTGTTTCAGAGCATACCCTTTTAAATCTTTTAAGACTACTCTTCTAGAATTCACTGTAACCCCAAAATAGATAAAAAGCTATCCAGACGTTGCCCTGACAAGCTGTTGCACACCTCTGGTAAATCCTGCTGAATGTAAGGGGTACTCAGAGTTTTCATACCTCATCATGGTGTTATTTAAGCAGCCGACTTACACGGCTTGATTTACTTTGAAAAATTTGTTTCATTCAAACTAGAAAGTTCCAGAGACAAAGGACATTTCTCAACCAAGAGTGTGATGCATTCTTGCCCTGGTCTTTACTTGTGTCTGTGCTCTGGGATGGATGCCGTCTGATGTCTGTTATTGATGGAGCAGACACTACAAAACTAGTCACCTCCCATCTGTCCTGTTGTTTTCTAGTGCTGCTTTGTGCTGAGAGAACATGTTAGTTTACTGAACTTGACCTGTACAAGACTGATTCTTTGTAATTTTAGGGATAAATTAGGTGGTTAATTTAAAGATGGACTTTCAATGTTGCCTTTACATCACGTTACAATATCACTTCTTTGAGAAGGGTAATAGAAGCACTGATTCATAGTAAAAATCTTGTTTTTAGCTTTGACTTTTCTTGTGGCTGATTTCTTTTTAAATTGTAAATTACTGGTAATGTTATTTCTATAGAATGTTTTAAATTATGTACCTTCTATTGGATAGTTAAAACCTTTGCATCTTATAAAGGAGTTTGAATGAAAAGAAATACAAAGCACACAGAGTTGACACCCCACCTTACCAAGAGCATACAGCTGGAACTTTTGTAGCAATACCAGGGTGGCCCAGTGAGTTCAGGTCCATTAATCAGTGTGAGCTCTTTTAAGCCTGACCAGAAGTTCGTGAACTTTAAATATTCTGAACTTTGTTTTTTATAGTAAAATGATTGTTTAAGTGTAAACATTGGAGTCAGCTAAACCCCAGCAAATTCAGATGTTCTGGAACGGAGTACTTACAAAGCAGACTTTTTTGTTTTTTAATGCAAGTGGAATTTTAGGGGGTTCTTGTGAATCCTATTTTTAGTCTTTCACCTGGCAAAGTCTATTAATTTAGTTTAATCTCTTGAATATTTTTATCAGAAAGGTGTTACTTATTACAGAAGCATGTTAGTATTTATAACATAAAACCTCTTAAGGATTTTAGATAGTGATCAGGGCAAAGTGGCTTTGTTGTTTTCCCTCCAGCCTTTCCAACTATGTATTTTATACTGAGAACTTTGATTTAAAAAAAAAAAAAAAAAAAAAAAAAAAAAAGCATTCAGAGAATTTGAGATGTAAAGGTATCTGGCACCTGAAACACCAGAAGGTAAATACAGTTGGGTGGAGAGATAACCCAGAATGTACAGACGCCGGATAGAGAACGCGGTTAGGACACGTGTCTGTGGAACATTGTTCTTGCCACCAGTCAAAGCCAGTTTTAGACTGCCCTGTCATTAGCCCATTGCTGGAAACTCTACTGCACTAGGTTGTTTCTTCCACATACCAGACAAAGCTATTGGGACTCTGGGTGTTTTTCAGCCTTACTGTCCTATAATAAATTTGAATTATTCCAGTTGCTGCTGACTATGCCTAAGAAAACATATTTAAGTATAATTTGTCAACCAAATTCTGTTGTACATGACTACCTACCGGCAACTTTGATTGATTTCTGTAGTGCTAAATAAACATTTCAGCTGTCTGACCCCAAACGTGGGGCTGTATTGTAAAACAGGCTTTCCTTGGGTTATGGGATTTATTTTATTTCTGATTAAAGTTGGGAAAACTTTTCGTATCAGTAAGCAAGCCATTTTAGCTGTTTTTAGGGGCTAAAGCTTTTTATTTAAGTTGGAAAGTGTGTTGAGTAATGTACCATAACAAAAAGGAGTTGGTTTTTGAGAGGGGGGTTGTTTCTTTTCAGGATGCATACATACTGTGTGCTACCTCCCACATTCCAAAGTTTGCTCACTAAATTAGTAGAGCCATTTCCTTTTGTTTAAGGTTAACTATCTGCAGAGTTGGAAGTATTTTGGTCTACCTTTTCCTATCATTCAAAATTAGTTAAAAGTAATTGGAGACCAGATGTGACTAAGTATAATATTTGCCTGTAATAGTCTTTATTGTCAGGAAAGAACAGCTTATGAGAATGAGTACTAAGACATCAGTCTAATAGAGTAGATGTTTAGTATTGTAAAAGTATCACATTGCTAGAGCTGGAGAGCTGGCTCTGTGTTGAGAGCTCATGTTAGAAGTCACTGCCCTTGAAGAAGTTGGGAGTGTGGAGCCCAGCACCCATATCAGGTGGCTCATGTTGCTTGGAACTCCATCTCCAGTGGATCCGGAGCCGCCTTCTGGTTTTCTCAGGTACCACACACACATGGTGTACATGCATACCTATGAGCAAGCACTTACAGATAAAAACAAACCTTAATTTTTTTCAAAGTATCAAATTACTGTTGGTCATAAGATCACCCGGAGGCTTTAGGTAAGAAAGAATTAAGGAATATCAGTGAAGTTGGGGTTCTGTTTGCAGCTAAGAGTTGACAAATTTCTGTTTTCCTTTAGGTCAAATAAAAGCAAGTCATATTTAGTGTCTATTTTGTTCTAGGTAATTGGCTAAGGGTGTTCCCTTAATCAGTCCTCTCGTTGCTATTTAAGATGGATAATTATTACTGTGTTATAGATGGAAGATCAAAACTTAATGGATTACTTCACTTCAGTGTCATAATTCTTAGATGGTGGCTGTCCAAAGGAGAGAGCCTTGCAAGTTCTGCTTTTCATGGTCATACAACATTTCTGTACCCAGGAAGTTCAGTGCTAGATTTTCAAATAGTCATCAGTGGACAGACCTTTTGTATTGGGCCATTGTTCCCAACTATTCCTAATTGGCAATACTTTTAAGTGGCTCCATCTCATATATTACAGTTGCTATTAATTTGCATATATGGATAGATGAATTGGCCCCCCTGTTCCTAAACATCTTTCTCCTTCTGTAGTACTAACATTATATACAGTCAGACAAGTACAACAATGATTTAAAAGAAATTCAAGTGGTTGATTGTGAATTTAGTGATGTAAGTGAAAACAGAGATACTGAAGTAGGAAAATGCTTTGGGGTGTAGAGTAACTGCCCTTTTGACCAGCACCATGGGTGTGACGTTAGCCCAGCCTGCTCTTAAACATAGACTGCCTTGTAGACATATCCCTTTTGTTTATCCATTGGCTATTTCCTACCTCAAGACATTTTGATTATCCTGTGCCCTTTCTCAAGAGTGTTTGTACACTTGATCTGGAGTGACTATTGATTCTTTGTACTGAATGCACTCTGCCAGGCTGTGGGTGAATGCTTTGCACATGATCAATTTTCAATAAATAGTGAATGAGGAATATACACCTGTGATAGTAATGGGTGCTGGTTACAAGAGGATATTCAGAGAGGTTCTCTCACACAGTTGGCTGAAACCAGAATTGACAACAGTAAAAGCAAATGTCTCAACATAGTGTTTCATTTGTAGTTACCTTTGAGGATACAAAGAGGGACCTGAAGTTTGTAAAAAAACATTTTCACACCAGAAGTTTGTGATATCAGAGCGACAAGAGGAAGAGGAAAAGCTGCTGATTTATTTTGCAAGTAACACATACCCCAGTGCATTTGATATATATCAGATAGCACCTTATCAGTCTGTTCTGGCATATGTTAAAGTGTTAGAAGTTTTGTTCACATATCCACCTGAGGTGGGCACAGGTGGTTAAGCTGTTGAGATTTCCCATTTTCACATACTGTTTATATTGCAGAAGAATGCTTCCTTTATTCCTCTAGGCTTATGAGACAAATGAAAAAAAAAAAAAAAAAAAAAAAAAAAAAAAAGGTATATTTCTTTACTCTGACCGTTTCACTCTCCTTTTGAGGTTTACTGGCCAGGTATTTTTGTGAAAAGAACTTTAAATCAAACATAGCTTCATTTCCTGTGAACTGTTGTTTATGCCCAGTACAAAATTGTAGACTGTACAGATTTACTACAAAGCTTGAATGATTTTTGCCCATTATTCACCTACATATGGGGGTATGTGAGGGACAATATTCTTTAGGTGAGGGTCACATGAAGCCCAGGCTAGCTTTAACTAGTTGATAACTTTGAACTTGCCCCCATGCTTCCAATGCTGGAGTGCTGGAATTATAGGTAGGCACCATCACACCCAACTTGCAGCTTTGAGAATACTAGGCAAGTATTCTGCCAACTTGACCCATGTTTGAAAATTTCTAAGTATACAGGCTCCTTTGTGATTGCAGTGTTTTTGCAGAGAATAAAGTTATGCTTTACACATCTCTATCCATACTCCCTTAGCCCAAGGAAGTCAGTGGAGTCCAGAAGGGGGCTGTAGTAAGGGACACTGGCTTTCAACAATTAGAACTATATAGGTAAGGAGAAAATAAAACACGAAAGACCAGTGCTGGGGACAAAATAGTGCAGGACTTGGGGCAGTGGCATGGGCAGCAAGTTATAAGCACATGATATTACAAGGGTAGCATGCTTATCACATGTCTTGGGAAGAAGTCAATGATTTCTGATTTGCTGAAGATGGTGCTTTTAAATTTATGGATCAACGCCCTAATTTTTTGTGTCATCTTCAGCTTTTAAAAGCTACTCAGTTATAGGCAATGTTCAGTCCTGTTTAGTCTGAATGGGTTTTCTAGGTTGGGTAGAGGCTTGGGAACTGAATTTGTAGTCCTAAGAGCTGCTTTAAGGAAACCAGTTAAAACAGTCCTAAAAGGAGTAATCTCCCAAAGCCATATAAGTCTGGCACATCTTTTTTTTTTTTTTTTTTTTTTTTTTTTTTTTAATGAGTTTCAGGAGAAATCGATTTTTTATTTTCTTTTTCAGTGAACAAAACAAAACTTAGAGGTCACCTTGTCTATGAGAAGGGTAGCTCATAAAAAGAGCCCACTCTGATTGCTGCCGCTTTAGGATTACTATTTCCTGTTGAACAAGTCACCAAAGCCCACTCTTCCCCAAGTGCTAAGCAAATCCTAGTAATTTGTTAGGACAGTTTGTTAATATTAGAACATGAGTAATGACAGTTTATTATTCACAACCTCTTCTTTCTGGAAGTTCCCGATGCTATTTATAAACAAGGTATCCTACACATCAAAAAGTGTTTTACTCTTCAAAGTTAAAAGTCATGTCTTAATCCAACCAACATAACAAATCTGTGCATCTTTTGTCCCTCATGCTTGTCATGTGTGTAGTGAACTAAATAAACATCCAGCACCATCCTGGTTTAGCTCCTAGGTTATACCCATTATTTCCTTTTGGTTTTCTAGTCATTACAAAAATATATATTTACTGAAATAAAGCATAAAGTTTGTTATGCAATGTGCTTTAGGTGAGTTAATAAAATGCAAAGTTTTGAATTAATGATATAGTCTCTATATCAGAAGTCACAGTAGTCCAGGCTTCAGATGTAGCTCAGTGGTTAAGATCATTGGCTGCTCTTCAGAGGACCTAGACTGTTCCCAGCACCTACCTGCGGCTAACAACCATCTGTAACTCCAGGATGTTGGGATGCCTCTTCTGACCCTTAGGGTATTGCATTCACAAAGTACACACATACATGCAGACAAAACCATACCTAATCAAAGAGAGTAATCCATGCTTCCCTCTTACTGCCTCTTTAAGAGGGGGGGAAAGGGAGCTCGGCCAGGAAGAGCGATTGCTGCTATTCCAGAGGACAATCTTCCCAGCACCCACAGTTAGGAAAAAGAAAAGGCCAGACTAAGACGGCAGTCTGGGCGTGGTAGCAATCCTGTAATCCCAGTACTCTGGAGGTTCAGGCAGAAGGATTGTCTTAAATTCTAGGCCAGTCTGGGTTACAGTGAAATCTGAAACCCTGGGTCAACACTTTGGTCCCTGCCCCCTCGTGAGTGGAAATGATGGTCCACACCTGTAACCCCAGCACATTGGAAATGGAGTTATTAGTTTAGGACTATTGAGCTGAGGTTCGACTATGACATGACTGTATCAGAAAGTACCAGTGAAACGGATGCACTGAAACAAAATGTCTCCTAGTGCTAAAGAGGGTAGTCGCATGCAGTCTTGCCTTATTGACAAAACAGGGCTCTGACATACCAAGAACCTGGATTATTGTGTATTTTCTGTGGAAGCGTAAACTTTCTGGGCTAAAAACCAAAGGTTTGCTGATTGCTTCCATTATAATCTTGGGTTCTTAGGGTCTGTGCATTGGCTCTGCTTCAGTCTCCTAGCCACAAAAGCAGACCTTGTGGCAGCTAAACTCAGTAGGGGTGGGTGTGGGAAGAGGCCTTTCTGAAGTACCTGCAGCGCCCTTTCCTGCACCCAACCCGCTCAGGAAAAAAAAAACAAAAAAGCAAAAAAAACACAAAAAACAAAAAACAAAAAACAAAAACAAAAACCGGGTTCAGTGTCAGCTTCCTGTCCCGGAGAACCGGAAGCAAATGCTTGTCTCCTTCGGCGCGTGCGCAGCCTGGTCGGATGTGTACTTTGGGTCGTTCTGGGCTCTACTTGAGCCTCTCAAATCCTGTTTTGTGTGACGTCATCCCTTGTTCCCAGACATTTTGGAACTGGGGAGGGCGTGGAAGAGGTGCAGTCCCCAAACCCCATGGGTCGGCATAGTCCTTTAATAGCACCCGGCACGAGTAAGGATCCTAGGACCACTGTTACCTGTGATGCTATCGAAGAAAGCAAGAGGGGTCATCCAAACCTCGCTGCTGACTGGGAACGGACCTTAAAGACGAGCCCATGTTACAATCAAAACCGTCCGCCTTCCAAAGGCAAGTTTTAACTTCTGTAAGGTTCGGGGCCGGAAGCCTGTGCAAATTGTAGAGCCGGATCCATGGCGACCGCGCATCTGCTAGCTGAGAGAGCACAGTCGCTCCTCTCTGCCCCCCAGAGCGAGGAAGAGCCGCAGAAATCCAACTATGCTCTCAGACTTACTCTTGCGGGGCACTCGGCGGCTATATCATCAGTTAAATTTAGTCCTAATGGCGAATGGCTAGCAAGTTCTGCAGCTGATGCACTAATTATAATTTGGGGAGCATATGATGGGAAATGTAAGAAAACACTCTATGGTCACAGTCTGGAAATATCAGATGTTGCCTGGTCTTCAGATTCTAGTCGTCTCGTTTCTGCCTCAGATGATAAGACTCTAAAATTATGGGATGTGAGATCTGGAAAATGTTTGAAAACACTGAAGGGGCACAGCGATTTCGTCTTCTGCTGTGATTTCAACCCACCATCTAACCTCATCGTTTCAGGTTCTTTTGATGAGAGTGTGAAAATATGGGAAGTGAAAACAGGAAAGTGCCTCAAGACTTTGTCTGCTCATTCGGACCCCATTTCTGCCGTAAATTTTAATTGTAATGGGTCCTTGATAGTGTCTGGGAGCTATGATGGCCTTTGTAGAATTTGGGATGCTGCATCAGGCCAGTGTTTAAAAACACTTGCTGATGAAGGTAACCTTCCAGTGTCTTTTGTAAAATTTTCTCCAAATGGTAAATATATTCTCACTGCAACTTTGAACAATACTATTAAGCTGTGGGATTACAGCAAGGGCAGATGCCTGAAGACATACACTGGTCATAAGAATGAGAAATACTGTATATTTGCCAATTTCTCTGTTACCGGTAGAAAGTGGGTTGTGTCTGGTTCAGAGGACAACATGGTTTACATCTGGAACCTTCAGACTAAAGAGATCGTACAGAGGTTACAAGGTCACACAGATGTTGTGATCTCAGCAGCCTGTCACCCTACAGAAAACATCATTGCATCAGCAGCATTAGAAAATGACAAGACAATTAAAGTGTGGTCCAGCGACTACTGAAGTCTCTGGCAGGCGACGAGGAAAGCCAAGGATGGTTTCTCTGAATTCTGGCACAGCTTAATAAATTGTCTTTGTTTGAGTCTGAGACATTTTAATTTGCAAAATGAGACCCCTGTAAAAACAAGTCTAGGACCTAGGGCTCCTGAGTCCTAATCTTGAGGCCTGTTAGGAATCTTATGTGTTCGTCCCTGGACAGTGTCTCATTCTCTTTCAATAGCTTTCCCAGAGGGGGAAAGTTTTTGGAATATTTGGAAAGGTGACACAACAGGATGACTGAGGGGAGGACCGTGTAGCCTCTGGTTTAGGAGGTCATTAAGGGCAGTGACATTAGGGAGGTAATGAGAGGAGTGGAGATGTTTTACATGTCACTTGCATATTTTTGGTGTTATTCTACATGATGGGGCATCAAATTGTCAAATTAATCTGTCAAGTTGGGGACAATAAATCATGGCCTGGTTTGTTCTATGAATGATAAACTATCCAACAAACACACACACACACAGTGCTTCTTGATGATAAATTTGCAAGTGACAAAAATCAAAGCATTTGATAGCTAAAATGAAGCAAAGGCAAAAAGTCTGTATAGACAGGCAGCGTTAGGACCATTAGATTCTGAAGCCATCGGCAGCGTTCCATCGTAAATGTGTGTCTCATCAAGTTCCCAGACAGTGGCGTGTGATACCTTTAAAATCACAGCTATTAACTCTGAGAACTATCGTGGCTGGTGCTATAATGACATGCCATCTGTTAGCAGGTGTGTAAAAGTGAAGTGTTACAGCAGAAACTACCTGACTACCAGACACCTTGGGAGCATAAGGACAAGGCTAATGAAGACGTACTGATGTTTACTTCCCAACACTAGCAAGAACAGGCATGGCATTTTCATAGTGTAATTCCCTGAGAGTAGGAAAGGGAATAATTGGGAGCCAAGCCATGAACCCGGAGGTTGGCCCCCAGCAAGTCCATGATGAATGGTTAGCTCAAAACTCTTGGCCAGACCACTCTGTCTTTGCCAGGGTATTCTCAAAGGCTCTTCAAAATGCCTCTGCCTACTGGCATGCTAGACACTCAGTGCATGGTCTGGCTTCTTTCAAGACTCTGGGAAGCTAGCCTCCACAAGGGCACTCTGGCTTCTTATCCTGTAAGACATGGTATAGAGGAGAGAAACATACAAGACATCTCAGAGGCTAGAGCAGAAGCTAGGTAAGGCTCGTGATGCTCAAAAGAAGAGATACTAAGTTTGAAATTATTTGCCTATTTTTCACTTTGTCTGCAAAGTGGGGAGGCTAGGTTTTACTTGGAACAAAGCAACAAAACACAGACAAGTCATTCTTTAAGAAAATTTATTTGTTCCTCTACAGCAGAAATAGGGAAGTAGATTATGTCTACGAAGCCCATGTCTGCAAAGTGGGTCTCAGATCACATCCTTGCTAAAGCCGGCTTCTTGTTGCAACCTTACTGCTGGGTTTTCCAAATCTGGCACAAATAACTTCTAGTCTGTTTTGGCCTTCATAGCTGCCTCCTCTCTCAGACGGGCTTTCCTTTCTAGGTTCAAGCTTGTTAAAGACTCATGTCTTTTTGCAGCCTAAAAGGAAACACAGTTGAAGAGCTGTCAGCAGGTCTGGAAGGCTGTTCCCTTGTGCTGAGAACAGCAGGCTAACTGCAGCACAGGCCGGGAGTGCTCAGCTGCCTGGACCCTGAACAGCATGCCCCCTACATACCTTCCACCCTCTCTGACTTGAGAACCCAACAGCCCTCACGGAGAGAGATGCACAGCTCCCCTCTGCGCTGCACATACGGCCTCTCTCCACTGCTGTGTCTTCCTCACGCCCTTCCCTCCTTTTACAATGTACAACACTTCATCTCCATTTCTCTCTTCTTTCTGCTTCCCTGACTCGTGTGTACACTTTCCTCCCTTTCTAGCCCCTTCTTTTAACAAAACATTCAGCTTTGGGAATCCCAGGTCTTACCAAAATATCACCCACAATGACTTCTAGGATTGTCTATCCCTGAACTCCACCTTTTTAAAGCAACTGGCAGCTGGGGAGCACTCTCCTTTTTTTGGCTTCCCTCAATGGGAACTGTTAAACTTGTATGAAGCTTATATAGTCAGACCAGTGTTTATGTCAAGTACATGAACCTAGCAGCCTCAAAGCTGGGGTTTTCTGACACCCGTGTTACTTCATATGTGAAGAATTTGGTGGGAGGAGAAAATGGATGGGGAACAAATGTCAATGGTAAGGACAAAGCATGATGGGATCTAACTTATCTCTTCTAAATGATGTCAGCTCAAAGGCCTCCGTTCTAGCACAGCCTTGGAAGGTGCTGGAGGATGGCCGAGGGGAATTGGCTTCTGGAGATCTTTAACGTCAGTCAACCATTTCTCAGAGTTCTAGAAATCCATGTGCCTGTGCACAGGCTTGTAAAGTTTCAGTCTGAGAACCATGAGTGGGAGGTCAGAGGTCAAACGGGGAGATGGGAAAATTGAAGTAGGACAGGCTCACTTTCAGAGAACTTCACCCAGGTCAGCACCCTTGGCCCTTTGTGCTCCTATGAGGCCAGACTGAAATGGCTAGTGCTTTTATGTGACTGCAGGGTGCAGAGAGTCACCAGTTCACTTCCTTTTTACTTTGGAGTTGCTCAGGGTAAGATAAGTTGACAAGGGCTTCTTCAGAAGTATCTTTTAAATATGGACTAACAGTTAAAGGGAATCTCTGTGAAATCTATGACACAGAATTAGACATGACATTCAAGGTGTGTGTGTGTGTGTGCGCGCGCGTGTGCGTGTGTGCATTTAAAAGCACACATACACACTCCAGATTTTACTTATTTTTAGTTTGTGTGTATAGATGTTTACCTGTATGTGTACATGTACACATATGTGCATGGTACCTGTGAAGGCCAGAAAAGGGTGCCAGGTTCCCAGGAACTGGAGTTACAGATGGTTGTAAGCTGACATGTGGGTGCTGGGGGAACTGAACCCTGGTACACTCTGCAAGGGCAGCAAGAGGTCCTAACCACTGAGCTATCTCTCCAGCCTCCAAAGTAACTATATCTTAATAACAAGATGGGTTTTGTTTTTTTTTTTTTTTTTTGGTTTTTCGAGACAGGGTTTCTCTGTGTAGCCCTGGCTGTCCTGGAACTCACTCTGTAGACCAGGCTGGCCTCAAACTCAGAAATCCGCCTGCCTCTGCCTCCCAAGTGCTGGGATTAAAGGCGTGCACCACCACTGCCCGGCCTGATTTTTTTTTAAATTTAAGTTTTTTGTTTTGTTTTGTTTTGTTTTTTAATTTTAAGGTTTGGAAGGTGTATGGTGCATGTGTAAGCTTTAGGTTCTTCATTATTAAGCCTATCCATGAGAAAGCTCTCTCAGGTTCTCACATCCAGTAAGTGAACCTAACAGTTGCTGCTGTAGAACACACACTATGTACTGAGGAACAGTTTTACTCTTACCTCAGTTATGTCTAGGTCCAAATTCTGTCATTAGGGAGACGCATGGCTTTGGGCAAGGTGCCAATACTTACTTTAAAAGGTTATTTACTGTGTGTGTGCAGGCACACATGTGCTACAGAGTGCATGTGGAGCGTCCAGGATTAGTCTTAGGAGTTGGGTCTCTCTTACCACCTATTGGGATGAAGGGACTGAACTCATGCCATCAGGCCTCTGCCTACTGAGCTGGCTCTCCCTTCAGCCCACTGCTAAAGCCTCCTAAGCTACAGTTTCCTCCTCTTGTGGTAGCATCTATCTAGCAAAGCTGTTGTGAGGTGCAAATGAGGACACCACTCAGAAGAGCCTGGAGTGCAGTAAGCATTCAGTCAGTAAACTAATACAAAGTATTCTTAGAGCCAATAAATTAATACGATATATTCCCCTTCTCAGAGCAAATGTATGAGCCAACCACCACTTTCCTCCATCTTTGGGGAAAGCATGGAAAGGCAGGGAGGAGCCCATTCTCACCTTCTTGCCCTCAATAACCATATAGACGCATCCTGCCACTGTCAGGGCAATCATTAAATAGCTGACCTTCACCCGGATCTTGTTCTTTGCAGCATCAAGCATCTCAAACCTAGTAACAGAACAAGAAAACCGTATTAACCCTTCTCTTTCTGAACTTGTAGCAGGACCAAACACTGTGCATCACAACTTACACAGTGATGTCTGTAAAGAGAGAAAAGAAGCTAGGACCTAGGGCTTCACAGCACTTTGGAGAGGGTAGACCAAGTTCACAACGATTTTTTTTTTTTTGGTTGCTCTTAGAGACAGGGTCTTTCTTGCTTTATAGCCCATGCTGGCCTTGAACTCATTCTTCTCTCAAAAGTTCTGCTATGAGCTTAAATTTATAGCAAAAACACAGTTCAGAAAGAAAACAAATGTGGAGGAGTTAATATCCTTTTTGTACTCCAGTTTTTCACTTTTTGGGGGAGTGGAGGGTTGAGACAGGGTTTCTCGGTGTAGCCCTGACTGTCCCGGAATTCACTCTGGAGACAAGGCTGGCCTTGAACTCAGAGATCTGCCTGCCTCTGCCTCTCCAGTGCTGGAACTAAAGGCATGGGCCACCACTGTCTGGCTCTTCTTCATGCAGTGTCTGAGGAGGCCACAAGAGGATACTGGATTTAGATCCCCTAGGACCAGGGTTACAGAAGGTTGTAAGCCATATGTAGGTTCTGGAAATTGAACCTCCATTCTGGAAAAGAACGGCCAGTGCTCTTAGTCACAGAGCCATCGCTGTACCTCTGATCACTCTGATCTTGGATTTGGGATTGGGGGAGCTTAGAAACTATGTTATCAATTCAAAGTCCTTCCATTTTCACCAACTCATCGAAAAGTGCATTTCATAACAAAACTCATATTTGCTGGGAATAATGGCACAAGCCTTGAAGCCAAGCAGAGGCAGGAGCAGCCTTGGGAGTTCAAGGCCAACGTGTTCTACATAGCAAGTTCTAGGACTGCCAGGGCTACACAGAGACTCTGTCTCAAAACAAACAACAAAACAAACCTTAGGCTTTGTTTCAAATAATGTACTAAATCATTATTTTTCTCCAGCCCCTAATCTAGCTTTGTCTTGAACCAGGAATAGACCTGACTGCCTGGCCAGTGAAACAATCCCTTACCAATGGTCCCTCAATGTTCATCTTGTCGTGAAGAGTTTGCCAAAACTGACTGACAGTGGGGCCTGTGCTCTTCAGCAAGTCCCTAGAGAGTAGCTCTTATAACCTGTCTTCCAACTGCTGACCTACATGCCTAAACAGACAAATTTTCAGGCAAAAACAAAGAGCCTAATGTGCATGAGTCTAAAGAGAAAGCTGGTGCACAAGATGGCCTGAGCTGAATTCCCAGGATCCATATGGTGGAAGGAACTTGTGTAAGTTGTCTAACTTTGACACAGGTAGTATGTCACGAGTACCACCCACGACACTAATATTTAAGTTAAAATGAAATGAGAGAAGTCTAGTTATCTTTGTGAGTCTGAAGGAAGGCAGTGAGTTGTGGGTCTCCTGCCATATGGTAACTAGAAGAACCTCAAGGCAGCACACAGTTCAAGTGGGGTCTTCCCAGAAGGTGTGACATTACCCATAATGGGATTGGAATGTTTTTCATGTACTTGCCTGATATTTAGCACACACAACGTTGAGCATCAGCAAGAGTAATGGCTTTCAAATACTGCCTTGGAGGAGACCCAGGTGGGAGAAGGACCCTGAACACATACATAATGTGATGTAAGAGCTAGCTGGGACTTGGGAGGCAGAATTGTGCGTGGAACTCTCTGGGCACTGAAGCTGGGCCTGCACGATGGAAGGAACCAGGGACAAAGTCTAAAGACAGTGAATACTTAACTGCTTAACTGAAATCATTGGAGATCCCACCAGCCACAAAAACAAACAAGAAACAAAAACATTTTTAACAGGTGTGGTGCTTTGAATGAGAATGTCTTCCCACAGTCTAGAGCAAATGAATACTTGGTTGGCCTGGACCAGCAGGCTGTTCTTCAGTGATAGATCCCTAAGGGAAGGACTGAGGATGAGGAAATAAGTCAGGACCAGCAGGCCTTGCATAGGTTGATGGCTTATGCCAAGCAAGTTTATTAAGATGTACAGAATCTTAGAATATGCAAGGAGGGTGGCAGGGGAATGGGACAGAGTCAGTAAAAGCTATCACACAATGGGATGAAGTCAGCAAAAAGCTAATCAAGCAATGCTGCACAAAAGGAACACAGGCTATCTCAAGTGTGTCACAGATCAAGCATATAGCGGCTGTGGGACTGACAATTCCAGTTTCTTCACGGAAAAGGCAGGTTCCCAGGAACCAACCTTTGAGGCTCTGGCCCCAGACTAGAATTTGTCATGTCTACCCCTGGGCAAGGACACAGAACCAGCATTCTTTCTGTCCTTTAATGAGGGCTTTGTCTCCAGTGGCACTGTTTGGGGAGGATTAAGAGGTGTAGACTTGTTGGATGACTTATGAAGCTGGGGACAGGCTTGAGGTCTCAAAAGCCATGTGCCATTCCTAATTCACCCTCTCTATTCCCTGCTTACAGTTTGACATGTGAGCTCTCAGCCCACGGCTCCAGTCTCATGTCTGCAGCCTGCTGGACCCTAACCCTCTGGAAGTTGGGTTGGTCATAGTGTTTTATAGAAGCAACTTAAAAAAGAACTGATATAACACCATGTTATGTGATTGGTCAACTAAATCTTATGATCCTCCAAACAGTGGCATAGCTTACACTTAGGAGACCATTCATAAATATATTTAAATATGGCCAAGACAGTTGCCACCTATCTCAAAGGAACAAGTTTGGTTAAAAAAAAAAAAAGATCACATGAAGTTGGAAGGAAAATGTGGTAGGAACTGGAGGAATAGGTAGCTAAATTAAATCAAATCACATTTTATGTACATATGAAATCCTCAAACAATGGTAATATTGAAAGGCAAGATAGTATCTGGTCTGAGAAGATCTTTGAACCAGACAAGGGAGGCTGGTAGGCCGAACAAACACTGAGCAGCACCCCTTCCCCATGGCCCACTCCCTGGTGTAGATCATCTTGTTTTTGCTAAGATATTATCAAGAGACCAGGGAACAAGCAAGGCCTGGGTTAAGGAAGACTAAGGCTTTCCTGCTGAAATCATTCCAGTGACGATGATGTGCTCTCTAATCCCAGGGCTCTGTGAACTCGAAGCAGATACAACCTGTCTATCTGGACATGATGTGCTGCTTGAACCCTGGTCTTTTTCAACTCTGACTTGAGACCAGAGTCAGAAAGCCCAGGAATAGTTTCTTGTTGACAGGGAACTTAGTAAAGTTCCTTGCTTTGAGGAGGAGAATGCCCACAGCAGAGAGAGTTTCACTCCTAGCCAACATGCTGGCCAGTCAGGGCCTTTAGCACAAGGCTGAACAATGCTTCCACCTGAGGATGCCTGAGACACTCTTGATGAGAGTACTGCTGCATCAAGAGGTAGAGGCTAGGGGTTAAACATCTTTCAGCACACGTGGCAGTTCATAAAGCCCAAAATATTCTAACTTAAAGCGTCTACAGTGCTAACTAAGGCTGCGAAACCCTGGCTTGGGGGAACCTGCAGAGATCACTCAGAAATTCTGAAAAAGTCTAAATTGCAGCCGGGGGTTAAGGAGGCAGGTGGGAAAAGAAGCCCCTCCTGGTTACCAGGGAGGGGCACCCAGGGTGACCAGCGTGGGATGAGTGCGAGGTTTAACTTGCTCAGGTCTTTGAGGTTTCAGTCCAAGATTAATGCACCCATGGCTTTGGGTCTGCAGTACCCTGTTGAAGTGTGAGGATGGGGGTGGGGCAGCACTTACCTTGAAGGAAGCAAAAAAGCTGAAGAGATTAGGATCCCTGACAATTTCCCATGACTCCCTCCCCTCTTGGTTTTGAGAAAGGGTTTTTGTATGTGTTCCTGGCTGTCCTGGAACTCACTCTATAGACCAACCAGGCTGGCCCTGAACTCAGAAATTCACCCGACTCTGCCTCTCAAGTGCCAGGACTAAAGACATGCACAACGACCGCCTGCCTAGGCCTCACCTCTTAATGTGTCTATGACTTCCTAAGAGCGCCATCACCTGAGGGCATTTGGAAGATGTTTAATATCCAAACAAAAGCAGTTGCATCAAAACACTGTTGGCTTTTTTGTTTTGTTTTGTTTTGTTTTTTCAAGACAGGGTTTCTCTGTGTAGTCCTGGCTGTCCTGGAACTCACTCTGTAGACCAGGCTGGCCTTGAACTCAGAAATCCGCCTGCCTCTGCCTCCCAAGTGCTGGGATTAAAGGCGTGCGCCACCACTGCCCGGCAGCATCAAAACACTGTTACTCCCAAGGCTGATAACTATGGATTTTGTAGGATGCAGTTACAATCACTATACTAAGCTTAAAAACAAACTAATAGTGCACATTACCATTTGGCACTGTTGAAGCTAGGAGACATAACTAAGCATCAGCTGACTTCAGTACCCAGATCCTTCAGTTACTAGGAAACACACTAGGCAGTTTCCCAACACTCTGCTCTGGGTCCTCCAAAGAGGAAACATGTAGTGAATGAGGAATGTTTCCACAGCTGGTCAGTAGGTTTTAAACAGAACTCAGTGGTGAAGCACACCTTTAATCCCAGCACTTGGGAGGCAGAGACAGGCGGATTTCTGAGTTCAAGGCCAGCCTGGTCTACAGAGTGAGTTCCAGGACAGCCAGGGCTACACAGAGAAACTCTGTCTCGAAAAACCAAAAAAAAAAAAAAAAAAAAAACCCAGAACTCAAAGACACTCTGCTTTTCCCCCTACAGACCAGTAAGACACCCAGGCCGCCTACAGCCCTCAGCTCAGCACTCACGAGATCGTCTCTGGGATCTCTTCCACCTTCTTGAAGCGGCCTGACCACAGCAGGATCTTCTTCTCGAAGTCTGTGGGCTTGTGCAGTGGCACCCTGTGTCTGTAAGCCTCTGTGGAGAAAAATAGGTAAGAATCTGACTTGAGACTTTAATGTTCAAATCAAGCAATGAAAAAATGCTGTTCTTATCTTTCAGTTACTCATTTAACACAAACATCAGGAGACTTCAGGCTGATCCAGAGCTTCATGTGAGTCAAGTAGGATTGCACAGAATGCCTCATTTCCCAAGTGATATTCCTGAACACCGTGAGCACTAAGGCAGAAGGCAAAATGTCCCAGCCGCTATACAGTGGAAAGATGGGCTGGAGAGGATGAGCTGAGATGGCCAACAGGGCTTGCCAGTCTCCAGGACAATAAGAAAAAGGTGCATCAGTTTAGATTACATTAAAAGATCTTCAACCCCAAGCTAAGGAAGAGATCTGCTTGATGCTATCTCCTAAGTATTGGGGATTGGTTCTAATACTTTGAATTAATCTGGCCCCCCAAATCAGCAATCTGTGTGTTCCAATGCTGAAGGTCCTTGTCCCCAATTTTTTTTTTTTTTTTTTTAATGCTTTATTTACATTTTCTCCCCGCCGGGCAGTGGTGGCACACACCTTTAATCCCAGTACTTGGGAGGCAGAGGCAGGTGGATTTCTGAGTTCGAGGCCAGCCTAGTCTACAGAGTGAGTTCCAGGACAGCCAGGGCTACACAGAGAAACCCTGTCTAGAAAAACAAAACAAAACAAAACAAAAACAAAACAACAAAAAACAAACAAAGAAATGTTTTCCCCTTTCCAGGTCTCCCCTTTGGAAACCCCCTATGCCATTCCCCCTCCCCTGCCTCTATGAGGGTGCTCAACCACCCACCCACCCACCCACTCCCATCTTCCCTCCCTGGCATTCCCCTATACTAGGGCATCTAACACTCTCAGACCCAAGGGCCTCTCCTCCCACTGATGACCAACAAGACCCTCCTCTGCCACATATGTGGCCAGCACCATAGGCCCCTCCATATGCATTCTTTGGTTGGTGGTCCAGTCTATGGGAGCACCAGGAGGCCTGGCTAGTTAACACTGTTGCTCCCTCCATGGGGCTGCAAACTCCCTCAGCTCCTTCAGTCCCTTCTCCAACTCCTCCATCTGGGACCCCAAGCTCAGTCCAACAGTTGCTGTGAATTGAATCATGGGTATTCCGAACGTTTGGGCTAATATCCGCTTATCAGTGAGTACATACTGTGTTCATTCTTTTGTGACTGAGTTACCTCACTCAGGATGGTATCTTCAAGAGGAATGCAAATTGATCCATTCCTATCTCCCTGTACAAAGCTCAAGTCCCAGTGGATCAAGGACCTCCACATAAAACCAGATACACTGAATCTAATAAAAGAGAAAGTGGGGAAAAGTCTCGAACACCTGGGTACAGGGGGAAAAGTTCCTGAACAGAACACCAGGGGCTTATGCTCTAAGATCAAGAATTGACAAATGGGACTTCATGAAATTGCAAAGCTTCTGTAAGGCAAAGGCTACTGTCAATAGGACAAAACGGCAACCAACAGATTGGGAAAAGATCTTAACCAATCCTATGTCCGATAGAGGGCTAATATCCAATATATACAAAGAAGTTAGACTCCAAAAAACCAAATAACCCTATCAAAAAATGGGGAACAGAGCTAAACAGAGAATTCTCAACTGAGGAAATTCGTAGGGCTGAGAAGCACCTAAAGAAATGCTCAACATCCCTAGTCATCAGGGAAATGCAAA
>CM052713.1:27691351-27750619 GCA_028551405.1 Uromys caudimaculatus
AAACTCAGGTGACAGCAGATGCTGGCAAGGATGTGGAGGAAGAGGAACACTCCTCCATTGCTGGTGGGATTGCAAGCTGGTACAACCACTCTGGAAACCAGTTTGACAGACCCTCAGATAATTGGACATAATACTACCTGAGGACCCAGCTATACCACTCCTGGGCATATACCCAGAAGATGCTCCAACATGTAACAAAGACACATGCTCCACTATGTTCATAGCAGCCATATTTATAATAGCCAGAAGCTAGAAACAACCCAGATGTCCCTCATCAGAGGAATGGATACAGAAAATGTGGCACATTTACACAATGAAGTACTACTCAGCTATTAAAAACAATGACTTCATGAAATTTGCACACAAATGGATGGAACCCAATTGGTTTTTGATTGATCAACAAAGAGCCAATGGCCAATGGCTGGGCAAGTAGACTGAGGCAGGACCTTTGGATTTGCATGGACTAGGAACTGGAAGAGAGGAGAGAAGAGATTCACCATGAGGAAGAAGAAAGACCAGATCTAAAGGCCCATGTGAAAACCAGGGAAAGTGGCCACGTGGGCCACTTCCTCAATTGTGTTTGGGTAGCAGAGATGAAATATAGAGTTTAGGGCTGGAGAGATGGCTCAGTGGTTAAGAGCACTGGCTGCTCTTCCAGAGGTCCTGAGTTCAATTCCCAGCAATCACATGGTGGCTCACAACCATCTGTAATGGGATCTGATGCCCTCTTCTGGTGTGTCTGAAGACAGCTACAGTGTACTCATATATAATAAATAAATAAATCTTTTTTTTTTTAAAGAAAGTGAGAATGGTTGACAAAGACAGCTGATGTTTACCTGCAGCCTACACACACACACACACACACACACACACACACACGCCTTTGTCCATTGTGAACAGTAACATGCACAGTAAGAAAGCCAAAGCTACATGACTGCCTACCTCTTCAGGTTCTTTTGATTGTAAGTAACTCTAAGGAGTAGGGGTGGGGGCTACCTATTCCATAAGTGGATGAAGCATTAAGAACTTACGGGTTGGAGCTTTAGGACTTTCCTGTGGCTTGGTGCAGAATCCGTTGATCCTCTTCAAGTCAGTGTTTCTGGTAAACCTTAGAGACGAGGAAGCATTTCTTTCATATAACCTAAAACAATGTCCTAAAAGAGAGATACATATTTTAGAAAGTCTGATGCTTTTTCAAGATGAGAAATTCTTGCACGTGGCTGAGTATGGTGGTGCAGGCCTGTAATCCCAGCAGTTGAGAGGGATAGGAGGATCATCAGAAGTCTGAGGCTAGCCTGGGCTACACAGTTTCAGGCCAGCTATATCTAGCAAGACTCTGTTTATACCCCCTCCCACCCAGAAGAAAGGACAAGTCTGCAAGTTTTCATTTATATACACAAAACACAAATTAACTCAAAGGTTGGGTGTGGTGACGCAGTCCTTGGAAGGCCGAGGCCTGAGGATTTCAAATTCAAGGCTGGGGTCACATAGCTCAAGGTGGGCCTGGCTGACTCTGTCTCAAAGAAACAAGCAAAGAAAACAGACAAAAGTTCAGCTCTTAGAGAATACAAGTTAGCTTGTTTAGAAAATAGAATATGTGTAAAGCATACAAGCCACACACATATAGGAAAGATGACTGTATCTAAGATGCTATGCTTTAAAATACAATTACTTTGCCAATTAAGAGACTAGACATTTATAGCATAACATTTGATCAGTAAATGCTATGGAAGTACTCTTCACACGTGTCTAGTCATGAAGACAGCATGGCAGGATTACTCCTGTCTCTTAAAGACAGGCAGTTGAGGTTTGTTAAGAGTTAAGCTGGAGTTTTTAGCAAGGTTTTGTATACTTCTTATTGCACCAGAGACCTGGGACATGGGACATGGTGGCACCTATCTGGAATCCCAGCACTTGGGAAGCCGAGGCTGAGGAACCCAGAGTTCCAGGTCATTCTCTGCTACATAATGAGTTGAAGACTATTTTGAGACTCTGTCAAAAAGTACTAAGACTCTTCCTTCCCCGCTCCAAGACCTGTAAGTTGATTTTATCATTTAGTAATACTGAATTGACCAGCCCAGGTTACCCCAGGTTACCCCTTACAAAGTTCCCCTTTCACCCTTCCTTTGTGTGCTCACAGAGGTAACTGCTTCCTACTGATTTCATCATGGATTGCAGGAAGACAGCACCCTTTTCCACGTCATTTGGCCCTTAGGTATAGGGTCAATAGGATTGTGGGTTAAGTGCTTGCACAAATAAACACATGTACAAAACGGCGTGTGTGTGTGTGCATGAGCACACACACACAACCTCTGCAGGTGACCTTCTATTTAAAAACAGTGTATGGAGTGCCTGCACCATAATGTGTAAAGCTTCTGTTATCTGGCAGTCCTCACATGTTCCCATCTTTGGTTTGGAGGGACCTTTGAGATGGCTTCCAAGTTCCTTCCATATGAGATAAGTGGTTACTGACAGCTTCCTTCCTCTCTGACAACATGTTCCAGACACACTTTGAATGTTTCCACCCCTAACTTGAAGTTACACATTTCTCCAAAAGGATCTGGGGAACAGTATTAGAGACCCCATAGGGACATTCATAGTTTGTCACCATTCCAAAGCCTTTTTGGTGAACAAAGCTAATGTCTAGGAATACTATTGGCATGATGAAACACCATGACCTAAATAAAGCAAGTTGAGGAGGAAAGGGTCTATTTGGCTTATACTTCCACATTGGAGTCCATCATCGAAGTCAGGACAAGAACTTAAAGGGCAGGAACCTAGAAGCAGGAGCAGATGTAGAGGTCATGGTGTGTGTGTGTGTGTGTGTGTGTGTGTGTGTGTGTGTGTGTGTGTGTGTGTTGCTTACAGCACTCCATCCCAGCAGTGCACTGGAGGTGTCAGGTTGGAATGAATGCCTTCCCTAGCTTTTCCTTCTAGATGCTTGTGTTTACCTGCTACCACCTCTGCACCACGCTGAACAAGCACCATAGTTTTCCATAATGTCCCAGAGACAAAGCTGTTTGCACAGCGTAGAATCAGGCGAATCACGAGCTTTTATGAGTGGAAATTCCTGCCAACTGCTACACAGATCAAATGATAAGTAATCTCGAGTCTGGGTGGGGAGCTGCTAATCCCTTCTGCCTTCCTCAGCTCCTGCTATTACCACGATTGAGGCTGCTGGTGTTCCAGGTGCTGTGAAGCTGACAGGAGAATGAAGCAAACCAAGTTAGAGCCGCTAAGTCTCAGGGTTCTTACCGGAGTTCACTCACTTGTCTTCAGTGTTCCTCAGATCATGAGGCCTCACAAAACCCTGGCAGCTTTCATTACACAGTAATGGATGCCCTTACTGACTGACACAAGAGAATCTGGCCCTCAGTGCAAAGCCACCTACAGTGACTGCTCGTAATGACTCTGTTCATTTCCTCTTTTAGGTCTGTGATCACAGCAGCACCATGACCACCTCGGCACTGGTGACCACAGTGATGCTACCTAAGGGCAGCAGGTGTCACATGTCAAAGGAGAAGAACTGCAATTGGTCTCGCTTGCTCATTTTGAATGTGGTAATGCAGCACAGGGCTGATCTGATTTGAGGGCAAATTGGAAAACAAGTGGCAGTGTCTGGCAGATGTGATTCACAGCAGGCTCTACCATTTGGTTCATGTTCCAACATCACTCAAAAGTAATCTTTAGAGCAATCTGCAGCTCTACTCCAAGGGGCCAGAAGTCCTGACAAAGGTAGTTACCAGGTTGTGAGGGTGTGAGAAGAGACTCCACAATAGTTCTTCACAGGACGGACAGAAGCACACGCTGCTGAGCCCCTCAAACCTTAGTGTCAGAGCCAGCTGCAGGCCTGTTTGAAACACACCACACAGCCACTGACCTCTGGTGTCTCTTCTCTTCCCCTGACCCCTTTTCATCCAGGGCCTCATGATGTATCCCAGGCTGGCTTTGAGCTTACAGAAATCCCTCCACTGGCGATGACAGAATGAACCATCATACTCAGGAGTGAGGTGCACTTTGAGAACCTAGTACCCTATCCCCACAAATGGTGGTGAAACAGATAAAACATAAACGTACCATTTCACCACTGTTAAGGGCCCGACCCAGCGTCACTGCGCACACTCACGGTGGTTCCACCGTCACAACATCCATCTCTAGGGCTGGGCTAAACCAGGGAGCCGCTGGCTTAAAGTGACCCATGAGGACACACTCCACACAATGCTGTCCCATTCTTATCCCCTGGAAGGGTAGGAGCAAGGTCTGGAGCTCAGTAGACAGACTCTACTCTCTAAATAGAAAGCAGGGGTAAAGGCAGTAGTTACTTCCTTAGTGGCCCCTTTCAACAGAAGATAAGCTGACATTTGTTCAGTTTCACAGTAATAATAAAAGCAAAAATACTAGCCTAGAGTGTTCAGTGGCCATCAGCCACATAAGTGCATGTGGAGATCTTTATTCATCCACCCAGCAGATAGTAACTGAGTATCTACTATGTTGATGTACAGGACACTTTGGCAATATAAGGGGCAGATAAAAATCTGTGCTATTATGACTTACAGTCTAGTGTGAAAACACCCACCCACACATCAGAAGCTCACTGCCAAAGAGAAAAAATATAAATGAAGGGGTGACTGGGACAGGACATATCCGTCCGTGTATTTGAAATGAGTATGTGTGACACTTCAGAGTTAGTCAGGAGCATCTCTTTGAGAATGTCACTTGTAGGTTTAGGGACCACAAAGAGGCCACTTAAAGTGGGAGGCGTAAGTGATGGGGGGGAGTAGACTATGAGGTCAGAGACGTGCCCGGGACACAAATGGGGCCAGGGATTTGAAGGCCTGTTACCTACATCAGAAATGCCACCCAGCCCTTTCTTCTTGTCACCCCATACTGTCCGATAAAAACTTCTACCTCTCTAAAGGATAAATGCCGATTAAAAACATATACACACACGATATTTATACACCTTAGAAATGTAACAGATGAGCATACAAATAATTTTCAAACATTATTACTGAAAACAATCACAAACTGCTGATGAGCTCATGATTTTGATTTTATCATGAAATGAGAGCATAAACAAGCCGCATCTCATTAACTTTCCTGTTAGGTCCCTAAGAGATAAAACACATTGCCCCAGATATCCAAGACAGAAATTTTCCATTCTCTGGTCGATCAAAATTACAAACTCAGAAAACAAAAGAAAAACAGCCCTTTAACCCTGTGGGTGCACTCAAAGCCTTGTCTGTCCCTGGCTGACCAGTCAGTGCTCGGTCCCCAGAGCCCTAGCAGGAAATCCAAATGAAGCCTCATGGCTGCCTGTAAGGCTCTGACCAGACCAAACTGACCTAACTGCTGGCTACTTTTAAGAGTAGAGGTTCTCAAACTGTCTATCAGAGTCAGAGAGACTACTGGACTCCTCTGCCCAAGTTTCTCACAGTGGGTATGGATGGGTCTGAGGATGGATGTTTCTAACAGGTCCTAGAGAGCTGATACAGCCTGTCCAGGGACTCACAATTTGAAAACCTCTGCTATACAAGTATTGCTGCTAACTGGTGGCTAGGGCTGGGGGTGGGGGTGGCAGACGAGGCTGGCTGAGGTACTGACCTCTCTTCTGGTAGTCCTTTTCCATAAAAATCTGCTTCAGTCCAGGATGACACATGGATAGAATTTTGTTTTTGTTTTTGAATCCCAGGCTCTTTAAATATCTTCTTGGAGATAACTCACCACAGAGCAGCCTAGGACGTGACTAATCTCTAGTGATCAGTGAAGACAGATGAGATTCAGTCAGTGTCCATAAAGGGACCTGTAGGCCATCTGACAGTGTTCCTCCACTCGGTGTCAAGATCTGTCGCTGGCTATGAAGTCTGACAGCGTTTACTTTAAAAAGCCACAGCACTTGTCAAAACGACTAAAACTGCATTACGAAGTGCAAAAATTTAAATATCAAGCAGGATACTGGGGATCCAAGTGATGCTTCCTCCCTCCAACCGCCCGACAGGCTGGAATCAGTTACACCTCGGGGGGCAGGGGACACACTAAACTCAGGTCTTGCTTCCTAAATACCACTCTCTAGTGCAAGGAACAGGGAAAGCAACGGCAGATCTACACAAAGGCACAGGGAACACAAGAAAGACCTGGGACATCTTTTAGTCCAAAAAGTAAGGAACTGCTCAAAAAAACACAAAACAAAACAACAACAAAAACAGCCAAACAAATGACAACAACCAAACAAATGAAGCTGCAAATGGTGGTTCACACCTTTAATCCCAGCACTCGGAGGCAGAGACAGATGGATCACTGTGAGTTCAAGGTCAGCCTGGTCTACATAGTGAGTTCAGGCCAGCCAGAGTTACATGTTGAGACGCTGTCTCGAAAATAAAGGAAACAAAACAAAACAAAACAACCAAACCAATTAAACAAACAAACAAATGGAAAGGAACATGTAAAGAGACACAAGAACTGATCTAAGAGAACTCACAGGCTAGAAACATAAAACACACGTAGCACTTGGCTATAACTCACCAGCCCATGCTAATGTAAGTAACAGGATGAATAAATAAACGGGGAAAAGGGATATAGTTTCCTTCCAGAAAATTCACATGTATGTAGATCTCTGCCTCACTGAATCAATTTAGTGATTTGCTCTCAAACAGATTATAGAAAGGGAAAGAACAGCACCTTCCAGGGAGAAACTGACAGGCCAAGGTTAAAAATTCATCAGTCCTAAGTCCCATGGGTCCCCCATAGGTTTAATATGATGTGGAGAGAAAGACACTTTATCTCTGTATCAGATATTCTTCTCCAAAGTCCTATACTCTTGGCTGATCATCTAAAGGTATCATGCTCATGGCTGGAGAGACAGCTCAGCAGTTAAGAGCACTGGCTAATCTTCCAGAGGGCCTGGCTCTAATTCCCAGCACCAACATGGCAGTTCACAGCTGTTTATAACTCTAGTTCCAGGAGATCCGATAGCCTCACGCTGACATACATGCAAGCAAAACACCAACCAAGGCATATAAAATAAAAATAAATTATAAAAAAGAAAGAAAGAAAATATCAGGTCAAACTGAGAGACATTTTATAAAACACTTGGCTAATAACTTTCAAGGTCATGAAAACCAAAGAATGTGAAGAAGTTTCCTCAAATCAGATGAAACTAAGGACACACGACAACTAAATGCCACGTAGGATATCTCAGACTGACCAGGTCCTGGACCAGAAAACAAGCATCACTGATGACAAGTGAGAGCGGCACTTGGGTTGGTATAATACACCAATGATATTAATTTCCTTATTTTTGATAATGTGCCATGGTTATGGAAGTTACTGACTGAGAGGCAAACAGAATTGTGCACCACCTATACATGTTTTCTGTACAATTATTTCAAAGTAAAAATATTCTTTAGGACCCAGGTGGTTGTGGCACACACCTTTATTCCCAGCACTCAGGAGGCAGAGGCAGATAGATCTCTGAATTCAAGGCCAACCCGGTCTACAAAGCAAATTCCAGAATAGTCAGGAATACACAGGGAAACCTGTCTTGAAGAACAACAACAAAAAAACCAAAATCATACACACACACACACACACACACACATGCAAACACTTAAAACATAGGCACTTGAGTATTCGTCATATAGTCTTGTCTTTACCTTAGACTTATGTATTGATATCACATATGAAAACAATTACAGAGAATTGGAAGTTATCTCACTCACATGCCAATATACACCTGGAATGGGAGAGAAAGAGAAGGCTGAGCACGGGAAACGTGCTCAGTTCAAGGTAGAACCAAGATGTGCCGATAGGACCACTGTGTCCTGGTGGAAGGAGAAAGTTCTGTTGGAACCTGTTTTATTGTCTAAGCCAGTAGCTCTCAACCTTCGCAACACCGTGACCCTTCAGCACAGTTCCTCGTGCTGCGGTGACCCCCAACCATAAAATTATTTCATTGCTACCTCATAACTATAATTTTGCTAGTTAGAATCGTAATGAAAATATCTGATATGCAACCTATGGGGGTCGAGACCCACGGCTGAGAACTGCTGGTCTAAGCTCTTGAAGCTCTCAAGTGTGGCTGGCATCTTCAAGGAGCTTGTTAGAAGGGTAGCCAGTTCCCACCCACACCTATACAAAGTAAATCTGCACTTTGGATTTGATTCATGTTTTCATATGAAGGTTTACTTCTGAAATGCGAACAGACACCCATATCCACTTTGGCAGCTGCTCAGGATGGACTGTGTGACAGACACCTGGAAACCAACGCTCTACACTGTTAAGTCTGGGAGCTTAATAGAGATGCAGACTCTCACAGGCAGCTGCAAACCTTCAGAACTCTGCCACTAATGACATAAGATTCCTGAGCTGTTCTAATGTGCAGTTCTCATGTGACATAGTTCCTCTTCACCACCACCATTTGTGGGTCCTGCTGATCCCAGGCTTTGGGAATGACACAGGCTAGGGTCATCTGGGATAAGGGAACCCTAGTTTGAGAAAATGTGTTAATCGGATTGCAGTAGGCAAGGCTGTGGGCATTTTCTTGATTAGTGATGGATGTGGGAGGACCCAGCTCTCTATGGCAGTGACATGGAAGATAGGCCGTCCTAGATTGGAAAAAGAAGCAGGCCAGTAAACAGTGCTCCTCACAGTCTCAGTTCCTATCCTGTCTTCCCTCAATGACTGTGATGGAAACATGTAAGGCAGATTTCTTCCCCAAGTTGTTTTTACTGTTTTTTATTTTACATGTATATTTAAATTTTATGTATATGTGTATTTTGCCCGCATGCATGCATGTGCACCAAGCACAGGCCTGATGCTCTTGGGGGTCAGAGGAGGACATCAGATCTGGAACTGGAGTTACAGAGGTTTTGATCCACCATGTTGGTGCTAGAAACTGAACCTGAGTCTTCAGTAAGACCAAGTGCTCTTAACTCCCGAGTCATCTTCTTAGCTTTGCTGGTCAAACTGAGACGCCAGGGTGCAACTGTAAAGCTTAATGCCTTTGTCTCTAGCTGGGTCCAAAAATCCTTTCACAAAGCTAAGCCATTAGGCAGCAGCTGGGTCTTACTGCTAGCTTCTTTTTTATTGTTAATGCTCAATCCATTACTTCAGATGCTGGAATCCCAGTGGAGTGTATCCGCAGAGCATGCAGCCGATAGCAGAGTCAGGACTTACTGACAAGCTGTGTGCATCTTCTCATGGTCCTTGGGGGGAAACCCGTGTACACCTCTCTTCCTCAGCTCCCAGCTTCCCTCTGAGTGTCCCACAATGATGACCAAAGCCCACTGCGCAGCCCTGACACCATGGCCCAGCCATCTCATTTTCTTTTCCCTCATGTTCCAGGCCAGGAACTGCCATGACCTTGGCTGGAAGAAGCTGTTTCTGAGGCAACAATGTTCTTCTCCCATGTCCTGGTTAAAAATTTATGTAAATAACTAGGTGGTTCTCACGTTAACCCTCAAATGCCTGTTTAATTCCTTTAAAACTAAATGAGAGTATTGCTGATGCTATTTCAGTTGTGATAGTAAAGGGCAGACGGGAGGGGTTTTGTGTGTGTGTGTGTGTGTGTGTGTGTGTGTGTGTGTGAGAGAGAGAGAGAGAGAGAGAGAGAGAGAGAGAGAGAGAGAGAGAGAATCAGAGCCAGTTTTAAATCTCAAAAGGAAAAAGGAGACATATAGTATTCCAGAGATGGCCATGTCCCTATATACCAGTTTATCAATACTGTATTTTTTTAATTTATTGAAATCATGTTAAATTTTATAGATGCTCAGTAGACCTAAAAGAATGAGTAAGTTACAGCAATTACATTTTATGGATTGGCATTCTGGTCCACAGAGCTTGCTGAAATCAGAGCCACTGATTTTGTTTCCATATTAGAAGCAAATCTGAGCTGCCCTGAGCACTCATTACAATAAAACAAACAAACCAGATCTATTACCTTGTACTGGGCCTTTTCAGAGTCAGACCCAATGGCTTGGAAATTCACATCTGCAGCTATTCTGATGGATTCTTCCTGGCTGCGGCCACTGGTCTGCGCTGCTTCTGTATGTGGTACTGACATGGGGAACTGCTTGGCAGGCCATGGCAATGGCACCAGGGCTTCTCTACAGGCTTTCCAAAGCAAAGTGACAATACTTGACCAAGTCAGTCTGGCTCAGGGCATTGTGGCCGAGAATCTTTTCATCTGCCATGACCCCATCCCCAAAGTTTGCCGAACATGCACACAGTTAGGAGCAGAGGGAGAACAGGGTTGTAGGTACAAATCTTCAGGGCAGGCTGGAGGTGAAGGCGGGATGGGACAGAGGAGCTGGAGGGAAAGACATGGGCATGGAACTCTCCTTCTGGAAGCATGTCTACACTGCAGCCCCGAGCCACTGACACAGCAAACAGGAGAGCTGTGATTTCGGGGAAGAACCAGGTGCTGAGAAGCAGGACAAAGGGAACTGGAGGACAGACTGACACTGAGTTTTGTAGGCTGGCTGAGCTCCTAATTACCATTTGTAACATTAGTTCCATGGGAAAATTTTCCCGAGATTAAAAAAATAATACAAATTTATAAATAAATCTTTGGAACCTGGCCAGCTTTTAATAAAGGGTTTTAAAAGCTACTGGAATCTCATGGTTCAAGTACAACGAGATGGGAGTCCTTCCTTGTTGTCTGCCCCCCACCCCACAGTCTGCATACTCCCAGCAGTGGCTATGAGAAACTCTCAAGGCCTTTACTTTATAACAGAAAACAGGCTCCCCATCCCATCTGCTTTTCTCATCCTTTCCAGCAGGCTCAGAAGAACACAAATCCCTCTTTCTGAACTAGTGTCCCCTTCCATCTGAGAGCCTCCTGAGCCACACTATGCCTAGCTATCTGCTCCTCTATCTTCACTGTCCACTGTCTGCTTCCTGCCAAACAGCAGTGGCCCAGCTTAAGAACGAAACACCACAAAACCACATTTAAATTATAGAGGTAACACTCGCCCATCACAGAAAATTCAGAGGGTAGTCAGACCGATACATCTTACACTCCTACCGTCAGACCGATACATTTTACACTCCCATCATTAGCCCGTTTTTTCTCCCTACCCTTCCATCTTTGTGGGCTTTGGATTCTATCTTATCCTTTCTCAAGAACTCAATCCCTCCCTCTATTATCTTCCACATTCTTCTGTCCACTTTGCTTTCGGTTGCTGTGATAAAATAATAACCAAAAGCAACTTGGGAGAAAGGATTTATTTGGTCCCCATGCCCCAATCACAGCCTATCACTGAGGGGCATGGGGGCAAGGATTCAAGCAGGAGCAGAGGCAGAACCATGAAGCGCTGGCTTGCTTCCCATGGCTCGCTCAGCCTACTTTCCCATACAACCCAGGACCACATGCCCAAGGTTGGCACCACCCGTAGTGGGGTGGGCCTTCCCACATCAGTCATAAATCAAGAAAATGCTCCACAGATAGGACCACAGGTCAATCTGACAAAGGCAAATTCTCAACTGAAGTTTCCTCTTCCCGGGTGACTCTAGTTTGTGTCAACTTGACAAAAACCAACCAGAACATTTTTCTTTTTCTCAAATCTAAATGACCCATGTCTTACTATTTTTACATTTATTTATTTGTGTATGTGCATGCATGTATATGGTGTGGCATAATGCCAGAAGTCAACCTGCAGGAATTGTTCTCACCTCCACTGGGAGGGTCCCAGAGGGTCAGGGAGATCAAACTCAGGTCATCAGGCAAATGCCTCTACCCGCTGAGCTATCTTGCCAGTCCTGTCATTTTTAATCCTCTTTTTCACTTCCCGTTCTTAAGCCACGCCAGGACCCCCTTACTCTTATGTTGTGCCACTGTGGGAGGATTTGAAGGGCTCTCTAGCAGGCCCAACATTGCAGACTGGTTGTCTTTTCCCTTTCTCTCTCCCTTGCAAAACTGTTAGACTACATTCTTTTTTTTTTTTTTTTTTTTTTTTTTTGGTTTTTCGAGACATAGACTACATTCTTAAAGCTAGCACTCAAGGTCTATTCCCTTATTTGGCCACTGACTCGTTCCTGAAACTAAACACCAAGGTCCAGCAGTCAAAATTAATTTTCTGGTGACACTGGCTAATCTGTACAATCAGGACATACCAACTTGTCCTAGCACAGACTTCCCCTTAAAAAACCACTTCAGCAGAGACACCTGCTTTCTGTCGGTCTTTGTCCTATCCAGAGGACCCCCCCCCCATGCTTGTCCCTCTGGGTAATAAATCTCCTTTGTGCTGAGAATTTGGTGTCTGGGTGTGTTCTGAACTGACTCTGAGCTCCTGCCTCTGCTAGGATTCCTTCATTCTTTCTTTTTTTAAAAAAAAGATTTTTTTTTTTTTAATGTATGTGTGTGCACTGTAGCTGTTTTCAAACACACCAGAGGGCATCAGATCCCATTACAGATGGTTGTGAGTCACCATGTGGTTGCTGGGAATTGAACTCAGGACCTCTGGAAGAGCAGTCAGTGCTCTTAACCGCTGAGCCATCTCTCCAGCCCCCACCATTCTATTCTAATAACTAACTTCACTACAATGGCTTCTATATTTTTCTTCTCTTAGGTTCACAGGTCTTTAACTGAGAGATCTCATCATCACCTATAACCCATTAATACCTACAACACAGTAATGCATCTACTCTGCCCAATTAACAGGTCTTCGAGGGCAATCCTGTTTTTCTATCCCCCTCCCAAGTGTGTTTGTGTGTGTGCATACCAGTCTTATTATTATGTCGCTATGTTGCTCAAGCCGGCCTTAGGCTTGTAATGAATCTCCCTGCCCAGATTTAGGATTTTAGAAATGTAGCATAATGCCTGGCTTCTATCTTTCTTATTTCTAACAATAAACAACATGTCTGCAGTCCTCCACACTCAAAACTTACAGGTCCCATCTTTAAATACACACACACACACACACACACACACACACACACAAGACATGGGCAAGAGAGATGACTCAGTGTTAAGAGCACTGGCTGATCTTTCAGAGGACCTGGGTTCAACTCCTAGCTCCCACATGACAGCTCACAGCCATCTGTAACTCCAGTCCCAGGGGATCCAACACTCTCTTCTAGCCTCCACGAGCACTGCATGCATGTGTGCACAGACACACATTCAGGCAAACATTAATGCACACAAAATAGAAATAAGTATTATCCTTAAAAAGTATTTTTTAATTATAGGTACACGTGTGCATGTGACTGCAAGTGTCTTCGGAATGCAGAGGGCATTAGAGACCTTGGAGCTGAAGTTACAGGCAATTGGAAGCTGCCCCACGTAGGTGCTGGCACCAAATTCCAGTCCTCCAGTGCTCTGCAAGACCAGCAAGCATTCTTAGCCACTGAGTCACTTACGTCACACATTACATCGCAGTCTTTCCAGGTTATAGCAATGCATCCTGTACACAGCTGCCTTTTTAATCAAGTTTGTCTGTTTGTTTTTAAATGACTTAGGCTTTTAAGCCTTCTCTTGTTGCCAAAATTCACCTGGCTCAAACTCCTTACAGGCTCACTCTTTTTCTCCTATGGCCCCAAGGTAATTTGAGTTTTTCCTTGCTGCCTTTCCCTTCACACCTCTTCAGACTCATACCTACCTCTTTTCTTTGCTCAGATCACTGCCACCCTTCCTGTATCCATGGAGACTTCAGTTGATAATTCTCTCTCAGTAACCTTTCCTTCCACTAAATTCTAAGTCAACAGTGTACTGCCTCTTGGGAAGAAGAAAGGGGCAGGGAATCCCTGACCAATAGTGCTTACCAGTGACCACAGGAGATGTCAAGCTGCCAATATGACATACCATTTTTGAAGTTGGGAGATGTGCACGATGCCAGGAGGACCCAGCTCAGCAGCACTCACAATCTACAAGCAGCTCTGTAATCTAGAACCTAATACATACTGCATGCTCTTAAGCTGTACTATATGGCTTGGTTTATACACTGCAATAAAAAGCCCTAGGAAGTGGGCAGTATATGGGACACAGTATATGCTCAAATAGAAACCCTCTGGCATCACCTGGTGTAGTATAAGCAAAGCCAAAATTGGAGTAGTTACAATTGATGTGATCTCTTTTAGGGTTGGTTATCAAGAACAAATAAAAGAACAAAGAAGGAGCAAACTGGAATGGAAATAAAATCAGAGTGGGAGGCAGATACTGGTTATGTCCCAGCTTTGAACCTATATGGTCCCTTAGCAAGCAAGTTCCTTCCTATGCCTTGTGTTTCCTCCTCCAGATAGGGGTGGTGCTGTACACTGACATCCCAGTACTTAGGAGGCTCAGGGTTCTGGGGCAGCTGGGATCAATAATGCGACACTGTCTCAAGAAGCAAAAAGTAGTAAAAGTTCCTTCATCTACATAAATTAAGGGACTAGATGACTTCTAAAATATTGCTTGGCTTCAGTGCTCTGGGATATGGGTTAGACAGGAGAAGCCCATGGTTTCTGCACTGGTGACAGCAACGTACAGGTCACTGTAAAAGCTGACAAGTCAATGGAGCACAGGGCAACAGAACTTTTCGAAGGTATGAAGAATATTATGCCAAGTCTATTCATTCTTTTGACCCAATCATCCTACTGAAAGATACAATGTCTTGGAGCTGAGGAGATGGATCAGTGAATAAGAGCTTGCCTCGCCTACACTTAAGTAAAAAGCCAGGTGTGGCTACTTAGTGCTGTAAGGAGCAGCCCGGTGAGGGGTGGAGATCTGAGGATCTCTGGGCTTTGCTGGCTGCCAGCTTAGCTCCAGGCTCAGTGAATGAATAAAGTTGGGTGATGGAGCAGGATACCTATGTCCTTCTCGGGCCTTCACAAGGGCACAAAATGTGTACACAGACACCCACATACAACACACACACACACATCTAAATAAAGATACAGTATCTTAAAAGTTGTATTTTATTCAACTTTCAGGAGAAAAGAGGTGAAAACTCACCTTCTATTTGTTTAATCCAAGATATTTCCCAGAGTCCTTCCATCAAAGCAATATGTGCTAACAGATACTTACAGATACTGAGAAGCTAGTAAATATTTGGCAAAGCTAATCTTGATGCTAATGAAGTTACAGCAGGGTGAGTGAGAAGCAGGTTAGCCTCAGAGTCTTACATTTGTGCTTCTTGAAAGGACCGGCACCGCTGGGACATGGATGTACGCCTTGGTCCCTCTCTCTTAATAGTACATGATCATAAAAGTCAGAACTTGATTTCAGAGGCTCACAAGACCTCTCACCTGTGGCAACTTTGTAACAACTTTGACCTACATCTATATTCAATCAACTAAAGCCCATAAGCCCTCTAGGCTGTTTGCAAAGGGAGTCCACCCAGGAGTGCCAAAGGAAGTTGTTAAACCCAGCTGTACTGCTCAAAACGTGGCAGGATTTCTCTGTGTAGCCCTGGCTATTCTGGAACTCAGAAATCCACCTGCCTCTGCCTCCCAAGTACTGGGATTAAAGGTGTGCGCCACCACTGCCCGGCTCTAAACTACATTTCTAATTGAGCTACCACATGCTTGGTCAATGTTATTTATCAAACCGCAGTTAGTTCTTCAAAGTCCATTTGTATATGAAAATGTACACCCACTTCACAAACACATCTGTACTCCATGTGTGCAGATTTCAAATCTGTTCACCTTAAGAAGCCCCAGCTGTATGGAAGAGGGTATCTGTGAGTTCACGATCAGCCTAGTCCACATAGTGAGGTCCACAGCAGCCGGGCTACAGAGTGAATGCCTCAAAACAAAACAAAAAAAAGCTCCAACTGGCTATATGACAGTTAACTTACACACGCACATAGCCCAGTAGCAGCATCAACAGCAGCAAGGAATGCAGACAACATTCACTGCCCTCCTTTGGTGCTGACATTTATCACCAAGTGGTGCTGCACAAGTTATTTAGCCCGTGACTTATGTTTATTTATAAAGACAGGAGGGAGTAAGACCCAAGAGGGCAGCGGTAGAAATCAGATAATGTAAATCAGAAAGGACTTTTATTAATAAAACAGGTAAAAAAAAATCACTGGATGGAAGGTGCTCACAACACACCAGACACTCACAGATCACCTGGACGTAATATCCTTGGTGTGCTATAAAAATATTTCCCATCAGAAGTAAAATAAATTGTTGCTAAATGGTGCAAGTAACTCTGTCTTGGTTAGAGGCCCAACAGCGAAGTTCCAAAACATCAGAAATCTTCCAAGACCCTTTAGCTTTCCATGACGTGTGCTACAGTCCAGAAAAGTAATTACTGCCAGTGTTTAAGTATTAAGTGCCTTTCGCATAACTCACAGGTTGCTGATTCTTTTGCTTGCTCTTTTGAAAACTTTATAATACTTAATAAACATGCACAGAAAAGATTTTAGATGAATTACGTCCTGATACAAATCAAAACGAGTAATAGAATGAGGGCTTTTTCTTTTCTTTCTCCTATTTTTTTTTTCTTTTTCCCTAGAGCACAGTTGATGTTAGCGTTTAAGGGTGTAAGCAATGCTGACCCATTGAAACATGTCTTCCAGTCGGTAAAATCTAACCTCTTCACTGGCCACTCTTCAAAATTACGCAACTATTCTACATTTACTTTTTTTTTTTTTTTCATTGATTCAATAGCATTTACAACGCACATTACTCCAATAGCAAAACGTGGAGCTATTCTTTCTTTAAAAATTTAACAACTCTGTAGTGATTTGATGCCATGGATCAAAGGATATATCATGAAAGTTCATAAAGATAATCAAAAGAGTAAGCTACCCTCTAAAGACCCTTAAGATACAAGCTGCAAACTCTCTGATTTCTCAACTTGGTAATTCAAGGCTCTATAGATTTCCCCGAGGCGGTATACGTTCCCTTTACCAGACTCCACTCAAACGTTCCTGTGTTTACTGAGAAAACAGGCTACAGACCTTACATTAGCATAACACTTTCCCCTAAGAAAGTCCAGGCACTTAGCGCACTATTGTTTCAAAGAATGTACTACCACCCACATCTTAAGGCAACAATTACTCGTCTTCGGTGAGACCTTTGAGTTCCTCACCTAAAGAGGGAGGAACAAGTAGCCAAGTGGGAAAGCATAACTAGAATAACGGATAGGAGAAATAGGGTGGAAAGCATTAGTTCCAGGGATAACTCTGACCAGGTGCTCACAGGAGGATGGGGACCAGGTGGAGGCATCAAAGCACTAACTTAAGATGGGAGCTACATGAATGAGCGCCAGATGCCAGGGTCTAGGCCAGTCCCCCGCGTCTGCTAAGGCGCTGCGGTCCTCACACGGTTGCAGTAAGTAGGACACCCCCACCGGTGATGCCCCCTCCTGCCGCCCGCAGACCCGGGTCTCACCAGCCGCCAGGCGCAGGCCGCGGAGGCTCCCCATGGCCGCCTGCTCCGCCGACGCACAGCACCCCACGGCGGCCGCGGCGCTGGCGCTCAATGTCACCGAGGGCCCGCGTGGGGAGGGCGCTGGCCGGGTGGGTGGGGCGTGCTGGCGTGACGCAGCGGGCATGCGGGACGTGCGCGACGAGCGGAGGACGCGGCCAAGCGCCCTGCCTGCCGGGGCATGAAGGCGTAGGCGGTGTCTGCCAACTGTGAAGCGCTGAGTAGTGTTTTAGGACTGTGCAAGCGAGTCACACACGCGGAAGGACTCGGGGACCAGGGCCCTATGGCGTCCTGGCTTCGGGACTGTCCGAAGGAAGCCTGCTTTCCACTTAGCAATGTTTTAAAAAACATCTAGTCATTCTCACCGCTTGCCCACCCTCACCTCCCCAAACGCCCTGGTTTCTCGACGCTTCTTCGAGGTCTCATTCCTCATTAATAATCCTATGTTCTAAGATCAGAGAGAGGAAGGCAAGCACCCCTCTCCGCTCCAGGCTCACAGTACTTGCTGTCAGGCAGCACCGCGGACACCTCTGCTCCACGGTGATTGGCCAGCTGCGGGGTCCTCGCGTTCGTCCAATATGGCGGCGCCCAGTGGCGGTGTGAACTGTGAAGAGTTCGCCGAGTTCCAGGTGATGAGGTTTTCCTCACGTGGCAAGCTTGTCCAACCTTTTGTCCCCAGATCCTAGTCGGTGCTTTGGTCTGGGAGGGAGTTTGACTAAAACTGTAGAAAAAGCAGGTTGTTCAGAGCTTTTTTTAGGGGAACCTTTGGAGGTCATGGGGGCTAGGGGTGGCCTTGGGAAGCTTAGGTGCTCAGTGCAGGGAGGTGCCTGAAGCCCTCTGGGTCATTCTGGAGTGGTAAAGCCGAACTCTCAAACTGTGGGTAGGAATTGTTAACAGTTCAGCAGTTCCCTAAACTTCGTTCTCAGCTTCTACCAATACTCTCCCACTTCTAAGTTGAGATTTTGTGAAACAGAGAAAAGGGAAAGAGACCTTGTGTACTTGATAAAGTATTTGGCATAGTGCCTTTTTTGTGGTGAGATACAATGAGTATTTGAAGCTTGCAGGAGGGTTAAGTCAAATACTTGGTCTGTGCTATTGCCTTGATCCCGAGAAAAAGTGTAACACTTAAGTAAAATATGTGTCTTTTAGTACTAAAAATATCAAAGGTCCAATACTCACCCAAGAATTCAAGAATAACGATTCGGATGTTGATCAATTCACAATGACGGTTCTCCTATTAAATTAGAGTTGAAGTTGAAGAAAACATGACCTTTAAACATGACTTTTAAGTAAAGAGAGTAAAATTTGTTAAACGTGTTATCATTTCCCTATCTGTAGTAATCTTAATACTTTGAGTAGCTTGTAGGTAGTGGTAGTCTTGAAGATAACCTCACCAAATTGATTTATTTGGTAAATAACTTGGCCAAAAGATTTTTTTTTAAACATTTATTTCTATGGGCATCAGTGTTTTGTGGGCACGTATGTCTTTGCACCACATCTGTGCAGTACCTACAGAGGCCAAAAGAGGACATTGTATCCCTTAGGACTGAAGTTACAAACTATTGAAAGCTGCCATATGGGTGTTAGGAATTGAATCTGAGTCCTCTGCAAGAACAGACAGGTAGCCGGGCAGTGGTGGCACACGCCTTTAATCCCAGCACTTGGGAGGCAGAGGCAGGCAGATTTCTGAGTTCGAGGCCAGCCTGGTCTACAGAGTGAGTTCCAGGACAGCCAGTGCTACACAGAGAAACCCTGTCTCGGGAAAAAAAAAAAAAAGAACAAGAACAGACAGGTACTCTTATCCACTGAGCCATCTCTCCAGTCCTTTGGCTAAAAGATTTAATGAATATCTGAGTTTAAAAAAAAAAAAATCAAAAGACCTGTTTACCCAGAACTAGCCTTAGCATATATTTAAATTTTGTAAACAGGCATTAATTTTGTTCCCACTTGTTCACAGATAGGACCAGAAGATACATGAAAGGTGCTGTAATAATACAAAACATTAGTATGGCATTTACATTTAGATGAATTGGTAAAATTCTAAGACATTGTTGACTAGAATTCTCACAAATTATTAATCAAAATTAAAATTCTCAAGAGTTGTTAGATCACTTTGTAAGTATCAGAGGAAAGAAACGGAAAGTCATGTCTTTTTTTTTTTTTTTTTTTTTTAAATTGTAAATACTAGGTAGGATTTTAACCCCATAATTATGAGATGTTGAAAGAATTGTACTGTGAATGTTCTGTGTAACCACTGTCAAAATTCTGTGGTCAGTGACCTGTTATACCTGCTCTGACTCTTATTTATATCTGTTGTCCACTTCTCAATCCATTAGTCCATCTTGTAATTTGAAAAAGGGTTTTAAAGTCACTTGAAACAAATGAAGAGTACTTTTAAATATGCTGCATGCATGTCATTAACTAAAGTTCAGGACTCGTTTACTATTTTGTATATGATGTAGTGCACAGGTATTTATGAATGCTCCTAGTTTGACATGGACATATTCTTGTAAGGCAGATTATGTCAACATCAAAATTGATGCTTTCATCTTCAAAAGTTTTCTCATGGGCTTTCCTACACAATCCCTGTCACTTTCTGTCAAGTTCCAACTATCAGTAATTCTGATTTTGTTTTCACACAGCTATGTATTTTAAGCTTAAAAGGTTTTTAAAAGAGTTTTAAACTTTTTGTACCTCCACTCCATTATAACATTCTCAGAAAATATCCTATTTCCAAAGTCAAATAGAATCCAAAAAAAAAGTTTAAAATTGGATGCTTCAAATCTCATTTTAACATATATTCAACAATTGACTGGGTACATTTTTAGCCTGCTCAAGCTGCCATAACTAAGTACTACTGTCCTAAGTGGCTTAAACAGCAGAAATGTGCTTTCCTGAAGTTTTGGAAGCCAGAAGCCCAAGATTAGGATCGTGTTGGGGTTGGCTTCTGGTGAGGCCTTTTCTTGGTGTGCAGGCTGTTTCTCACTGTGTCTTCACACCTTTTTTCTGTCTGGGCAGTTGGAGCAATGTCACTATTATCTCTTCCTCTTCCAGTGAGGACCCCAGTTGTGGCAATTAGGGTTCCTGCCCTGCTGACCTCCATTTATGCATCTGTGTGTGTATATGTGTATTTGAGAAGATCTCACTATGTTGTAGAGGCTGGCCCTGATAACCCTGGTTCAAGAAGTCCTGCCACAGCCTCTCAAGTAGCTGGAACTATATTTTGTGTGCCTGGTTATGATCTCTGTTTAACTCTCATTCCCAAAAGTCTTGCCTACAAGGACTTAGGGCTTTCCCGTGCACTCCAAGGTAAACAATTTAGTTACTACCAGATATCTACCAGCTACCAGGCTCTGGGAGATACTATGGTGGACAGGGTATGAGATGAGGAGCTTTAAATGAGGATGAAAACATGAAGAAGACTCTGGAGCTAGTGCAGAAGAAGAGCTTTAAAGGGAAAGAAAATGAGGTCATAATTGAGTTGAGCCTTAGATAATACCAGTTGAATTCTAGGCAGAGGTAATTGCACACAGGCAAAATGTTTCCTGTACAGTCATGCATTGCTTAATAATGGGGATATATTCCGAGAAATGTGTTACAGGTGATTTTATGTTGTGCAAATATGAACAGTAATTAAACCTTATCTAGGTTTAAGCCAATGCCTGTCATGGCTTTTTTATGCAATTGGGATGCAGTAAACAGGAGATCTGTGAAGCTGCTGTAAGTAGAAGGAAAATATGCTAAAGTAATAATGGAAGGAATAGCATGATAAATACATAAACCAGTAACCGACATTTATTACCATTGTCAAGTACACTCTGTACGTGATGATATTTGATACACTTTTGACTGTAAGCACAGTGTATTTTCTTTATACCAGCATTACAAAAACTTGAAAATTTTTGGCTCCCTTAGACTCTTAGGGGAACACAGTCAAGGGCTGCTCAAGAAAAACATTATGTGCCGGATGTGGTAGCCCACAACTTTAATTTAAGCACTTAGGAGTCGGAGGCATGTGGGACTTGTGATTTTTGCAGCTTTAGGATAAGTCTCCTTTCATTAGTCACTTTTGTGTCCTCTTTTGACTTTAGAATCTAAGCTCTGAGGGCTTGGCATGGTATGTGGGACCCCTAGGCTAGGCAGTGGTGGTACATGCTTTTAATCGGGAGACAAAGGCAGGCGGATCTCTGTGAGTTCGTGGGCAATCTGCTCTACATAGTGAGTTCTAGCACAGCCAGGGTTTACACACAGAAGCCTGTCTTGGAAAACAAGACAACCAAAATCCTAAAGTGCCTCTAGACAAAAATCTTCCAAATGCCTCTCTCCCAACCCTTTGCTTATCTAGCATGTATTTGAACTCTCTGCCTTGTTCTACTCCTCACTTTTGCCTCAGCACATGCTCCTGTTTTCCATGCTTCCTCCCTGTGCCTGTCACTCACTCTGAAGTACCTTCCTTTCTCCCCAGCCGAGACCCAGGTCATGTTTCTCTTGGACAGAATCAACTCTCTATTTCTTTCCAGAATGGTTTTCTGTACTTCTGTTAGAAATATTTATTTGGGTGTGCATACTTGATTTCGAATTGACTTTACACTACCCAGCCTTTGTCCTAGGTCCTCCTGGAGTTGATATAAGGGCTTGATGCTTCTTCCACTGTAAGAATGGGCCTGGTGAGAGACTTAGTCTTTTTTTGTAATCTACCTATGAAATTTAATAATAAGTTATAATTGTCAACAATCCTGGAACAAGTGTGCATCAGTACAGATAATTTCTTTTAAAATGTTATTATTGTTGATAGTGCATGACATACATTTGATAGTACAGGACATACATTTGATAGTACAGGACATACATTTGATAGTACAGGACATACATTTGGACATATGTCTGACCAGAGGACAGTTTGAGGAGTTGGTTCTCTCCTTCCACCTTTATGAGGCTTCTAGGATGGAGCCTAGGTTCTCAGGGTTGTGTAACATGCAGCTTCACTTGCTTGGCTCTGTGCAGTTGAACTCCCTGTGCTGATAGAGATGCTCTGCATTTGTGCCGTATACAGGTAGTGGTTGCTGCAAACATGTAGCTCTTCAGCATAAGTACGCTGTGGTAACTGAAGGTTTTAAATTGAGAATTTCAGTTTAACCTTGCATGCTAGTGTCTGCTGTAACAAAAGCCTAGTTTTAGATCATAGGTTGGTAATCTACACAGGAAAGGGAGGAAAATAGTGTATTTGGCAGACTTCATTTATAGATTCTGTTGGTAAGATTGCAAAAGGTAGTGGGTGGGTTCCTGGGCAGCAGATGGTTTAACAGGTAGACGTGCTTGCCACACAAGCCTGATGGCAACCTGAGTGTGATACCCAGAACCTGTATAAACTTAGAAAGAGAGAACCAAATCCACAAAGTTGTCCTCTGAGTACAAGCATGCCATGGCACAGGCGCACCCATACACACTAGTACATTTTTTTAAAGTAGATTCATTGCCCAATTAGTACAGATACATTCCATTGCTGCGTAAAGACCTTAATAGTGTGTTTATGTTGTCTTATTGGGAGAATTTGTTCATCATGATTAAAGTTATAGCAGGTATCCAGACTCAAAAGCTGGTTAAAGTTTAGCGTCAGTAAAAGCTCAGCAAACGTTAAGCTGCATAACCCTTTGCCTGGATGGCTATGTCAGTCTCCTAACTTGTCTACGCTAGTGTCCAGTCCACTTTCTAGGCAGCCATTTCAGAACACAAAGCTGATCATCTAACCACCATTCTTAGAGCATTTTACTCATTTGCTGTGCTTCTCAGAAAATATTAAAATCAGCCGGGCAGTGGTGGCGCACTTGGGAGGCAGAGACAGGCGGATTTCTGAGTTCGAGGCCAGCCTGGTCTACAGAGTGAGTTCCAGGGCAGCCAGGGCTACACAGAGAAACCCTGTCTCAAAAAACCAAAAAAAAAAAAAAAAAAAAAAAGAAAATATTAAAATCCTGTAATATATGCTGATATCTATATCTATATCTATATATATATATATATATATATTTTTTTTTTTTTTTTTTTTTGCCTGCAGGTATGTCTGCACACAGCGCACATGTCTAGTGCCCTCAGAGTCTAGAAGAGGGTGTGAGGTCCCCTGGAACTGAAGTTTCTGTTGGTTGTGAGCTAATATGTAGATTCTGGGGATCAAATCTGGATCCTCTGGAAGAGCAGCCAATGCTCCTAACCACTGAGCTACCTCTGTAGCCTTAAAAACAAATCTTACACAGTTACACATCTCACTGTTTTTCCTTAAAAGGAACGAGTTGGTTTTTTTTTTTAATTGACAGATTTTTTTAAAATTTTTTATAAAATATGACCATCTTTATCGTAAGCAAGCATTATAAAATAAATTTAAACTACAGAAGCTGTGAATGGTGATGTCAGATTTTCTTTTAATCCAATACAGCAGTTTTAAATTATGGTTGAATCTGTCATAGGCTCTTTCACTGACTTACTTGATATTCATTAAAATATAATATGTTATTTAAATGACTATTATTGCCAAGCACCTGTGCACAGATATGTAATTATACATAAATATCATATTTGCTCTCAAAATATTTTTAGGATTACTGATACAATATCAATATATATATTTTTTAATACTTTATTTACATTTCCAGTGTTTCCCCCTTCCTAGGTCTCCTGTTTGGAAACCCCCTATCCCCTCCTCCTTCCCCACTTCTGTGAGGGTATTCCACCTCCCACCCACCCGCCCGCCCACTCCCATATTCCCACCTTGACATTCCCAAAAGGAATGAGTTTATACGGGAGGTTAAATGCTTATCGACAAGAAAAGACCACGCCAAAACACACTTAGTCATCATTGTCATCCTCCCCCTCCTTCTCCTCCTCTTCCTCTTCCTCCTTCTCTTCCTCCTCTCCTTTTTCTTGCTCTTTTCTGCCTTGATGGTGTCCAGAAGACTGTCTGGCAGTGCCCCCTCCAACCTTGGGTTTTTACATTCTTCCCACCATCTTCTCTGTGGTGCCTGAGCCTTGGAGTGACTGATAGAGATTTTAGGGCCAAGCAACCAATAGTCACTTATTATCAGCACTTTGACCAATTATGAGTCTTTGCATTAACTGCCATCCACTGCAAAAAGAAGCTTCTCTAAGGACGACTGAGAGCAGCACTTATCTGTGAATATAAGCATAAGAATTTCAAAGGTGTCTTGACAACATGTCTGTTAGCAAACATAACAGTAGTAGGTTCCCATAGTAGGGCCTATGACCTGTTCAGCCATGATTTCTTAACCAGCTGTACAACACCAAGTATGAATTCTTACTGTGGAGCAGGTCTCAAGTCCAATCAGAAAATAGATGGTTATCTTCATGGGTCTTGCCACTGTTGCAGGAGTGGTTACTTACCTTTAGCCTGGAAGGTCATTACTGTAACTCACGGTGCCCACAGCTATGTAAGACTCATGACTTTTCTTCCCTAGGAACCTCATAGCACCTTTTGGTGGTATCAAAGCTAGCCACCAGGGAGGATGCGTCTTGCTTAGTTTCATCTTGGTGTCTTTATGTCCTGTGACCAAAGTGTATGGTGTCTTCAGCATCTTACCATGTAGTCTGGTGGGCAACCAAGAGTAATGATAGTCACCTGGATTGTTTTGGGGGCTCTAGGGTCTCACTGACTAGCAGCTTGAAGGGAGGGACTCCACACTTGGCATGGGGGTTTTCGTATAATGTACTTGCTTCTGGGAGGACCGTCATCCACCATTCAGGCCACCTCTTTTCAATCTTTTCAAAAAGCAAATTGTATTTTTAAAAACTTACAAAGTAGATTTCATTAGGGATTTGTCATAATTCTTAGTTTGCGGTAACACTTCCCTCTACCCTGTCTTCCCTGCCTGCCCTCTGGCCTGTTCTACCCAACCCCAGTCTTCTCCCCCTACTCTCATTTCACTCGTGGTCTACTGTCCCACTTCCCCTAAAATTCTTTTTTCCTTCTCTCTAATGCCCCTTTTGTAGCTCCTTGGCCTCTGCAGCACCCCAGGCTAAATATGCTGGAGTAAGATTTGAAGCTAGGGTCTGCATATGGGAGCGAACATCCCGTGTTTGTCAGAGACATTTCTTGATCTCCTACCCAAAATAGCCCTCAGCCCCAACTTGATCCTGTTTTACTCCATGGGGTTAGCTTTCCCTTCTCCACAGTACTTCTCTTATCTATCAGCATCTGTTGTTTGAATACCCTGTGAGTTGGTAAAAGGATACACTCTGCTTCTCTGTTATACTGGTCAAAGAAGGAACTTGCTTCCAGCTTGGCTGGCCAAGAAAACTGTCGAAGAGGTCCAACTGAAACCTGGCCTCAGAAGATAAGTTCACTGTGACCAGGGAAGAAAAAGAATTGGAAGGAGATTTGTAAGGGGGTATGGGAGAAGCAGTCATGTTGTAGGTTAGGCTGGCTCTGTCTTTCCCCCTCCTAGAGATAGGCTCTTGATATGGAGCCCATGCTGTCCTCCTGAGTGCTCAGATCACAGGCTTGTGCCACCACACCCAGCTGTTTTCTTCCCTCTGACTCACCAAATGCTACCATCACTTGTTTGGAATTTACTACTGGTGGACATTATATACCCTACATTATATGACATACTATTTAAAGTGGTAGTTGCCCAGGGAATATATTGAGATTTTCCCCTAAGAGTTATGGTTTGCAAAGAATACTTTCAACAAAAATAAACACAGAAAAGGGAGACAAGATAATGAACTTTGTGTTACTTGCCTGAGGTGTTTTCACTGAGGTTTATTTATTTACGGAAGGGAATGCATGCGCCGTGTATTCAAGTGAGTGGAGCTCTGAGGACAGCCTGTGGGAACTGGTTCTCTGCTCCCGCCATGTGGGTCTGAGGGTTGAACTTAGCCCATCAGCTTGGCAGCAAGTGCCCTTATCTGTTGGGCGTTCCCACAAGCTCTGGCCTCTGATTTATTAGTCTAAATTAGGAAAATTGTGAAAGGTGCTCTGTTTCCGTATTGAAATCATGTGCAGGCCATTAAAGTACTCAGCAGTTTAAGGTGAATAGAATGGTAGGAACAGAATTTAGCCTACATGCTCTGATTAAATGGTTGCAATTGGCAACACTTTTGACTCCTTCACAGATAGAGAGTATTTGTAGAACTATTAAAAATGTCTTCAAGGACACTAGGAGTGACTTAGTGATGGAGCACTGGCCTAGCATGCGTGAGAACCTGGGTTTGATTCCCAGCACTGGAGTGGTGTCTAGTGTTTTTAGTAACACAGGCAACGTGTTCACTGTATGTCATTTTCTAAAAATGTTACTTCATAAATATGTATAACAGTAATAAGAAAACTTGTTAATATATTGCTAATGGTTACCTTTGGGTAATTAAATGTTTTTCAAATGTTTCTGTAAGGAAGGTAGGTGTGTGTGAGGGGTGAGTAAAGAAACCACTGAAATGGTCACTCTGGTATGGTTAAGAAGGTTTTTTATTGAGAATGAGAGACAAAGAAAGAAAAAAAAAACTGGTTCTGGCCAGGGCTATCAGAGAGGAGGGAGGGGGAGAGACAGAATGACAGAGCAGAGCGTGAGAGCATAGCTGGGTGGAGATGTGTGTTGGGGAGACAGATGGACAGACGGAGGGAGAGGATTAGTTTTAGGGAGGGTGAGTAGCTGAGATGATGGAGGGCCAGGAGTCTAGTGTGGACTTTGAGATATCTGACACGAATGTGTGAGTAGGACCAAGGGAGCCTGAGACTGATGGGTTTTCATATACACATGTCCCTTCTGCCAGAGGCAAGAGAAATGACTCCTCTGGGCAGATGGAAACCTGTTTCACAAGGTTCTGGAGAACGCGGTCTCTTTAACCACCAGAAATCCTTGTGTAGCACAGCTGGAGTGATTTCTAGGTCCATGGACTGCCCCAAGCCTGACAGTGCTGACACTAATGATCAGGAAAGTTTGTAACAACGGAGAGGAAAATGAAAGTGTTGCTTCCAGTCCTGGGTTTAGTTTGACAAAGGAAGAGAAGGGGCAGTATGTTGAGGGAGACAGCAATGTGAAGCTTGCTCTAATACATGGTAAGGTCAAATGGTAACGTGGATGTTACAGTGTAATGTGATTGATCTCTCAGCCGCGTCTCAGCGACCCTGGTGGTTTTTGTGGGGAGAGGGGCAGTATAGGAGGTGTTACAATGTAAAGAACATATATAAAAAAGGGAAGTGTATATACCATTAGGAACTCAGCCCAGAGTTTCTGTTAACTGAGGTAGTGCAGCTTGTCCCTTCTCTGGTGAGCAGTGAGGAAGGAGAAGAGCTGCCTCACAGTATGGGGAGAGTCTGCTGTGCAGTGCACTCTGAGCTCTTGGAGCACAGTAGGTTCCTGGGGATGAGACTGGGGGCCTCACAGGAGAGGCAAGTGCACCACTACTGAGCCACATCTCCAGCCACTCGGCAATAATAAATAACTTTTGGTATTGTTTTTCTTTGGATTGGATTTTTGTGAGTTGGAGACTTTGAAGGAAAGCCAAGCCTTGAGAAATGTGAACCAGGGTTATTTAAAAAGCTAGAACTAATTCCTACCTGTTTAATGAATAAAAAGGCCAAAGTATATATTTTTTTTCTCTAGTAGCAAATTTGTTTTTATCACGAAAATATCTACAGTCATAGTAGAGTGAAAGATCTGCAAGGTAAGACTGGCAGCGGGCGGCTTTCCGTCTGTGAGCTGCCCAGCCCTGCCCTCGTATCCCCTTGCCCCCATTTGCAAAGTTAGGTTAGAGCAGGGCACCAGTGGTTGTGGAGAGTGCGTGGTATTCAGGTTGGAGAGCCCTTTCTGGCTGTGTGCTGGGTGGAAGATAGAGTTTGCTAAATATCGTGCCAGACGGTGGATTTCACTGTGGAGCCACAGCTAGGCACACAGTCCTCTGTTAGAGTCGCTCTTACATATCCCACCTGTCATTGTGAGAAAGAGAAAGAGAGTTTGATTGTAGTTTTCTTGTTTCCTCTTGTGTAAAAGGGTTGTAAAAGATCCAATTTTTTTTCTCCTTTTGCTTAAATATTTAACTTATCACTTAACATTTCATTAAGATTATATTCTTCTGTTCTTTTATTTTACACATATATAGGAATTACTCAAGGTGATGAGGACAATTGATGACAGAATAGTCCATGAGTTAAACACTACGGTTCCAACAGCTTCCTTTGCAGGGAAAATCGATGCCAGCCAAACCTGTAAACAGCTGTACGAGTCTGTAAGTTCATCTCTTGAGTCTCTCGCTGGTGTTTCTTTTATACCTTTCTTTGCAGGTTAAATGAGAAATACATTGACTTTTATCTACACTGAAAACCACCTGTGTAGTGGTACACTTATGTACACCTGAAGGTGGAGCACTCTGATTTTAATATGGTTTCTACAGCTCCAGACATTGTGTGACATGCGCACAAATCTGTGAAGAGATGGCTGTGAGAATGGGGGCAGCAGTGCTCTGGCCTTCTGCTTAAATACACAGTGTGCGTGGGAGGAGCACAACGGTGAAACAGTCCAGGCAGGAAGTAGCAAGAGCGAGGGCCTTGAATGGATCAATCCCAAGAGGTCAAGCAGCTATGGCAAGAAGAGTGAAGGCCTTGCAGGCCTTTCCATTATCAGGAAGGGGAGAGGAAGCATGTGCTAGAGACGGCAGGGAAAGCTGCAGGTATTAGCACAGCACCCTTCCTGATGCTTTGGCGTCTCCAGGGTAGAATTGCTCCTTACCTGCTAGAGTCTTCTTTTGAATTTGCAAAAGCAGGAGGAGATGGTGTACTGTAGCTTACTGATGCCCTTCCATTAAGTTGGAAGTTAAAGCTCAAATGGCATGTGCTTCTTTATGCTCTCCCACTACAAGATTGCTGTGTAAATTTCTAGAGGATTGCAGATGTGGAAAAAAGTCATTCTGTGGAGAAACTTACTCATATCAAATTCAGAACACTGCCCTACTGGCATTTTAGTTCTGGTTTTCTTTGTTCAGTTAAAGTTGTCATTCTACTGAGCAATCAGGTAAGTAACTGTGGTTTTAGAAAATTGGAAGGTGTGGTGTTTTATGGCAAGTGTGTGTGGGGGGCCTCCAAGTCCTAACGTACTGTGGGATGCTTGGTAGTACGTTTCTGCCTTCAGGTATCTCTGACTAAAGAACTAGACAGGTATGGTCACTCTGTCTCTCCTCCCTGCTTCCTGTGTAGTCTCTACTGTTCAGTTCTTCCCATTTCCAGCCTTCTGTTAGCTTAGGGCTTGATAGTATCATGCATAGCAATATGGATTCCAGGACAGATCAAATCTCACATCTACTGCTTCCTAGGTTGCTGACTGAGCATTTTATGTAACTTCCCTTCACCTCAGTTTCATAGTGTTATAGAGGATTAGTAAACTAAGAAAGTACTGTTCTATGTATTTGAATATGCTTGCCAGAGTGGTCATTATTTTATTTCAAGTAACTTTGTTCTGGAGATTGGGTCTGTAGAGCACTCAGCCAGTAAGAACCACCAAGACCTCTTCTTGAATGTCATCTCTTCTGAGGAGTCCTGAACATCCAAAGTTGCTTATAGCTGATAAAGACATATTTGCATTCCCTAGTGGTGACATTCTTCAGAGGAAAGAATACGAGAGCTAAAGCATAAATTTAGAAAGTTAATTTCAAAAGGCTTCTCATAATAAAAATTATTTAAATAATTTCACTGAGGTCTCCCAGGTGTGATTGGAAGAGGAGCTTGAACCATGACCATTACACCTGCCTACCCAGGCCAGGTGGAGAAGGGCTGTCTTGCCGCCTGTGTTACTCTAAGAAGGGGTTAAGGGAGTCATTCTGTCAGTCATCCTTGTTCAGCGTACACAATTGATGCAGCCACTAAGCTCTGCCTCAGCTTCTCTTTGTCAATACTTTAAATTTTTGAAAAGGCCTCTGATTGCATAGTTAAATATAACATTCTTTACATTTCTTTATGTAACTAAGAGATTCTCCACATCTTTTTGTTTACAACATCATTTTCTTGTTAGCAACACGAGACTGAAACGGAATTAGGAGAGACAAAAAAAGGAGAGACTCCAGTCAGCAGAAGGGAGGTAGAAGTGAGGTCGAGGAGCAGGTGCCGGGGGTGGTGAGGAGAGCAAGGATGGGCAGGAGGCCGCAGGGCAAGCCCAGCCGGGTACTGTGGGAAGGAGGAGCAGGAGGTACTGGCCCGGATGGTGGAAAGAGGCAGCCTGGCCTCACCCTCTGCACCTTCTGAGGCTTTCCCTCTAGGCAATCCAGACAACAGTTTTCTCTTGAAGAGATTTTTAAAATTTGTTTTAAAAACTATTACATTCCCGAAGTCTCAATTTTTTTTCTAATACTAAAATGTAACAAATTAATGTGATTTCTTTCCCTCTTTGCATTCTTTTAGTTGATGGCAGCACATGTCAGTAGGGACAGAGTTATAAAGAACTGTATAGCCCAGACCTCAGCCGTAGTAAAAAGTCTCCGAGAAGAGAGAGAAAAGAACCTGGATGACTTAACGTTATTAAAGCGACTTAGAAAAGAACAGACAAAGGTAAGCTGAGCAGACCTTACATTCCTAAGGCAAAGGTCCCAAATATAGCCTTCAAAGTGGAGTTTTAATATGTACAATTTCAAGTAAATTATGGTTATTACTTTTAAAAAGTGATCAGGACAGGTTGGGAGGATGGATCGGTGGATAAATTATTTGCTATGAAGTATGAGGACTGAAGTTTGCTCTTGAGAAGCCATTGGAAAACTTGGGTTGTTAGGTCTGGAGAGATGGCTCTGGTTTAGAATGCTGGCTGCTTTTCCAGAGGATCTTGGTTTGAATCCTAGCACCCACATGGAGCCTCACAACCGTCAGTAACTCCAGTGCTACAGGATCTGATCTCCATTGCTGGCCTCTGTCAAACAAATACATTAAACAAATAAATTAAACCAACAGCAATAACAACAACAGAAATCCTGGGTGGCAATCAGCCACCTGTAATCACAGCACTCCAGAGGCAGACAGGAGATCCCTGGGCAAGCTGGCTAGCTGGGCAAGCCAGAACTGCCTAGTACCAGGGTCAGCCTCAGTGAAGCAAATCAAGTGGAGGGTGGTGTAGAAAAGACACATGACATAAACATCAGGCCTCCATTCACACACATGCACACACATGCACACACATACACACAGATGAGAGAGAGAGAGAGAGAGAGAGAGAGAGCGCACCCCAGAAGAATAATATCTTGTCATCAGGTGGGCTTTTACATCACACTTAGATGTGGTATAAGTAAATGAATGCATATTTTACAAACAAGTGCAGTATAGGAACTCGGGGAAAATTAACATGGAATTGTATTTTATTTCTTTTCCTGTGATATTTTCTAGTGTTTAAGACAAAACATCAATATTGACCAACACCATATCAGAAGCTCTTTGGAAAACATGTCTGCTTACTTGAAGCATTTCTTAATGAATTTGTGTATTGAAAATATTTACTCCTTTCATTGTATAGGAATCTGCTGAAATACAGTATAGATTCCTTAAGTTCTAGCTATTGCTTTCTTCAACCATAAAGACATAGTACAGTTGTATATAGTTAAATAGTCTCAACACCTCAGAGTAATGTCCACCCCACTCTGTAGGCATTGTGGGGTTTTGTATACCTTTTCTACACTTAACAGCAATCTCTGCACTGTTGTTACTTAAGAAAATATTGTGGGCCAGCTAAGTGGCAGATAAGGATGCCTGCTGCCAAGAAGACCTGAGTTTGATCTCAAACCCACATGGTGGAAGATGAGATCTAATCCCCATAAGTCATCCTTTGACCTCCACACCTGCTCACTATGGATAGACACACACACACACACACACACACACACACTAAATAGATTATAAGTGTAATTTAAAAGTCAAGTGCTCACTCAGGGATATGTGAAGGAAGCTTTTCCTCATGTAATAAGTTAATGAGGCAGAGTCACTGCTGGGGCCCATATTGTGGCTTACAAGAAAACAGTTGTGCTTTGGCGTACTAGGGTGATCAAAGCTCACAGATCTCAGCTCCCACATGTGAATGGCATAGCATTTGCATTCAACTTCCTTCCCCAGCCTCCTTGTACTTTAAGTCACCCACGGTTGTGATTACAGCTAATACAAGTATCTGTGTTTGGTACATGTGAAATTTTCACCCCAAATATTTTTGATTCCCAATTGCTTAAATTCACAGATCACCCAGAGGGCTGGCTACATCTTGTTACATGGAATACATTGCCATCCTTTTTTAGGGAACTTTTAGGTATCATTTTAATTTTATGTAATTCCAAACTTAAGAGAAATGTTGCAAAGCCATGTAAAGATCTCCCCTGCAGAGTTCTCCCTGGTTCCTTCTGGTTACCTGCCTCACCGTCCCCTCGTCTTCCCCGCCTCCCTCTCTCCTGTGTACACATGCTACTCTTCTCTAGAGTGATTTCAAGCACTTGTATCCTTTTACCCTTAAATTTATAATTTCTTATTTTTCAACTTATTTGTATGTGTGTGTGTAGACCACTTGGAGAAGCTGGTTCTTTTTCCTTCCAACACAGGAGTTCCTGGGATCAAACTCAGGTTATCAGACCAATATAATTGTCTGTTTAAGATAGCACAGTAGGCTTGTGTGTCAGATGACTGAAAAGGCAATGTGGAACTTTTTTTTTTTTTTTTTTTTTTTTTAATAGTAAGTAGTGTGGAGCTTGGTGTTTGTTTAGCAGATGTAACCAGATGCACAGGGGCACACAGCAAGTAGGCCAGGCTGCTGTGCTTTCTCAGCTGTTCTGTTAATTCAGTGTTTTCCTGGATGCAGCCTCAACCCTTTGAGTGTCTCTGTCCGTGAGTACTGCTTGGGTCTCTGTTGCATACTTGCTTATTCATCAGGCAGTGACGGAGTCTCCTGGTGGTGAATGTGTTCAAATAGGCCTTGTTCTTCCCCTTGCTGTTCAGGGTCATTTGATCTAAGTAGCTCTGAGCTTTCTATTTCTTGAGAGCATGACTGCCAGCCTGTCCTCCACTATCCGGAAAGGTCATCCTTTCCAGCTAATCCATTAGCTTCACTAGTGATGTAGAGAAGACAGGCTGTGCTGTCCAGATCAGTCCAATGGATCCTGACCAGCGATGCTGTGAGCATGCAGCAGCCATCTTACCCTGGATTTGTTAACAATGTTGACGGGGCGTGGGGCAGGACTGCTAAGTCATACTGAAAAGTCAGAGTCGGCTACTGTTGCTAGTGAAGTGTAGAGTCCAGCAGAGCCTTGTTTTTGGGAGTGATTGTATCTCTGTTTGCTCAGCGCTCATATCTGCCCCTTTGCCCTTAGTGCCTGGAAGGCACAGCCACATGGACTGCAGGGAGGGGCATGGGAAGCCAGCAATGAGTAAATGGAAGGGTTGCTTCCCGGCCAGTGAGGGCAACTGTGCTGTGGCAGGTGAAGGGACACTGAGGGCAACTGTGCTGTAGCAGGTGAAGGGACACTGCAGCTGTTCTATCTTCCAAGTGTGGTGTGGGATCTGAAAGAGTCCTTCGATGTTCCAGGCCTTCCTCGTTCACCGAGGATGCAGGGACACTAACTGGTAGCTCTGAAGTCACAAGCTAGTAAGTGGCTAGGCATTTTAATAACTTTTAATTGTCAAGCATACCATCTTAAGTTTCATCCTCCACAAACCTTGTGCAACCTACTCCAGCCTTTTATTTATTAGGGCTCTGTTGGTTTTTTTTTTTTTTTTTTTTTTATCTTTTCTATTTGGAAAATTCCAACCATTTTCTTTTACTATATAAAATCCATTTTAATCTAAAACATTTTCATTCTCACACCATCCCCTTTTCAAATATGAGCTAACTTATTCTGGAGCCAAAGTGAGTGACCCTGGCCTAGGAACATGGAACCAGATCACCCCAGGCTCCATGTTCCGTGGAAGCATTTTCATAGAGTTTTTATAGTAAGAAGACAAAGTTCTTTTTAACTTTTCTTATCAAAATTACCTCATATTTTCCACCTCCATAACATCTTTCTCACCTACTTGCCGTTTCTTCTTTAAATAAGAACTGAATTCAAATTATATATATGGCACCATGTAGCAAATTAAGATTATCTGTACCCTATTGGTATCAATTTTCTGTTTTTCTTTTTTTCTGTCTGTTGTAGGTCTTACGCAAACTTCTTAACATCTTGGATTTTTATACCCCGCTGCTCCAGGGGCAGAGGTCACACAAAATTGAGATTTAGAGACGTTTTACATCCAAACAAACACCTACAGAGATGTCAGTGACCGTTAGCAGTCAGGGCTTTGTAGACCAGAGAAGGCAGAAGAGAGCTGAAAAGGCTTGCCCTCGAGCTAACCTGCACCACAGTGTTAGGTACAGAAGATGTTTCTCCCCCTGATCAGCAGTAGGCACATGGGAGGCCCGGTTGCTTTGGGTACACCCTCACTTCCTCTATCACAGGTCTTACTGTCATCCCACATGGAGCACTTAGCAGGAATCAGCTGGAGAGTTCTCCACTGGGAGTCCCAGGAATAAGATTCTAACAGGTGTAGTAACCTCACCAGATCGGCCCTCACAGCCCAGCAGGTGCTGACAAGTGGAGGGAGGCGGGGGTGGGGTGGGGGGGTTCCAGTGAGCTTTCTCTCCATGGATGAGCTTCCTATAGCTGAACTTGTGGCTTCCTTCCCACTGGAGGCATGTTTCTGTCATGATAGAAGCAGTGGTGGCGTTCATTAGAAATGCTTTACTTTCTATTGTTTTCAGGGAAACTTTACTCTTGGGCAGGTTTGCTGCTCTTTTACTCCCTGTCACAGAGTGAGTAGGGCCAGCTCATCCCTAGACACAGGGCTTAGAGGACACCTTGAGACAGACATGCTTGGGTCTGAATTGTGGAGGGACAGTGCTTCCAGGGCCAGTGTCTCAGAGCTCAAACAAAAATGACAGCTTACTAATTAATACATATTACAAATGCTTGTAAAAATTGATTTTCTCTTTATATTGTATATGAGCACATGGGGGGAGGGGTCTCCTGTGCTGGTTGGGGGAGGCCAGAGGTTATGTCACGATGTCTTCCTCAATCACGTCTCCATCTTATCACGTCTCCATCTTATTTTTTGAGGCAGGGTCTCTCACTGACCTGGGAGCTCGCAGTTTTAGCTATTTTGGCTGGCCAGCAAGCAGGTCCCTAGGATCTGCCTGTATCCACCCCGTCACCACTTTCCAGCACTGGGGCTATAGTTTTAACTCTTTACAGTTCAGAATTTCCATTTTTCTCTTGCAGTTGAAATGGATGCAGTCAGAACTAAATGTTGAAGAAGTGGTAAATGACAGGAGCTGGAAGGTAGGAAATAATGTTGATTTTTATAGAGAAATAGAGAAACCGAACAAGCAGGAGGCAACCGGGGTGGGGGTGGGGCAGTGCAGGCTCTGCAGACAGAGAGCCCCAGCAGTGGCTGAGGGTGTGAGTGCTGTTAGCTTCAATGTGGAAGCGTTATGGCTTTACAGGCACACAGGATCTGCGACCTGCTGAGCGGGGTTAGATACATTCTCTGTGTCTCCTAACGCTAATCATGCACTTTAACAGTCAGTTTTTACTGCAGTAAAGTGAGAACTTTCAAAGAGGCTATTTGTTAAACAGCCTTTTCTGCAGTTACTTTTCATAAAAACAAAGTTGCAAGCATTATTCTGCAATTGTGTCAGTTAATATCCATTGAGTCTCACTGAATGCAATTACACAGGGAACATTAAGGAGAAGAAACACTTGGATAAATAAGTTCCAGGAGAGAGAAAGAACAGGCAGATGTAGCTCCACCACTTTCCTGCTTCATCTCCTTGGGTTAAATATTAGCCGCTGGGCACTGACTGACTTCTGGCATTTAATAACTACTTATCTCGTGAGGAGCTTTGGTTGCAGAAATAATTTTGTTTCACAATGTTCACAAACAAGAAAGACAGAGAGAGAGAGAGAGAGAGAGAGAGAGAGAAAGAGAAAGGAAGAAATGTAATCACTAAGCAGAGTGATGTTGCTGTCTTGGTGTATGACCTTCCAGATTTTATATGCATGACCAGGCTTGTTAACTGTTTTTAAAGTCATAGGTGAAGTCATCTTGTACCTACTTGTAGCCAGCTCTTTTTACTGTGTCATTAAATTTAAAAAGACTCACAGCATGTGAAGACAGGAATAAATTACAGACAGAATAAATTGATTGTCTTATGGCCTTTCTTTATCCTGTCTTCCTTGCCAAAATGTAGCCTGAACTTGTTCTTGCATCCGCGTAAGGGCTGTGCTGCTCAAAGGTTTTGGCAATGATTGTATATTCATACGTTCTCTGAAGACGTGATAATTGATTCTGGGACTATGATGGGAGAAGGGCGTGGAGAATATCTGGCTTTTGAGAGCCTGTCCAGAGGATTTTGGTAATGCAAAGCGTGATATCCCAAGTGCTCTTCAGTATAATGGGATTACATTCCAGTAAACCTAAGTGTTCTCAAGACACTTAGGCATCGAGAGAGAGTATTATTCTGTCTATCATTAGCCTGCAGAAAAGTCAAAATTTAGCCAGGCATGGTGGCCTGTAACTCAGGAGGCTAAAGCAGGAGGATTGTGAGTTTCAGGCCAGGCCAAGTACATAGCAAGTTCAAGGCCGGTATGAGGCACAAAGCAAGACCCTGTCTCAAAATGCAAATTCAAAACAGTAAAGCATGTACAGTGAGCATCTGCCTCTGCTGTGAGGTTTTCCACGTGGAGGGAGGGGTGTGCTTTCCCATGCCCACGACTCTCATTATATTGAGTTTCCTTTGTTAAAGAACAGAAGTATGATGTGTGTGTGTTTTCTTTAACATAATCAGAAGTCTTCTCACATAAGAATGGTAACAGCTCCCTTATCCTTTTTAAACCTTTTATCCTCTTTGAATTGTTCTACCAAAAACTTTCTGTAGCATAGCCCCATTTAGTCATAAAGGGATTCTCGACATTTATGATATGTTGTTTCAAATTTTAGGAAGCAAGGTGAACAAAACAAGAAATACATAAATACACATACTTTAGCAGAAGACAGGCCCAGCCAGAGTGGGCACTGAAATGTCTAGCGAGTGTTACCAAGGTGTATATTATGCGTAGTTTGGTGTGCTGAGGAAACTTACCGTTTCCTAAAAATGGTAACATCCTCCATATCTGTTGATCTGAACTTATTTCCAGGCCTGATTTATACAGGATATCTGGGTGACTTGTTCTGTCTGAATATCTTAGGTGTTTAATGAACGCTGCCGAATTCACTTCAAGCCTCCAAAGAATGAGTAGAGAGTTTTTTAAAAAGACCGAGTCATCTCATCGCTTGGGCGTGACAGATGTCAGCAGGGCCAGCTTCCGAGGGTGGTCTCTGAGCCAGCAGGTCGAGGCCTTTGGTTGGTTCAGCTCCATTCAGCCAAGACCTCAAGTCTAATTCTCATAATTATAAAATAATCAATTGCTATTTTATACTGATTCTGTAAAAAATGTTTTGTAACTATTAAAATAATTTTCTGAATCTGTGTACATATTTATTTGGTGGCTTTGCAAGTTGAGATAATCAGTGCTCTAAGAGTTTGTGCAGTTTCCATGTCATTACGCCTGCTTGAGTTTCACAGGTTTATTGGCATGGATGGGGTTATAGATTAGTTTCTCTTTTGTCATTGTGGGTTTGTTTTAAAGGAGCAGAATTGGACTGGAGAGATGATCAGTGGCTAAGAGCACTGGCTGCACTTCCAGAGGACAGGTTCCATCCCAGCACCCACATGGCAGCTCACAACTGTCTATATCTCTAGTCCTAGGGTATCTGATGCCCTCTTCTAGCCTTCGTAGGCACCAGGCACACAGAAATACATTCAGGCAAAATACCTGTACTTATAAAATAAAAATAAATGGAGAAAAAAATGACAAAATCAGGCTGGATTCTATCCAAACACTTTTTCTTTTTAAAGCTGGGCTTGGTGACTCATGCCTGTAATCCAATACCTTGGGAAGCTGATATGGGAGACAAGGTTGAGACAGGAAAGAACCTGTCCCACAAAAGAAACCATCATCTTGAGCCAGGCCGTGGTGGTGCACATCTTTAATCTCAGCTCTTGGGAGGCAGAGGCAGGAGGATCTCTTAAGTTCGAAGCCAGCCATAGTGAGTTCCAGGACTACACAGAGAAACCCTGCCTCTGGAAACATTTATTAACTAATTTGGGTTGGGATTGGTGGTGTTTCCTATGACAGTTTTCCATGGACACAAAGAGAAGCATAAGTTCTAGAAAAGGAAAAGGGGTAAATGACTAAAACAAGAGCCCTGTTGGACTTGAGGATTCCAGCAGTGATGAGAAGTGCTTTGTACTGCAGGGTAGCTAGCTGTGGCCATAGAGCAGACCATCTTAGTGTCACCTCATTAATATTTGCTGTGTCACAGTCCTATGGTTCCAAAGTCTAGATAGACTGGACTCGGGGTATGAAAGCTGAAATGCAGCTTGGAATGAGACTGGCTTTTGTGTCCACAGAAGCAGTGAAGACTGCTTCTGAGTTCGTTGAGCTTGGGGGCAGAAATTAGATGCATGAGTTGTAAAATCGAAGTCCCATTCTATTCCCAGAGGCTACCTGCATTTCTCAATACATGGGCCCTATTTCTCCATCTTCACATTAGCCGTGGTGTTTTAAATCTTCATAGTTCTGCAGTCTCTGACTTCCTTTCCTGCTGTAAGCCAGACCAGCTGCATTCAAAGGTCTTATCAGCTCTCCCATCATGCTGCTTTTCTTTGAGATAGTTGGCTGATCTATCACTCCTGTCTTAATGTAGCAATCACAGATGTGGTTAGGGAGGATCTATGTGCTGCCGGTTTGGATTCTGTTTAGTCATGACTTAAGCATGTGGCTCTGGCTTGTCTGGCTTCTGGTAGGCCTGACCCTGCAGCATGACGATCTTCGTCAGATTATGTTCCTGGAACTCAGCCATGGAGGCAGAAGAAGTCCCTGTTTTATCGACAGGAGTGTTTACTGTGTGTTGGAGTGTTCACAGTGTGTGTTTGCTGGAGATACCAATATATTCTTTTGGGACTTTGCTCAGGACAGTGCTTACCTACATAATATATACATGACTCCAGATCTGATCTCCAGCCTCCTCTTTACCCACATCCCCCAAAAGAAAAGACCTTAAGGTGGCACACATCTTTAATCCCAGAACTTGGGAGGTAGAGGCAGGCAGATCTCTGAGTTCAAGGCCAGCCTGGTCTATATAGCAAGTTCCAGAGCTACATAGACCCTATCTGGCAAAAAAGTTGGTTACAGTTACCATATAACCTTTTCAATGAGAAAAAAAAAATTAAAAGACAGTATTGAAAATCTTTTTTATGGAGTTGGTCTGTGACAATTTTTAAATGACACGAGATAAAAGTCTGGGTGATGTAAATGAGACTACAGCTAGGATCTTGATGGCGTTCTTAGGAAAATTCAGATTCTGAGCTAAGGTTGTATGAGCCTTCCAGACTGTTAGGTCCGACGTCAGGGTGCCTTCTAGCTAATCTAGTCATGTTGGGGTGCCTGAATTAATCCAGTGTGATATTAATTGAGCACTTACCTCAGTTTGGAGTGAATTAATATAAAAATACACTGGACCTGTGTCAATAGAATTTAAAGCTTCAGGTTGGAATATAAAATTTCCTTTATCATTCTGGAAGGTAGATTTGCTTGCTGAAACCCCTATCCACAATCACTGCCTCACAGCAATTTGGATTTGCTGCTTTTACTTGAGAGAAACAGCATGCCACCATTCGGAGATGAATTTGGCTTTTACTTGGCAGACGACAGGCTCATGAAGAAACACTTATGTCATAAGTTCTATGCAAAAATACAGATCAGGAAGTCAGGGAAGTGAGTGGATTGCAAATGTCTGCAATTTAATTAGGTATTGAAGCATATTCAGTACTGTAATTAAGGACGTTCTGTTACATTAGTCTCTAATATAAGTTGTGCTTTAAAGCTATTTGGGAATGGAGCGGTTTGTACTAGCATTATTGCAGTTGGCTGCTAATGTCCCACATATTCAGGAATAACACGTAAACAGGAGATTCATTTAAATTATAAAGTGTCCATGCTACCTAGGGTTAGGGGGTCTAAACAAACATTAGAATCAGCTTACTTGTGATCTCTGTATATATATATATATATATATATATATATATATATATATATATACACACACACACACACACACACACACACACACTTAATTAGCCTCGCAGAAGTGTCTAAATTTCATCAACCCTTTAGAAAAATTCATTCCGAGCATAAACATTGAAAAATTAAGGAAAATAGAAAATGATCATCTCCAGCAAGGTCAACTTTTATCCGTGTGGGGAAAGGAGAAGAAAAAAGAGAAACCGAGTAAAATTGATGATTTAGAAAATAAATATTTTGTGTAAAGATATGACACAACTTATGATTTGAACTTCTGTCCTCTTGGGATTTTAATGAATTGAGCATGTATATACGTGTGTGTGTGTGTGTGTGTGTGTGTGTGTGTGTGTGTGTGTTTAGATATGGTCTTACTAAACATGCCTTGTTGCTGGCACTATATAGACTAGGCTGACTTTCCACTCGCAGAGACTGCATCCTGAGTGCTGGGATTAAGGGCATATGATCCACCATGCCTGGCCATGCTCCTGAGAGTCAGAGTCTTACTAGCCTAGACTGGCCTCAGATTTGCAGTGATCCTCCTGCCTCCGTCTCTGAGTGCTAGGGTTAAAAGTGTGCTTTACCATGTGCAGCCCATGCTCCTTTTTTACCTTGATTCTCAGAAATAAGCACTATGGTGCCCCAAGGATAACACTTGAAGTTTGCTCTTCTGTGTGTTTGTTTGTGTGTGCGTCTGTGTGGAAACCAGAAGTTGATGTCTAGTTCTTCCTCACTCTCTCTCCACTTTAGTGTTTTGAGACAGGGTCCCTCACTGAGGCTGGAGCTCATTGATTCAGATAGAATGGCTGCCAGCAAGCCCTAGGGTCCTGCCTTAATATTTCCAACTGAGGACCAAACAGGTTTTGTTCTTGTACACTTTTAGCTATGCCATCTCCTTAGCCCCTGAGGCTTTAATTATAAGGTTTTAGGATTTATCATTTTCACATTCCACATTTTATTGGTCTTACCATGTTACCTGTTTTTAATCAACTTCAGTTTTGTATTTATAGCAGTTTAAAGTCACGTGCTTCTAGGTCAGTGGTTCTCAACCTTCCTAATGCTTTTACCCTGTAATACAGCTCCTCTGTTGTGGTGACCCCAAGCCATAAAATTATTTTCATTGATACTTCATAACTGTAATTTTGCTACTGTTATGAATCATAATGTAAATTTCTGATATGCAGATGGCCTTAGGTGACCTGTGAAAGGGTTGGGGGTTGAAACCCACAGGCTGAGAACTGCTGTTCCAGGCAGAAATAGTTTGCTAGAATCTAAGAAAACTCTCCTCTGATTTTTCCTTCAACATTTTTAAAAATTTTTTTTTAAAGATTTCTTTATTTATTATATGTAAGTACACTGTAGCTGTCTTCAGACACTTTTTCTTCTCGCTCTGGCCCCGCTGGCTCTGCTCACTTGCTGTAGCTGTCTTCAGATACCCCAGAAGAGGGGGGCATCAGATCTCATTACTGATGGTTGTGAACCACCATGTGGTTGCTGGGATTTGAACTCACGACCTTTGGAAGAGCAGCCGGTGCTCTTTTTCTTTTTCTTTTTCTTTTTTTTTTTTAATTTTAAATTCTGAAAATATTCATTTTTTTATTGATTTAAAAATCTGACTGTCCATATATATTCGTGTAAAAATACAGTTTTGTGACTTAATATGTTTTATATAAAAGTATAAGATCCTAATAGTACTACAGTTACTAAGGATTACCAGTGGTTTGATTTTATGATACATTTCATACAAATTTCTGGGACAAAAGATTTTTGAAAGGTAAAATATGAAAATAGTTTTCCAAATAAGACAAATTTGGGATGAGAAAGAGCAGATGTCTATGAATGTATGACCTAACCCAATGCACACTTGTCTTTAATTGTTTTGTTTTTGATACAGGGTCTCTCTATGTAGCCTTTGGCTGTCTTGGAACTCACAAAGACTCTCCTGCCTCTGCCTCCTAATGCATTACCATATCTGGCTGCACACTTCTTTCTGTTATTTTTGAGACACAATTTCATTATATATAGCCTAGACTGGCCTGGAACTCAGTATCTACCCCAGTCTCACTGCCCCTCTGCCTGTGCTGAGATCATAAGACTTACCCAATCAATCACATAGCATACAATTTCATTACAAAGATTTTAAAAAAAATCTTAATATTGCCTTTTAAAAAGCATTGTTTGTGTGTGTGTGTGTGTGTGTGTGTGTGTGTGTGTGTGTGTACGTACGCACGCAATGCTAGGAAAAGAATGTAGAGTTATATACATTCTAGGTGCCTTTTGTCCTAGATATTTAAAATATAATCAGGGCTGGGGATGTAGCTCAGTGATAACAGAATGTGCTCACATGCATAAAAACTCTGTTTTTTATTCCCAGCACAGGGCTAGAGAGATGGCTCAGTGGTTAAGAGCACTGGCTGCTCTTCTAGAGGTCCTGAGTTCAATTCCCAGCAACCACATGGTGGCTCACAACCATCTGTCTAAAGACAGCTAAAGTGTACTCATATAAATAAATCTTATTCTCAGCACAGTCCCTAAACCAAACCAAACCAAGTATTCCCTTTAACTTATTCCACCAAAACAATCCTAGTGCAATAGATAGTGGGTATGGGCTGACCAGGCATTCTCCTGCTGTCTGTAAGAGGTTCAATGAATCCTCACTTGGGAGGCAACCCCTGTGCAAGAAATCACCTGTATCTCCAAAGAAGTTTAATGTAGGCAGGCATTTTCACTTTAATGTTTAAAAATTCTTTCCTGACCCACCCCCAACTCAGCCAAGATTATGAGAGAGCATGGGAAATACAGAGCCTGGAAAGCAAGCAGAAATACCTATACTTTCACCAGATACAAACAGGTCTATTGGCAGTGTGGGTCTGTGTTTATTTACCACTTTTTCTCTAAGCATACCAAAAAAAAAAAAAAAAAATGCATATTCATCTGTGGCTACACCGCTGACAGAATAACTCTCTTGAGTTGCTTTTCTTTCCCTTCATGCATTCCTCCCTTCCATTAACTACTTTTCTCAGAAAGGCTCTCTCTCTATAGCTCAGGCCAGACTCTTGTCTCCATTTCTCTGGGCTAGGACTACAAGCCTACGCTGTCATATCTGCTGGCCCCTTCTTTGCTTCCCTTCCCTATACACACGTATGCATGTATTTAAAAGATTTATTTATTGTTTTATGTGTATGAGTGTTTGCCTACGTGTATGCATGCATACCACACGTGCACCTGGCGCCCAAGGCCATAAGGTGTTGGGTCCACCAGAACTGGAGTTACAGAAAATTATGAGCTACCATGTGGGTTTTGGGAACCAAACCTGGGTCTTGGGTCCTCTGCAAGAGAAGCAAGTGCTCTTAACCACTGAGTGATCTTTCCAGCACCCCCTTCTTATATTTTAGTTGCCAAAAAATCTTTTACTGAATAGATATTCATAAAATGATATTAACAATGATAGTAATAGTTTTATAACTTTTGATTCTTTTATATATTTTGTATAAAATTATAGAAGCTATAAAATTTTAAATGTCTATTTCATTTCTGACAACTGATGCCCCTCAGCATGTAGTTCTATAGGCACTTAAGCTCTGTTTCATAACCCCATGAAGCCGTGGTGCCTGGCATTTTGGTTCACCTTTCAAGGACCCATTCACAAGTGGAAGATCCCACGTTAAGTCACACGTGGATGACTGTAGGTCTGCTCATGAAGTTCACGGGCTGAACCCCCACAAGCTGTAAAACAGAGTTTATGGGTTTGTGATCCAACCTATTCCTGTCTCGGTGCACAAAGTGGATGTTGTTACCAGAGGAGGAAATTTCTTCACCTCTTTTCATTCCCAATCTTTTATAAATTTCTCTCTCAGGATCAACATAGATTTCGTGAGAATATCCAGTCAGTTTGCAGAAAGGTGTCCAATCACTATAAGGGTGACATCTGCTTCTCGGAGGAAGCTCTTGGGGATTTTGGCCAGATCTTCAACATATTCTTTACAGACATAACACAAGAAATGCCTCACGAACACCACCACCGCTCGCCGCTCTCGGAACAGCGCTCCGAACGTCACTCGTCTCCCAGACGCGTCCAGCACCGGCAGCTCCGCTATGGCAGCCGCTAGCGGCTGCCCGCGCTCCGTGTCCGAGCCGGACGGGCTCGGGACCCGGCCTGCGCAGCCGCTGACCTGCCGCGTCACCGGCGCTGCCATCGCGGGGAAGGGCGACCGCTCAGGTCAGTCTCCGACTGCGAAAGTCAGCCGGTGCTCCTAACTGCTGAGCCATCTCTCAGCCCCTTCCTTCAACATTTTATAAGAATTCTCAAACAGTTGCGGGGGAGGATTTAAGCAGCCGGCTCCTAGATGCAGTGGCCACTTGAGGGTACTCCTGTGGAAGGGAGAGGACAAAGCTTGGGTGACTATCTCCCTCCTGATTCACTATGGGGGGGGGGATAGCTAGTCCACTAGTGCTTTGAAATAATTGCTACTGAATGAATTTTTTCCACTTCAGTTTTAAACTCTAGCAAGCAAAAGCTGTCCCATGTAAAGCCCCTCAATGACTGCTCACTACCTTAAAGCTAAGTACAGATTTCTTTAAATGGCCCTGGATGTCCTTGCTGCCCTGGCTCCCTCTTGCCATCACTCTGCAGTGCCCTCTGTTCCCCTCCAGTACTGAACTGCCTTCTGCTCTTAGCCCAGACCCAGTGTCACTTCGAATGTCTGAGCTTGCTCTCTCTCCCCTGAGCAGCTCTTACCTCCTGTCTCCGCTCTCACTTCATTTAGCCATGCCTGCCTCTCAGGTTAGGTGTCCCTTTTGTGTACTCCCACAATCTGGTCTTGGCCATACTCTTAACTTGCTGGCTTTCTTCTTTTTTGTGAACCCTCTGATCTTTCCCAGTTTTCAGACTGTGTGGGATACTGCTAGCTCCACACCCCATTTCCCCTTTACTGATAGAACCCCAGCTCTCTACTGGATGCCTAGCTTCCCTTGTAGTTGGGGGAGCAATCAAAGTTCTGAAGTAGAAGCATAAGTCTACAGGGAGATTTTTCCTTCTTTTATAGTGCTAAAGGTACTGACTGCTCTCTTCTCATTGCCTCCATCTTCTTGTAGATACAGCACATCTACAAAACAACCAGAAAACAGCACAATAGCAATATAAGTCATTACTGTCAGTAATTACATTGAATGTAAATGGCTTATATTCTCCAGTGAATGACAGTGAATGAATGGATTAAAAAACCCCAAGATTCAACTATAACATATGTTGTAGTAGTTATTAATTTAAAAAAAAAGATTTACTTATCTATTTTATGTATGTGAGTATACTGTTGCTCTCTTAAAACACACCAGAAGAGGGCATCAGATCCCATTACAGATCATTGTGAGCCACCAAGTGGTTGCTGGGAATTGACCATCTGGAAGAACAGCCAGTGCTCCTAACTGCTGAACCATCTCCATAGCCCTCAGTCGTTAACTTTTAAGGGCACATAAAGACTGGTAGTGAAAGGAGAGAAGAAGGAATTTCACAAAAATGGAAACCAAGAGTCGTGGTGCTGAGGCCTGTCTTGGACAAAGTGACTTGAAATTTAAAGTGATGAAAGAGGCCATAAAGGTCATAATGAGGGGATCAGTATGTCAAGAGGGCTCAATAACTGTACCATCACCATGAAGCACTTAGACATATAAAGCAAACTTCATCGAAAGATTTAGAGGGAGTTGATAGATTAAAATACAGTAATAGTAAGGTGCTGGGGTTGGTGGCACACAGCTGTTCAGTAAGTACGCCAGAGGTCGGGACAGGATGATCAGGGGTTCCAGGTAGCACAGGTTACAACGAGACCCTGCTCAAAAGAACATCAACAAAAGAAGTACAATGATAGCAAGAGACTTCCATATACCACTTTTGATATTGGAGAGATTGTCCAGACAAAATCAATAAAAGAACTCTGGACTTTACAATTTTGACCAAATTGACCTAACAAAATACACAGAACATTGTCCAGCATGTCCTATACCAGACCACAAGACAAGTCTAGCAATTAAAGAAGACTGATATCATGCAAATGTCTTTTTTAAAAAAACAAAAAAACAAAAAACAACAACAACAAAAAAAACCCAAAGAACAAAAAAACCCCACAAAAACATCACAACGCTGTAAAAGTAGAAATCACTACCAGGAAGAATTTTGGAAATTTACAAACACAGGACAATGAGGCAACATATGCCAGAGCAACTGATGGATCAATGAATAGCTTTACAAAAAACAAAAAACAAAACAAAACAAAATGTAAAAACAAAGGCAGCAAAAACTAAAAGAGAACACTCCAAAACTTGCCGGCAGCATCGCTTGCCGCTCCGAGAGCAATGATGCTCACACTGCTGAGTGCTGTGGCTGGAGAGGAAAGGGTCAAGCCAAGCAATGTTAACAGAAGGAAGGGGAGCGATAGAACCTGGACAAAAGTAGATGGAAACCAGCAGATGAGCTAAATAAAGTCAGTGTTTGAAAAAGATTGAAGAGTAAATAATGCTTTGTCTAAACTGAACACAAAAACTGAGATCTATTGTGAGTTTACAAATCAAAGTGGGGGCATTACAGCAGCTACCACAAAAATGCAAAGCATTGTGCAGTGTTACTCTGAACAATCATATGCCCAGATAGAACCTAGAAGGAATTTCCAGACATGGGCACGCTACGGACACTGAATGATGAAGAAATAGGAAATCTGTACAGGTAAATAAAAAAGAACCTGGAGATTAATTCAGAAATAAAAAGCAAAATCACAGCCCTGTTGGTCTCACCACTAAGTTACGTCAAGCTAGCCTGGTCTACAAAGTAAACTAGGGTGGTCTACATAGTGAAGTCCAAGCCATCCATAGGCAGCATAGTCAGACCATGCATAAAAAAAAATCAACAACAAAACAAGCACCAGTGTTTAATTTGTCTGAAAGATAAATGAGAGAAAAAGCTTCCCACCCCTCCAAACCCTTAGGAGTAAATTTGGTAGGTAAGGCTGCCTGAACTTCTAAAACATGAATCGAAAAAAATTTAAAGAGATACACAGAAAAGAAATAGAATATTTTGTCCATGCATTTGAAGCACTAATGTTAAAATGGTCTTGAGAGGCCAAACCTACTCCATCTTGGGACTGGACTTTATCTTGGAATGAAAAAGAAGAAGAGAAAGCCTGAGAACTTGACCCACAGCTGAACCCAGGCTGCACCCACGCACCAGGAAGGACCCCCGTCTTGTCCTTGGCCCATACCCCACAGTTACTCCCTAGCAACTTCCTAGCAACAGTCAATCAAAGATTAGTCTGATTGTTTCGGATGTGCTTTCCGGACCGTTTGTGATTGTTCATGGTCTTACTTCAGAGCACCCGCCTGTTGGCTTACAATAGTCATTCGATTAGATGCTTGCCAGGCTGGACACCCCCTCACTTGCTCCCATTTCCCATAAAACCTTGTTCTAATGAGAGTTCAGGGCTGCTTCACCGAGGCAGTGAGTAAGCCCAAGCTCAAGTTTGTAATAAAGAGACCTTAATGTGATTGCATTGGAGTCTGCTCCTTTTGGGCTCACGAATGAGGCACAAAGGTCTTGTGGTCCAAGGATATCTACAAGTTGAATGTAATATCTGTCCAAATTAAAATATCAGTCATATGCAGTGGCATAACCATTCAGTCCCAACTACTTGGAAGGTCAATGCAGGAAGACTGTAAGTCCCAGACCAGCCGGACTACAGAGTGAATTCAAATGCAGTCTGGGTAACTCAATGAGGCCCTTTCTCAAAGTTAAAATAAAACAAAACATGAGTATGACAACATTGGCCTGGGGTGGGTATTGTTTAGATTTGATCCCCCAAAACACAGGCAATAGAAGCAGTATACAAATAGGAGCACATGAAAGTAGTTCCACACAGTGTCAGACATCTATGGGTTAAGAAAAAATGTCTATAAGATGCATACCTAATAAGAGATTAATATGCAAAATTTATTAGGAACTCAACCCTCTAGTAAAACAAATAGCCCAGTGAAGAAATGTGCAAAAGACCTGAACAGCTGGCCCTGGGCGTGTGGCTAATAGAGACATGAAAATTATGGTTGAAACCACTATCACAATGACGGTGAGGTGTCTCCTTACACAGTAAGTGTTAATAAGGCTGTAGAGGAGGAGACACTGTATCCATTCTTCCATTGAGGGACACCTGGGTTGTTTCCAGCTTCTGGCTATCATAAATAAGGCTGCTATGAACATAGTGGAGCATGTGTCCTTGTTATATGTTGGAGCATCTTTTGGATATATGCCCAGGAGTGGTATAGCTAGGTCTTTAGGTAGAGCTATTTCCAATTTACTGATTTCCAGAGTGGTTGTACCAGCTTGCATTCCCACCAACAATGGAGGAGTGTTCCTCTTTCTCCACATCCTTGACAGCATCTGCTGTCGCCTGAATTTTGATCTTAGCCATTCTGACTGGTGTTAGGTAGAATCTCAGGGTCACTTTGATTTGCGTTTCCCTGATGACTAAGGAAGTTGAACATTTCTTTAGGTGTTTCTCAGCCATTCAAGGTTTCTCAGTTGAGAATTCTTTGTTTAGCTCTGTACTCCATTTTTTAATTGGGTTATTTGCTTTTCTGGAGTCTAACTTCTTGTTCTTTGTATGTTTTAGATATTAGCCCTCTATCGGATGTAGGATTGGTAAAGATCTTTTCCTAATCTGTTGGTTGCCGTTTTGTCCTATTCACAGTGTTCTTTGTCTTACAGAAGCTTTTCAGTTTCATGAGATCCCATTTGTCGATTGTTGATCTTAGAGCCTGAGCCATTGGTGTTCTGTTCAGGAAATTTTCCCCTGTGCCAATGTGTTCAAGGCTCTTTCCTACTTTCTCTTCTCTTAGCTTCAGTGCTTGATTGTGTCTCTCTGTACTGCTGCCATTAGGTGCTGGGCTTTAGGGAAGGACTGAGATAGTGCTCAGGGGGTGGGAGAACACAGTCTAAGATGAGGCAGGCTGAAGTTGGGGTTCCTTGACTCTCAGGAATCCAGTTGCCACTGAGGAGCTGCACAGAGGAGTTGGGAACAAAGGATCAGGGGTCCATGGGCCTGTGATGAGGCCAGGACCATTGGAGGCTCATAGCTGAGAAGGGAAACAAGTCCAGGGCCAGGGAAAATGGCAGCTTTGACTTAGCTCCTTGGTGATTGTCCTTAGCTTAGTGACGATTGTCTGGAAGCACAGAGAGACCTTCTACAGGAGACTTAGGCTGTGGCTCTGTAGGCAAAGGCCCTCTTCCCATGGTGGTTTCTTTCTTTTTTTTTTGGTTTTTCGAGCCCACAGTGGTTTCGATGAAAGAGACAGTCCATGTTTATTCATTCCATTTATTGACTATTCATCATGGAAAATAGGTGCATACCAACTCCTCAGGGTGGACCAGGGGTTAAATACCTTTTGCAGGAAGGAATGTCTGGGAAGGGAAGCTTATTGGCTAAACCCTCAGGGCCTCTTGATATCTCATTAGCATGGAGAACTCTGCTCTGGACTATGTGACCGATGTGGGGAGAGTGGTCATATGTTCCAGGTCAGGAATCTGGCAGGGATAAGGGAGCCACCTACCGTCTCAGGTGGGTGCCTGGGTGCCAGGAACTCTGAACCCTCTTAGCCTACCATTTTCCTACAGCTCTTCCTTTTCTTTTTATAAAGGAGAAGTGTCATTGGAGTTACTGTCTCTTATGTTATTTGTAGTGAAAATTTTGGGTTGGGTAGGGAGTAAGTATCAAAATAAAACACAACATAAGCCAGAGGGGTAACCAGGGTGGGGGCTAGGAAGACAAGGGGTTATTGAACAAATTAATTGTTCAGAGGATTGTATAGTTTGTGAAGGTATTAACATTGGTCTTACATAGGCATCTTGTAAGTTTCCCCATTGGTAGCCATTAGGCTCAGGCAAGAGAGTTCATCTGTTGGTGGAAGGTCCCAAGGCTGTCATCTGTGGGTCTCAGCTGTTATCTGTGGATCTCAGTGTCTGCCTCAGAAGTCTTCAGTCAGAAGATGTGTCTGGACAAAGGCAGCTTCATTGCCCCAGGTAAGTTCAAGGAGATGGGGGGGGGGGGGGTTGGTCTCTGTCTGGGTCTCCTTCTGGCCTGGGGCAGCAGCGCATCTTTTTCCCCTTTTGCAGAGATGAACTAGTAAAGCAATCACAACAGAGGAGCAGAACCCCAGCAGGGGGATGTCTGCACAGGCTGGGTAGTGCATGTTAAGCCAGTAACAGTTTGCTTGGGAGCACATTGTGGTCTGGTGTTATAGTCCTAGAAAAAAAAGCAAGGTTGTTTGAGGAATTTAGTCCTGGACCTGTGTTATATTAAAGGAAAGCAGAGGGAAGAGTTGAGGGTTTATCTGCTTTGGATGGCTGGGGAAGAAAATACCGTGTTAATTATGTATCTGGGATAGGCATTAACAGCTTGTCTATAAAAGGAAACTAGTTGCAAATTAAGGATTAAATAATGGTTAACGGGGTAGTTGGTTTGACCTCTGGAAGTAGATTAAACATGATTTTTGAACTTTAAAAGAAATTTTAAACAAATTGAAAAATTTTAGGACAATTTTAGGTTAGAAGACATGAATGCTAGGAAGAAATACATTTAAATAAAGAAGTATGAAATTTTTTGTGCTAAAGATTTCTCATCAGCAAGATCTTATTTATTGTTTTTGCCTGGTGGGCTCTTTTCCCCTAATGCAGGGGGGAGGGGTCTGCTCTGTCACACTGTGGCTGGGTGCTCTAGCAGGCAGCCCCTCCCTTGTTTTTTTCTTGGCTGGTATTGGTAGAAGGCTATACCCTAAAAGTAGAGCATGTTACCATATCAGAGGGAGTTGGGCAGCACCCACAGCAGGAGCAGTATTGGAGCCTAGGCACGTTGGTGGGAGAGAACAAGCACACTGGTCCACTTTTCAGCCCGCACCACCACAGAGAGCCAGGCAGCAGGGTTGCAGGGCTGGGGGAGGGCAGAAAGCAGAGAGTGAGTTGGTTGGGGTGGCTGCAGGAGCTCCAAAAACCACGATCTGATCTGAAGAGTGCTGTTAAAAGTCAAAAGGGTCAGGGAGCTAGGAGCAGAGAATGAAGGAGTAAAGCAGCGGGAGTGAGGGGGGAGGGGGAAGAGGAGAGAGGGAGAAAGAGGTCGGGGGGGGGGTCTTTTGAACTAATGGTCCACATTGTAGCACCAGTTGTGGGTCCACGTTCTGCCTCACAGCTGGGGTGTGGAACTGGCATCTTGGAATTGGGGCAGAAGAACAGACTGAACTTCTGGGCAGGCAGAGATACAGGCATATGCAAAGAGATGCAGACAGATGCAGAAGGAGACTGAAGTGCTGGTTCAGCATGGCCTTGGTAGGGACAGATTGACAGTTCCTGCCCCTGTGACATGGACCTCCACGGATGTGGATGGCTGCTATGGGCATAATAAGGCTTGTTGGTATAATAATGCACATATTTTCACATTCCTCCAAGGAGTGTCCTCTCTGTTAACATTAATGACTCCATGAAATCTGAAACAGAATACGTCTGGGAAATGAAGGTTTGGCTAATATCTCAGCAAAATGGTAAGTGCAGGGACCTTCAGGACAGCCCTTAAGGCTGTGGGAAAGAACTCTGGAAATATGAGTTAGAAAGTATACATTTCTCAACTGAGCAAAAAATAAGGATGCGATATGAATATATGAGAGACTTTGTGAATCTAAAGGAACAGAGGCAGCTGCATTAATGAGTCAGCTTGTCAGAAAGATACAAAGGCAGGCAGATACAAAGGGAGGCAGATTCCTGAGTTCAAGGTCAGCCTGGGACACTGCAAGTCCAGGCCCAGGTGTGGTAGAAATGATAATTTTGGAAGTGTCCTACTCAGATAGTTTAGCATCTGTGCTTAATTCTCTGCATTCTTTTGCAATGTTAAAAGAAAACCTGTACTTGCTGCCTCCTAAAGCTGAAGGGGCTGGGGGTCACAGGAGGTTGGTTCATAGAATAACCAAAAGGGAACCTGGAATAAATAACTGAATTGATACGTAAATAAAAATCTGGACTTTTGGTCTGCATGAGATGCAGAAAGCCGTAGCAGTCAGTTCTTTTTTTAGAATTTTTCTCTAGTGAGAGCTGAGCTGTCTAAAGATCTCTGGAGAGTGAAAACAGCTCTTCAAAAATTTTTTCTAACAGGATTTCTTGGTCAGAAATCCCAAGAATCTTAGAGAGCTGACACAGCTCTTTTAGAATGTTTTGTAGCAGTTATCCAGAGAAGACTGTCTGAAGAGAGAGCATAGCTCTCTTAGAATTTTTTTCTGATTTGTATCAGAAAACCCAAGAATTACTTTTAGAAGTTTTCTAAAAGTATTTTTGGCTTAGACAAAAAAATCCAAGAATTTTTTTTTTTTATAGCAGCTTTTCTGACTTTGGTCAGAAAGCACATGAGCTACCCAGAGAGCTTTTAGATTTTTTACTAGCCGAGAAAGAGCTGTCTCAAACAGAGAACTTTTAGGACAGCAAGAAAAGGCTGTCTAGAGCAGGAAAGAGAGAGAGAGAGAGAGAGAGAGAGAGAGAGAGAGAGAGAGAGAGAGAGAGAGAGAAAGCAATCTCAGCAGAAACTAGGCCACCAGTTTGGACCTATGATTTGACTTGGAGTCATTTGTTTTTGCTGCTTCCAAACATCCTTCTCTCAGGAATCTGGACCTACCTGAGGCTGGTCCTTGGCACTGAAGGGAGACTCAAAGAGCTGGGAAGTATCCAACGAGAACCATGTGGAGAGATGCAATGGTGGAGAAGTTGGGTTAAATTAGGGGCTGAGAGACTGCCCCAGCAAAAGGCCAACAGCCTTAAACTATGTAGATGTCTCTGTGTCTTTATTAAATTTCAAGCAGGATTCCATGAAAGCACTGCAGTAACTGGTACACCAATGTAGGGCATGAAATCCAGGCTAAAGACATGAATTCCAGACACAAGACCCAGAGGACAGAATCCAGCATGGAGAGGAGACATCAGCTGGAGTCAGAGAATCTGAAATCCCAGACCTCAGAGTCAGTACTGTATGCTCAGAGTGAACAGTCCCCAGAGGACAGTTTAGAGAAGTTTATGCACTGAAATAAATATGTTTTGAAGCAGAAAAAGAGAAATAAGAAGAAATGCTTTATAAATTTGCACAGACACAATAAAAAGGAAAGAAACTGAGTATAGACAGCCATAGAAAGAAATATTAAATTTGAATATAATAAAGTCTTCAAAGGCAAGTGACAATTAGTGAGATTTAAAAAAGAAAATATTTTCTATGTTAAAAATGGAAAATAATATAGAAGAGGGCTTCTGGACTCTGCGTAGTTTAATTATCATCATAGAACTAATTATATTGACCACAGATTTTTCTGTCCTTTCTAATAAACACTCAGAGTAAAGGAGAAAGGAGATAATCTCCTTTTCCTTCTCCCTCAAATTAGTGTTTGTCTCATTCACTTGGGAGCTAGCCAGGCTAGAGAAAAACTAGACACCTTTTAAAATTACCATTACACAGGACTATTAGAAAAGCTACAGTAGTTACTCCAGCTACCATAAAACACTTACCTCCAGAAGAGTAATGCACAGGTTATGATGAATTCAGATGGCAGTCCACTGGGATGCAAGATCTAAGGAGATTTAAAGATGCGATCATAGCCTATAGTGTGCACTCACCATATGTGAAATGGGCACTAAATAAATGGGCCATGCATAATTGTATAATTCCAGAAGATGTTATTGGAAAGATTTAATACCAGCTATCTTAGAAGCTGGCCCTCAACTACAGTGGCTGACATGTTGGACAGAGGAGACTTTGGCTATGGGGGCAACATAATAGGACTGGAAGGGTTAATATTCCCAAGGATCCGTTGCTAGGTGCAGGTGAATATGCTAAGTTACAAGTGCAGATTCTGTTTGATTATGTTACCTTAGAGTCTTACAGTAGCTTTAAATGGTTGGGACATGGTTAAACAACAGTGAAGACAATCTGATCATTTACCAAGATGACCCAGGGCTCAGATGAAGCTTTTAGTGATTTTTTTTTTTTTTTTTTTTTTTTTTTTACAAAGATTAACTTCAACTGTAAATAGAGCAGTATAAGATCCAGGTGCAAGAGGAGGATTGATTGAAACTTTGGCTTTTAAAAATGCTAATGCTGAATTCAAAAGGCTATTAAACTTTTAAAGGCCAGATCTGCACCTATTTATGAATGCATTAAAACTACTGTGGATACTGAGTCTAATGAATTCAATGTTGCTAAAATAGGTCAGGCAATTGCTAAACGTATGAGAGCTCAGAATGTCCGATGCCTTGTTTGTGAAAGACCAGGTCATTTCCTAAAGGAATGTAGATATTTTCTCTAATGATAATCCAGAGAGAAAGCTTCCTGTAAAATGTAAAAGAAGTGGAGAGGGCAGACACAGGGCTGAGATATATACAAGACAATCCCTTACAATCAGGACACTGCCTAAGGGGCTTTGCTCAGGCCCCACCAAAAAGCAACATGAGCTATTTGTTCCATGTCACCCAAAGAGAGCCTGTTCTAGAGACCAACTAGAAAAATTAGTGCCTGATATGACAGACAGTGCTGTTCTACATTTAACTACTCTGATGGATAGAATAAGAGATTTTAAAGGTACAGGAAGCACATATTTTGGCAAAGTGCTATAAATAATTAGAGACCGAAGATGAAATTACAATTAGATGGAATTGAGGTTGAAGGGCTCATGCATACTGGAGCAGATGTAAAAAAGACTCTTGGAATCTAACTTGTCCACTTTGAAAGCTATCTACACAGCTCCTTGAAATTGGGACATTGTCTAATGTAAAATAGAGTCTAAGAGGGATTAAATGTATAGGACCAGAAGTTCAGATAGGAAGATTAAGGCCATATATGGCAGGCATAGCCAAGAATTTATAGGGAATAGATCTAATACAACAGTGGGAAACACAGATTAGTATTCCTTCAACTTTAGGGACATCCATAAAATAGAAGATGTTATTCATAAAGGTATTGAAAATGTTATAAAAAATAATTACAAACCAGTGGTCCTTAAATAAAGAAAAGTTACAGGCACTAAAACGGATGCTCCAAGAACAGCTGGAGGCTCAACATATAGAAGAGTTCCCCAGCGAATTCTTCTATATTTGTTATTAAAAAGAAATGTGGAAGTGGAGGATACTAACAGATCTAAGAGCCATTAATAAGGCCATTCAGCCTATGGGTTCCTCACAACCTGGACTCCCTTTGACTTTTTTGTGACCTAAGGCATGGCTCATTCTAGTGATTGAATTAAAGGATTCTTTTTTTTTTTTTTCAACACTCCTGCAAGAACAAGAGAGAGAAAAGTTTGCTTTCACTGTGCACACATTTAACCATAGACAGCTGACTAAAAGGTACAGGTGGAATGTTTTTCCACAAAAAATGTCAAATAGCCCCGCTTTGTATCCTCCAAACCAAAAGAGCAAACTTTATCAAAGGTTTAACTGGGTGTGGAAAACTAATTGTGAAATTGACATGTTGATCTTTGCACACATTTGTGAATATATTAAAAGTCTCTGAACAGAATACTTGAAATATTTGAACTGCATGGTATTTATGACATATAAGTTAATCAATAAATGTATTTAATGGGCCATTGAAATGGGTCAGTGGGTAAGGGCATTTGTCTCCAAGCATAATTACTTCAGTTTGAGATTTGGACCCATGTGGTAGCACACACACACACACACACACACACACACACACACACACACACACACAAATAAATGAAATAAGAATTTTGAGTCTGCCCATAGCTTGGGGCACCATGTTAATTATATTTAGTAAATAAAGATGCCAGCAGCCAATAGTTGTGGAGAAGAGACACAGGCAGGGTTTAGGTTTCCCCAGGCTAGAGACCACAAGGAATGAACAGGAGGAGGAAGGAACAGCTCTTCTTGTTTCTCTATCCCTTGCTGCCATGGGATTGAGAAACAAGAAGAGCTGCCATGGGCTAGGGGCCAAGAGAACATGGCCCAGAGGGCTGCCTCATTGGAGCTAAGGGCAGCTCAGGTGAAACATAGTAAGTAATAAATTGGGTAATGGATAGAAGGTAGATTCTAATGACATGGAGGGTAGACAGTTGCTCAGTTATTGTGCTGCCTAAGGTATATTTAAAATACATAGGCTGTGTGAATGTCTTTCATCTGAGAACATAAGTGGTCTAAGATGGGAATAAACCTCGTGCCAAGATTTTTTTTGATACTTTACTAACATTTCAGATGTTTTCCCCTTTCCAGGTCTCCTCTTTGGAAACCTACTATCCCATCCCCTCCCAGCCCCCCCCTCTATGAGGGTGTTCCCCCACCCACCCACCCACCCACTCCCATCTTCCATCCCTGGCATTCCCCAATACTGGGGCATCGAACACCCTCAGGCCCAAGGGCCTCTCCTCCCCCTGATGACCAACAAGGCCCTTGACTGCCACATATGTGGCCAGCACCATGGGTCACTCCATGTGTATTCTTTGGTTGGTGGTCTAGTCTCCAGGAGCTCTGGGGTCTGGCTAGTTGACACTGTTGCTTTCTCTATGGGGCTGCAACCCCCCTTAGCTCCTTCAGTCCCTTCTCCAACTCCTCCATCTGGGATCCCACACCCAGTCCAATGGTTGCTGTGAATTGAATCTTGGGTTTTCCAAATATTTGGGCTAATATCCACTTATACTGATAAGTACATACCGTGTTCGTTCTTTTGTGACTGAGTTATCTCACTCAGGATGATATTTTCAAGTTCCATTCATTTGCCTGCGAATTTCATGAAGTCATTGTTTTTAATAGCTGAGTAGTATTCCATTGTGTAAATGTACCACATTTTCTGTATCCATTCCTCTGTTGAGGAACATCTGGGTTGTTTCCAGCTTCTGGTTATTATAAATATGGCTGCTATGAACATGTTGGAGCATCTTCTGGGTATATTCCCAAGAGTGGTATAGCTGGAACCTCACGTGTACTATGTCCAATTTTCTGAGAGTCTGCCAAACTGATTTCCAGAGTGGTTGTGTGGGCCTATTTGCTGGAGGCTATCCACAGGGATCTCTGACTTGGCCAGGTTCAGGCAAAGGGGGGAGAGTGCTAGCAGGGACAGGAGTTATCTACACCTCAGTCTCTGCAGTTGCTGCCTTGGTTGCTCCAAGACACTGCACCCACTGCCCTGTGCTGAGTGGTGCCAGGCTGAGCCCACGAGAGGCCGACTAGCCAGCGAGGAGTTTGGGAAGCTTCTGGTGGCATTTTGGGAGAACAGACCTCTTCCCATGCAGCAGTGTTACAGCTCTTATGATAGAAGCTCTCAGACTACGGAGTAGTTCTCACACCTTTATTCCTTCTGGATAGGATCTCTCATATACAATTTGGGATGGTCTAATATACAGTTTGGGATGGTCTAATACACAGTTTGGGATGGGTCAGGGTCTGACAGCAGGTACTTCCCATTGGCTTGGTCTGAGAGCTTAGGGATACATTGTCTGCATGTGGGAGGGCTTGGCATGCTGCTCCTACCTGATCGATGGACACAGACCTCTCTACAGGGGGCTGTTAGGGTTGTAGCTACTTGACAGGAGCCAGGGGCCCAGGAGCATGGCAAAACACCTACCATCCCTTGCAGGGTTACTCCCACTGGGTCGCCGTGGTTTAAGCCTGTGCTTGACCAGGGACCAGGCTACCTGTCACAGCCCACTGCCCCACATGGTTGTACCAGCTTGCAATCCCACCAGCAATGGAGGAGTGTTCCTCTTTCTCCACATCCTTGTCAGCATATGCTGTCACCTGAGTTTTTAATCTTAGCCATTCTGACTGGTTTGAGGTGGAATCCCAGGGTTGTTTTGATTTGCATTTCCCTGATGACTAAGGATGTTGAACATTTCTTTAGGTGCTTCTCAGTCTTTCGAGTTTCCTCAGTTGAGAATTCTGTTTAGCTCTGTTCCCCATTTTTAAATAGGGTTATTTGGTTCTCTGGAGACTAACCTCTTGAGTTCTTTGTATATATTGGGTATTAGCCCTCTATCGGATGTAGGATTGGTAAAAATGTTTTCCCACTCTGTTGGTTGCCGTTTTGTCCTATTGACTGTGTCCTTTGCCTTACAGAAGCTTTGCAATTTTATGAGGTCCCATTTGTCAATTCTTGATCTTAGAGCATAAGCCATTGGTGTTCTTTTCAGGAACTTTTACCCTGTGCCCATGTGTTCGAGACTCTCCCCTACTTTCTCTTCTATTAGATTCAGTATATCTGGTTTTATGTGGAGGTCCTTGATCCACTTGGACTTGAGCTTTTTACAGGGAGATAAGAATGGATCAATTTGCATTCTTCTGCATGTAGACCGCCAGTTGAACCAGCACCATTTGTTGAAAATACTATCTTTTTTGCACTGGGTGGTTTTAGCTCCTTTGTCGAAAATCAAGTGACTGTAGGTGTGTGGGTTCATTTCTGGGTCTTCAATTCTATTCCATTGATCTACCTGCCTGTCACTGTACCAATACCATGCAGTTTTCATCACTACCGCTCTGTAGTACAGCTTGAGGTCAGGGATGATGATTCCCCCAGAAGTTCTTTTATTGTTGAGAATAGTTTTTGCTATCCTGGGTTTTTTGATATTCCAAATGAATTTGAGAATTGCTCTTTCTAAGTCTATGAAGAATTGAGTTGGAATTTTGATGGGGATTGCATTGAATCTGTAGATTGCTTTTGGCAGGATGGCCATTTTTACTATATTAATCCTGCC
>CM052713.1:27751119-27771465 GCA_028551405.1 Uromys caudimaculatus
AGCTGCTAGTGTATGCTCTCTCCAGTTTCTTTTGGAGGCCCTCAAATCTATGAGTTTTCCTCTTAACACTGCTTTCATTGTGTCTCATGAGTTTGGGTATGTTGTACTTTCATTTTCATTAAATTCAAGGAAGTCTTTAATTTCTTTCTTTATTTCTTCCTTGACCAAGTTATCATTGAGTAGAGCATTGTTCAGCTTCCATGTGTATGTGGGCTTTCTGTTGTTATTTTTGCCATTGAAGAGCAGCCTTAATCTGTAGTGATCTGATAGGAAGCATGGGATTATTTTAATCTTCTTGTATCTGTGGAGGTTTGTTCTGTGACCGATTATATGGTCAATTTTGGAGAAGGTACCATGAGGTGCTGAGAAGAAGGTATATTCTTTTGATTTAGAATGAAATGTTCTATAGATATCTGTTAAATCCATTTGGTTCATCTTGTTAACTCCGATGTTAGCTGATCTTACTCTGGCTGTGACTTGTCCCTCCTGCAGGCCTCTGTATCAATACTCCTTGAAGACCAGCTCTCTCTTAGAGAGGTGTTTGGGTTTGGAGTGCTGTGGCACAGGGTCAGCTCTGGGGTGCAGAGATCCAGAAGGATCTTGTCCCCAACGGTCCCTTGGTTCCTGTGTCCTGATGGTCCTGCAAGGGTCCCTCTTGATCCAGTGAGTTTGAACAGAAGTGGTGGTTTTGCTTATGCTCGAAGGTGTATCAGCACTCCTGGCATACCAGCTCTCTCTTGGAGCCCTGTGGCCCAGGCTGAGGTCCCCAGGTCCCAGTGAACAGTGGTGCTTGTCTTATCCCCACTAATGGCTTTTCCACACTCCTGGGAGGGTGAATTTCTCCCGGCGCTACTTGGCTATGGAACCCTGGTGGCCCAGGCAGAGGTCTCCTGCCACAGATGGCAACTGGAAGGTTCTTGTCCCTGACTTTTCCTCCTCAGTCTCTGTGTCCTGAGGGCCTGGGAGAGTAACTTTCTCCCGGTGCTGCTTGGCTGTGGGACCCTGATATCCCAGGCAGAGGTCTCCTGCCACAGATCCAGATCTTTCATCTTAAGTGCAGGAAACGAAGACATGGAGATAGAGAGAAACCCTATCTCAATAAATAATCAATTGTTTTAAATTGTTTCAATTGTTTTGAGTTGTTTTAATTATCAAAATGAAGATAGTTAAAAGTTAAGTAGTATTAATGGTATCATTAATCCTCAAAGAGGTGAAAGTAGAACATGCCTAAAGAAAAAAGAGGCTGTTGAATTGTGTCAATTGATTTTGGGTTGTCAAACCAAGGGCATACTATTTTGGAGGGAGGCTCTGTGTTTGTGTCAACAGGAAAGAGAAAAGTCTTTGGTCTCCTTCCAAAGTAATATGGATTAGATACAATAGGGGAAGACTCCCTAAAGATCTTGATTGCAAACAGGAAAGAAAAATTCAAGAAGATGAGACAGGACAGGTTACATGAATTGCTGATCCCTCTACATGGGCACAGCCCTGAAACTGGCTGAGACATAAAATTGTCTCTAGCCAAAACTTCAGCTATCCATGGCCAATAAATCTTGTTGGTTATAGAATCCTTAAAATTCATCGTGCCATCTTTCATAAGGCATGAATGAAGATTTATTACAATTTTGTTATTGGACAAACTAACTCATAAAAAAGACACTTGTCTTTCACCTGCTCAAACAAGGAGCAAAAATTCATCCTTAACTGATCTGTGCACCTTGTACTATCCATACAAATATCTTTATAGAACTAAATATTGGTTGTGAGATTCATATATTACAGAATGAAACACCAACAATACAGCTCTGACAAGATTCACCCTTGGAGATGCTGAAATGACCTGCTGTTCCAGCTCCCTGCCTGACCCCGCCTCACCTGATGCTGTTTCCAGAGACTTGCTCCCAGAACAGCTTCAGGAATGGTTGCTAATCCCTGATGACCTTGGTTTATCCAGCCTTTCAGATGGTTCCAGTCAGGACTTCAGCTAAGCCCTGAACTTTCTCAACATACAGAGACTGGACAACAAATGCTACAGATAGCTTTCTTAAGTCTACTAATTTTTTTTTCTAATTTTGTTGTCCCTCTCTACCGCTTAAAATAAAAAGGAATTCTTCACCCCAACTCAACAGGAAGCAGTCATAGAAAATAATTGACAGAATCCTTTAAGTTAGGGTGCCTTGTTTAGTTAATTTAAAAATTACAGATGTATTATAATTTTAAGGGCTAATTTGGAAATGGTTGTAATTTTGGACAGGGAGGAAACTAAATAGAGAACTTAGACTTGGGGATTTCTATCTTTCCTTTCCTCTTCTCTATCCTTTTTTCTTTTTTAGATAAAGGGAAGGAGGTTGAAAAGGAAAAAAGGAGAGAGGGATAGAATAATAGCACTGAAATTAGATACATGGGATAGATTATTTAATTTACTCTTAAACAAAAAATTTTATAGCCATAATCTTATATTGGTAAAAAGCTTTATATTTTGATACAGGATTGAAGTTATATTTTCTTACATTGGTACAGAAGTTTGGATATTAATACAGGTTTAAGGTTTTCATTGGTATAAATCTTTATACATTGATACAAAATTTTAAATTAATTTTGTTACTCTTAGATAGGCATTGTGCCTATGCAAGTCATTTAAGAATACAAGGCTTAGACCCAGTCCTTTTGATAGCTGCTGTTACAAAATGTTTAAAATAATTAAGTAATACAAGTTAATAGTCAGATAGTCAAACTCATGGTCATGTTAGATTCTAATTTAGTTATTTACAATAAAGAGTTTTCAAGGTCACTCAAATAGTAAATAGGTAGAAATAATAATGTTTAATGATTCAGTTATGCTATATGTAGATAGATGGTCTTCAAAAGCATCAGAAATCCACAAAACATAACATTTAATGTTATTTCTTAAATAATAGATCTCTTGACTATGAGACATGTCTGCTCCTGACAGTACTTTCATCCATTTCAAGAAAGGAGGTGAACATCATTACCTACACATCGAGTTGCTTCAACTGCGACAAGCTAACCACTCGACAAGAAATGCCCTAATTTCATCTACAAACAGAATGCTGCCCAAAAAGGACAAACAGACATGGTATAGTCAACTGCTACACTCTGCCACTACAGGGTAAACTAGTCCTTCATAATTTCTACTTAACTTAAGGTCCTTCAGATATTCTGGGCCAGAAGGCTGAACACAGATGCTTCAACTTTGTAAGAAATATTGGGGACTGTCCAGTCAGTCAGCTGTCTCTGCCAGTTGTTTAAGTTTTTGGACACTGTGACTTTGTGCTTCCTCCATATTCAGGTAATATTTAATTCCTTCTCAAATCTCTGACAGGGTAGAATACTAGTTATGATCTCACAATTGAACTTAAGTTATTTAACATTAAACAAAATGTTCTAGACTTGAAAGGATGGTTTTCAGATGGTAATAGAAGTTAAAATCAAACATGATTTAGGTACAGAATTCTAAACTCTTTAAGTTAGGGTAGATGACAGAATACTTTATCTAAATTTTCAAATATGATGAACTGGATGTTATAAGTATATATCATACCTTATAATTTACATAATTGTTATAATTGTGTTCAAATTATATCTAAGAGAAAAGAGCCTTTTAATAGACTACTGGCACTAGAGTCCCCAGACTGCTTCCTGGTACTCACTAGTGCATATTCCTCCTGGACTAAAGGGGGGGGAATTGTTGAGGTTTTTGTCTTTTACTGTTTATTGTAATGCTGGCCTCTAAGATTTGGAGTCTGCGCATAGCCTGAGAACCCTGCCCACACTTAATTATATTTGGTAAATAAAGATGCCAGCAGCTAATAGCTGTGGAGAAGAGACTTAGGTGGGGTTTAGGTTTCCCTAGGCTAGAGACCATGAGGAAGGAACAGGAGGAGAGAGGGCTGCCATGGGATAGAGACACAAAAAGAGCTGCCATAGGCTTGAGGCCAAGAGAACATGGCCCAAGGGCTGTTTTGTTGGAGCCTAGGATAGTCCAGAAAAAACATAGTAAGCAATGCCTTGGGTTATGAAGGGTAGACAGTTGCCAGGAATAATGCTGCCTAAGGTGTATTAAAATACATAGGCTATGTGTATGTCTTTCATCTGAAAAAATAACTTGCCTAAAATGGGAAGAAACCCCACACTGGGATTTTAAAAATATTTTATTTTACTTCATTTTATAAAAAAGTACATTATTATAACAACGTGAGAAGCTTGAGTAGCATCTGAGGGCAAGATGTCACTGTGCCATCAGTGCTCATTTCCTGGTCATGATTGTTAGGTTTTGGGTGTGCAGGAGAATGGCCTTGTGGGAAGTACACACTACTATTTACACTAGTGAGCACTAGGAAGCCCTTGTTGGTGTTGGGAAATCATTGCCACTGACTCTCAAGTGCAATGGAAGCATGGGGGAGGGGAGAGTGCAGCTTCTTTATAAGTTATGATTGTTTCAAAACATGACTTGTAAAATACAAATTTAATTTTCAAATATGAAGGCAGAGTTGACATGCTGGGTTCCAGGCAACTGAAAGAACCAAGAAGTGTGTTTCCCTGACAGCCACCTAAGCACCTACCACAAGGAGAGGGTGGTACAGACCTTTATCCAATTGCAACCAAGCTATAGTTTTAATAAGGTTTCCAGTTGGTATAATTTTTTGTGAAGTTTGTTCTCTGAACCATGAACACTGTGCCTTCTTTGGCAGCATGTATATTGAAAATTGGAATAATACAGAGATTACCAGGGCCCTTGCCCAAGGAGGACACACAAATTCAAGAAACATTTCCTATTTAAAAATAATTGTCTAGAAAGTAAAGGTCAACACAATACAGAGTAATGAGGGAAGAAAGCAGTCATTTGAAGAACATTTCTTTATTGATGGTCACATCTGTTTACAATGAGAGGAATCAGGTCACTTTAGAATCTGCTGCTTAGAAGTAGGTCAGCTCATCATTCTTACATTTGTTAGTCTGGTAACCACTAAGTTCCAAATTATCCTCTCCAGAAAGACCCTTGAAGACTTTTAGGTGGACGAAACAACCATGCCCTACATCCACCTGAAAGACATAAGAAAGAAAGAAAGAAAGAAAGAAAGAAAGAAAGAAAGAAAGAAAGAAAGAAAGAAAGGAAAATTATTCACATGAATCTCTGTTGTATGACAGATTTTCTTTCTCGTTAAGACTTAATGTGCTAAGGTCTCTTGAAACAACACTTCTGGCCCAGGCCAGGACCCATGATCTGAACTTCCAACAACTTGTACGTTAGGAAAAAGAGCAACTAACAGTATGGCAGAAAACATATTTCCTAGAAGTATTTTTAATACCTTTTAGAAAAAGATTTTATTAAATTTATTTGTATTTAAGTGCATCACATACATGCAATGACTGAAGACATCAGAAGAGGGTGTCAAATCCCCCCAAACTGGAGTCAGAAATAGTTGTCTGCTTCCATGTATATGCTGAGACCCAAACTAGGTCCTCTATAAGAACAGCCAGTTCTCCTACCCACTAATCCATTTCACCATCTGCATTTAATTTATTGAACTTTTCATTAAAATCTTGGCACAGATTACATTCCAGAGTTACATTTTATTTTCATGATGCCTGGAACAAGAACAGAGGACAGCTTATATTTTTGGTGATTCTGTTTTCTGACTTCTACATTGAGAGAAAAAATGGCTTAGTTTTATTTTATGGATTTTTTTGTGAGGATTAGATAAAGGGGTGTGGCTTGCTTGTAAAACAGTACCTGGCACATCCTAAGTCCACCTTGGGTTATTATCCTCTCTGTTCAGGGTAGGGGATTATTAAGCTTAGGGGAGGAGATCTTGGGATCACATAGATTTGGAACAAGTATGAACAGATTGAATAAGTAGAAGAAGTGGAACAAAGGTCAACCCCAGGATAACCTAACATTGAAGCCTGTGGTTCTCTACTACTCTCTCAGTGGGCATTCAAGACAGACAGAGAACCCTACCTGTAGCAAATGAAATCTAGAGACTGGCTGAGAGCAATGGGGTCAACAGCCAGCCTGCAGGAAGAAAGGAGGGAACTAAGGCTCAATAGAATGGAGGGTGAGGGAGAGAGACAGGGGTTGGGGATTGGGGCTGGGCTAGGGGACAAGCAATCACATTGAAATAGTGTGGTCAAGGGAAGAAATCCCCAAGATCATTTTCTGATGAAGTTTTAAAAAGAAATATGTGAGGGAGTTAATATGAAATGTTCATATTTAGATAATCAAAATTATTAAAATAACCCCAATTTTGGTGAAATTTTCTTATCTTTGAATATAATCATTTTTCCAGAAAAGTTTTTATCTTAGATGTGAAGAAAGATCATGGAAGGAAGCAATTCCTTCTGAGGACACAGCTGGGGTTTGCTCACAAGTTTCTTCAGGCCTGGAACACACCAGGAACTCAAATTTGATTAGACTGAGCTGGTCCAGTCCTCATATACAACCCAACTTTGAGAGTGGCTCATGTTGAGGGGGTAGCTCTGCTTATTTGATTAAAAACAAACAAACAAACAAACAAACAAACATATTAAAAACCATATAGCTTAAGTAACTATTTTTTAAAAAGAAACAAATGACATTGTGCCTTAGTCCAATGACAAAGCAGAGGAGGTAAAGGTACTTGACTGTCTGTTATCTTTGAAATCAGGATTGACATTGTTTAATACAAAGAGATAAATACTATTTATTATCCACAGTTGAGTTTTTGAATTGGTTCCCTTGACATTGGTTCACAAGAATGCCAGAATATTTTTTTTTCATTAGAACTTAATCAGGAAACTATTTCATTTCATTTTTTTATATAAAATTTGTTTTACATAAAAAGTTGTGTGTATGGGTGTGTGTCTGTGTATGACTATGCACACATAGAAGCAGGTGCCTTTGGAGACCAGAGGTATCAGATCTGTTACAGCTGGAGTTACAAGTGGTTGAAAGTAACCTGATGTAGGTGCTGGACCTGAGCTTGGGGTTTCTGCAAAAGCTGCATTCACTTCTGACAGTTGAGTCATCTCTTCAGCTCCTAAAATGTATTTTATAAAATATTATGTATTTATACTGTAGCTGGAGTGCCATCAGTTGGACCTGCTTGAATTGTAAAAAGAATTATTTGGGGACTGAAGAGATGGCTCAGCAGTTAAGAGTACTGACTGCTCTTCCAGAGGTCCTGAGTTCAATTCCCAGCACCCACATGGTGGCTCACAGCTATTTATAATGGGACCTGATGCTCTCTCTTATGGCATGCAGGCATACATGTAGACAGAACATTCATATGCATAAAATAATAAAAAAGGATTATTGAAATTATATTAATAACTACTCATTTAAAAGATGAAATTGGCATGAATTATTCTTTCAGCTAATGATTGAAGTCCTTTTTAGGTGCATTCAATTTGAGCACACAGAATTAGGAAGTTGTGAGGTGGAAAATGTTCTAAGACACTGGCCAATTCCCATACCCTAAGATGTTAGCCTCCACATCCAGCTGACAGAATAAACAGCCATAGCTGCAAACCAATGTCTGAGCTGTTACACCATCTTTTTCTACAGAGTTTTAGAGATTAAGAACCACATAAGAAAGCTTTCTGTATTCCTGAAAGAGAGGGGAAAAAAAAGTAAACATCCTGTCATAGGATGGATTTGGGAGTCTTCTACTTGCAAGTGTCTTAATTAAAGACCAGTGGTAGAAATAAAGGTAGGGTTGGAGCAACAGGGAACAATCACATCAGTGCCTGAGGGAGGCTGGTGTCTAACCTTAATGAAGTAATTGGTTCCAGCGACGACTTGAGATTTATACTCAACGGCTTCAAATTTTTCATATTTCTCATTGGTTTTCTCTTCGAGCTGTGCTTTGACCTTATGAGGAGAAAGAAAGAGATGATGTTAGGGCTATGCTGACTCAGTTTACCTGAGTCACAAATCTGGGAACCTCATCCTACCGAGAGTACTCAGAGATGCTGATGTGCCTGGGCTGGCAGCTCAAGCCTCTAATTCCAGAACTTGAAAGACTGAGGCGGGAGAATGTCATTCAAGAGTAGCTTGAGCTATATAGAAAGTTCCAGGCTACTTAAGACTAAAAATTAAGATCTTATATAAAAAAATCAAAACAACAAACTAAACTAAAAGCGATGTAATCTCTCTTTTTTTCCAATAGAAAACCCTTTACACTGGTTAAAAGTTAAATTATTTGCATGAGCCTGAATTAATATCAAATCATTGCAGTATTACACAATAATCACAGTTTAGGGCCAGCCTAATAGCTAAGCAGGTAAAGTCACTTGCCACTAAGAAAGTGTGACAACTTGAATTCCATCACTGGGACCCACATGGTGGAAGGAGAGAATGAATTCTTGCAAGTTGTCCTGTGATCTACACACACACACACACACACACACACACACACACACACACACACACACACACACACACGCCTATGGTAGGGGATGGAAGCTTAGATGCTCGCACTGCTGAAAGGAGTTAGTCTCACATTCAATGTGTAACATTTACTGGATATTATGTATCCACCCTTTCTTTGGGTGCTCAGCTAGGCCTATATGCTAGGATCTGTTATGATCACTAGGGCTCAATTTCTGCTAATAGCCAAGTTCCAGGTTTCCATCAGGGCTGAGAAGGATGGAGGATGTTGAGGCTAAGGAGGGGGGTTGGGGTCTAGTTGTTGATCATACAGATCCATCAGGTCCCCTGCTCTCTTGACTCAGCCCTCAAAATTTCTTGTGTTGCCAACGCCAGCCACTAGCGATCTAATACAGCTGTATTAGATCTGCTGTATGAATCTCCTGTGTGATCTTGGACGTGCCCTCCATGGCTCAACCTCGATCTAGACGTCTCTCAGTTTTCATTTTCTTACCTCCATTAACATCCGTCAGGTAGTGTCTACTGATTTCCTGTTACCTTTCTCATGGGTATGTTCCCCACAATCCTTTCCTATCCCTAGGAGGAAAACCAACTCCGTCATCGATATATCTTCGAGTCTTCAAGATATCCTCTCCATTGGGAAGTTGGTGTGCTGCTCTCTGATGAAGCATTTGTGTGCTTCTAGCTTCAGTCAGGCCTCCAGGGTACCCTCTGAATCCCTCCCCTCAGCGGGGAGATGTTTTCGATCCTTCTTTGCTGGTGCCCCAGTTGATAGAACTATTTTCAAATGCAGACTGAGTTCTCAGATTTGATTAAGTTCCAACAGGCAGCACTCATTTGCCCCCAAAGACTTCAGAATAGGTGGGGTGGAATCAGTTGCTTTGTTGAAATGGAAAATGAACCTTCTAGTGGGGGAAGAGGACAGGAAGTGAGAGAGAAAAGACTGGACGGGCAAGGGGCAGGGTGCAGGAGAGGAGTTACGGACAGCCGTCCAGAGAGAAGCTGAGTGGGAGGAGGGGTGTTATCTTAGGCTCTCTGCGTCCTGATGCTTTTGAGTGGCCAAAGGAAGGATGCCAGCACTGGGTACCCATTGAGCTCGAAAGGCCTAATCTCTACACTAGTTCCCAAACTGATTTATTGAGCCTCATTTTATAAGTAAGGAATTTGAGGTTAATGTTAAAAATCATTAATCATTGTCAAAACAATTTAAAAATCTTTGTTTGATAACAAGTTTCTGGGCTATGATCCTTCGGGTGTTTAGTCTTGGCTATTTTTAAATTTTTCTTTATTTTTCATGTTAATTATGTGCCTGTGTGTGGGTATGTGCACACGTGAGTGTAGGTACCCATGGAAGAGTCCAGAAAAGGGCGTCAGATCTCCTGCAGCTAGAGTTACAGGCAGTTTTGAGCTGTGTGACATCGCTCCTGGGAACTGTACTTGGGTCCTCTTTAGCCTGTCTTTTATTTTTTTATTTTTTTAAAGCTATATTGTAAGTGCTGATTTTTATCTCTCCTATTAATGGATCCAAATTGCATTTTCTTCATCGTACTTGTGCATGAGATCAAGGTCCAGAATTTTCCAGGGGGGAACTGATTTCAAATGCTTTGGTTTGTATCCTTATAAGCACTGGTGCCTGCCTAACGTCTGGCTCATTGTGGAAGATGCAGCCTCTTTCCCCTTTGTAGTAAGACTGGTTTTCATCCTTTCATGGGGGATTCTATGGACCTGGGTGATGCTGGGCAGTTGGGAAGTAGGGTAAGAGGTGAGTGGGAGACTGTTAGTGATGATTGAACAATCAGAAAGTAGCTTGGCGCTGAGTAACCACTAGAAGGGTTACTGGGAGGTACCAGAAGGCATTTGTGGAGCCTGGTGTGATAAACAGGACTTGTGTTGTACCCAGTTGCTGCTGTCCTTGCAGCATCTGATGGTGGCTGGAGACTATCCGTTTGCCACTTTGCCCTCCCTCAGAGAAAGGGGCACCTGATAAATACATTTACTCCAGAGTTGTTCTGGCTCTTTCAGTTGCTTCAAATCTCACTGAGTTGTTAGTTTTCTATGATCTGAAGAATTGTTCCATGGAGGCAGGCACACAAATGCATTTCTCCAACCTGCAATCATTCTTCAGAGCAGAATGGATAGAAGATGCTGGATGCAAGGTAGATAGATGTTATTTAAAGAAATTTCCAATAAGAAAAGAGAGTTCGGAGGGCAGTATGAAAATATGGTAAGTCTAGTGGGACATGTCTCATGGACAATTGTCAACTGGTATGCTTAGAAGGAAATATGAAGAAGAACACGCAGGACACAAGAAACTGAAGTCACTAGACTATGAGTGGAGCGAAAGAGCACAGGACTGAAGGAAGTAGTTAGACCTGAAGCAATGTGATAAGCTGGGATGTTTCCTTGCCAGATGCCAGCAGTTTTCTAAGCAGAGTAAGAACTGAGAAACCTGCTGGGGAGACCATGGGAGATAGGGTCGAGTGGGAGACAGGGGCAGAAGGTATAGACCGCTAGAAAAACAGCAGCAAAGAGAACTAAAAGGAGGCTGTGCTGTCCCCAGGGTACCGCTGGGACATGGATATTCTTGCATCACACTGGGATGATGAGCCGTCTGTGGTTCTGCGACTCCCTGCAGCAGAAGTGGAGGAGGAGGGAGGGCAGAGGAGTAATCTCTAATTGAAGATTGGAATGCCACGGGTCACAGGATGACAGGAATCAGAGTGGAGGAGTACAGGAAAGCATCCATCCTGGTTGAGTGGCCAAGAAGATCTAGGCATGTTCTGACAAGACTGGAGGGTAGGTGCCTTCAGATTCTGGTGTGGCTGAAGGGCAGGTTCTCCAGGGGTGGGGCAACAGAATTGATTAACTAGGAAGCTTAGGTTGCACTGAAAGGAACATAAATCTGTAGTCGAGGTCCATGGGAGCCATGACTTGCTAAAGCCCAGGGTGTGCCCAGCTGCACTGAGGTATTTGTGTGGTGTCCTGGTGAACAAAGCTCATGCTTAGCTCGTTCTCCAGGGGTGGTGCTCATCGACCAGGTTTCTGAGGTGAAGATGAGAATGTACAGTGTGCACATACACATTTGTATGTGTAATCACAGCCTGTGCTTCTAAAAATAATCCTTAAAATAACATTTCTTTCCTTCCGAGAAACATACTTGGAATTCTCAGCCAGTGGCTACTTTCATAGTCAATAAAAGGTCACCAGCTGCAATCTGGAGTTGTTATTGGAACCAGCTATTCCTTTGGCAGTCTATTGGACATGGTTTGGTTTTTCATGGGTGGGAATGTGCATGCCTATTTTATTTTATTTTATTTTATTTTATTTTATTTTATTTTATTTTATGACAATCTTACTTCCCAGTTTATTTTGTAAATTTTCCTGAGGGCACAGATCATTTGATGTCCTCCTTCCCTGCTTAGTGACTCAGTACTGTTTTAAAAAAAAAAATCAACATTGTTTTTTCCTTCTTGTTTTTTCAAGACAGGTTTTCTCTGTATGGCATTGGCTGTCATACTAGAATTCAATTAGTAGACCAGGCTGGCCTTGAACTCAAAGATCTGCCTGCCTCTGCCTCCTGAGTGCTGGGATTAGAGACGTGTACTACCACTGCCTGGCAACCATAAACTTCATCCTGTGGGTTCAGGCACTGAGCCACTTTGCCACCTGATAATGTTTTCAGAAGGACAGACTTTAGGAACACTTGTCTCCCCTGAAAATTCTTATATCTTCCCAATCCCAAAGCCTCTGCTTGCCTTTCTGGGGTTTTTTTACTCAATTCTCAGGGCATGAAGGTACCACTTCTCTGTGAAACTTTCCATCTCTATGTGGGGACTGTTCCAATTTCTCCTTTCACTCCTCCCTGGTGGGGGTCTGCTAGCACCCAAGAGTTTCTCTTCTAAGACCACTTAGCAGTGGATTTAATATATATATATGAGTTGTCCCCTCAGGCTGCCTCCTGAGAGACAGGACAGATGAGTGACATCTGGGAGCTGAGCCACCACCCTGTACCTGTTCATCTGACAGTAAAGGGGTTGGCAGCAGTGCCTAATGTCCATTTTGGTCTTAAACCTGTGATCATGAAACATTGCTTAATTAAGTTTTATTTTATAATTTTCCCTATATCTTGATTTCCTCTACACTATTCATTCTGGGGGAGTGGAGGCCATTTATTTCAGCCCTGTATGAAGCTCCTACAGTTTGTAGCCAGATGCTGGACACCTAGGAGAGACTCAGGAAGTGCCCCTGTGAACTGGTTCTTGGCTATGCATCTCTCATGGTGATTTAAGCCTGAGGCCCTGGCTTCCACAGAGAAGGCAAGTTTGCTGCATTCCCTCCCCTCATTCTGCAGAGCTCCCCAGGGTGCTGAGGCTGTGCAGTGAGAAAGGACAGGGTAGTTTCTGACCTGGGGGACTCTTAAGCACTTTGAGTCTTGGTTTAATCATCCAAACATAGGATGGAATGCATCCTTGCCTGCCTGGGAGCTTTGAAGATCAACTGAGAGGTGGGACTGAAATCAAGGATCTTAAAACAGCAAAGGTCCTTCCAGGGCTAAGATGACCTTGTTAATATCTATGTCTCATTCTGCTTCTCTGGAATCACAGGAACACACTTCTAAATAAATTTTATTACTCCACAGATGGTGTCATTAGCAAGATAAATCCTTTCAGTAGCTTCCTAACTTAAACTTTATATGATCAAAGTATGTTTTATGTATGTATGAAATCCTCAAAAACTAATGAGAATATCATGTTCAAAAATGATTCTACCCAGCAGGATGACACACTCCTGTAGTCCTTGTTACTTGGGAGGCTAGAGGCAAAAGAATTACTTGAACCTGTGAGGTTTGGACCACTCTGAGAAACAGCAAAACTTCCTTTTCAAAATAACAATTATTCTAGATAACTGGATGATCAACTATTAAAAATCATGAAAATCTGCTGTAACTTTTTAATTCCAAATAAAGTATCTCCCTAGAGTCTGGGTTCCTGGAACATCTCAGGGGGATTTTTTATTTCAATCAACATAAAAATCAACTATGACTCATTTGTGTAATTGCTTTTCAAATAATTTTTATGCATGTCATTTTAGTTAGTCCTTTTAGCTCTTTCTTCTTACAAGTGAAATGGAGGACTTTTCCTTCCTTGGCATCCTATTTTAAGGCCCCATCTCCCCCATGCCTTCTAGGATGCCAGATATATCAGGTCCTACAGGAAAATGAAGTCGTGGGAAGGAGTGCCCACACTTCCAGAGACTTTGGAAACTCTGTTCAGTCAGATCAGTATTTTATCTAGAGCAACAGGTGACTCATGTCCACAATTAAGGTTCAACTTGATGTGAGGATTCTAGTGAAGTTTCAAAGATTTAATATTCCTCAAAAATAAAAAGCTCCAAGATATTTATTGAAATAAACCTATGAGTGAGAACTATTTAGCCTTAAATATTTAGTCATTAATTTTAGGCCTGTGACCCCCTCTAGAATGATCAGTGCCCTAAGCATGAAGGCTCCCATCTGTTCTACTCACATAAAATCTGATGGTGCCTAGCTTGGTGGAACATGCCTGTAATCTCAGTACTTGAGAAGTTGAGGAAGCAAGAGTGCCTTGAGTTTGAGGCTAGCATGAGTTACCTGCAGGATAGACTTTCTAGCAAGACCAAGTCTCAAACAAACAAATACACACATACACAAGGAAACAAACACACAAATAAACAAATAAACAAATAGCAAGCCAAACTGATCTTGTTTGTCAGGATGATTCAGCTTCAGAGAAGAAAACAATGTGACGTAAGAAAATAAAGTGACAGATTCCAGACCTACCTCCATAATTTACATGCATTTCTCCTTTGTAAAACGTGCGGAACGATTCATCTTTTTATATAGATGATAGTTAAGCAACATGTATTAACTTGCTAGAAACATTGAGTTCTAGTTTGGCCGTGATGGTTTGGTGGGCACGGCATCCTGGAATCCGCTCAGGGTTCCGCAACAACCTTAAGTACCTCCTTATATCAGCTTAAGCTAGTGCCACTGGAAAATTCCATCAGTAGGTAGAGCTCCTGGGATCAGACGTGTGAGGCGCAGAGAGGATCCAGCATGAATTCACCTTCAGCTACTGGGGACACTGCAGTAAAGAATGTGGCTTGGCTGATTTTACTCTTGGGGTTTTAAAATTACTCTGAAAGGCTTAATGCTCCTCTTGTAGCTGTTATAAAAGTCTGAACAAAACCTGTATTTCTGGTTTCTGTGATATCCCACACTCAGAAGGCAGGGCACAACTGCAAATCAAATTCTGAAAATTTGCTTTAGATCAAGCTTTTTCCCCAAGTACATCGACTCACCTTGTCAGCAATCTCCTGGATTTCTGGTGTGGCGGGTCTGGCCTCCGTCAAGCCTCCAGGAATCATTCTGGTGAGTCCTTCTTTGCTGGGCAGGACGCTGAGAAGAAATGATCTGGCAAGCAGGGAGATTTAGGATTTTAAAGGTAGCCACAAACTCCTCCTATGTAATATATAATCACCATATAATCCGAAGGAATGGGGCAATGAGTGTGGCCTCAGGCAAGTCTTATTGCATCCCTGAGAGGAAACGCTGAGTGGGGTTGGAGGGAGGTGGTGGACATGATCAAGTAGGTGTGCCCAGGAATCAGGTATGGTGAGCACTCTCTGTGTGAATAAGGTCATCCTGTTGTGTCATAAGAGGACGAACATGTATAACCTGTGTTTTTAAATATGTTAAATCTCAAAGACTTCTTTAAAGAGAATACTTAATAATGTCAAGACTGGTTGCGTAGGATCCACCTTACTTTATAAAGATAGTAAAACTGTCTACGGTAGATTTTTACTTGCAGTTTCTAAAATGTTTATCCCCAAATATGAAGAATAACATGGCAAACACTGTCGTTTCTTCTGTTAGTGTTGATTTTCTCATTTTTTTTGGTTTATGTTTTGTTGTTCTTATTTTTTTCTTTTTTTTTGAGACAGAGTTTTTCTGTGAAACAGATTCTGCCTCTCCTGGAATTCACTCTGTAGACCAGGCTGGCCTCAAACTCACAAACATCTGCCTTCCTCTGCCTCCCAAGTGCTGGAATTAAAGATATGGCTTGTGTTCTTTTGTATTTAAACAATCCTAAAAATCAAGATAAATATGATAAATACACATATCTGAAAATAACCAAAACTTTTCTTACCAGGGGGCTGAGACTCTGTCAAGAAGAAAAATCTGCTAAATCACCTTTTGTTAGCTGTAGAGTACCCAGAGTGTCTGGTAATCTTTATAGAACACCAGATTCTTAGACTTCTTTAAAGAAAATTCTGTGTATCAACTGATATGGGCTGTAGATTTCTGTGAGGTTTGATTTACAAAAAAGAAATACGGCTGTCTAAAAGGAAGGAGAGGGAACGTGGCCTGAGGGTCCACACTGCTGATTAGTACGTTCTGATGCCTTGCAGAAGAAGGCCACACAGCTGTGTGCTCTGAATGATGCAGACACACTGCACGCTTCCTTTTCTGCCCTGGGCTTTCCCCTTTGCACCCTGTGAGTTGGCCAAGATGGAAGTTTGAAGATGAGGCCCCCTTGTTTTCATATCCCTAAGCAGTGCTCTTGAGTAAACTCTGGACTCCTCCCTACTAGCTGTCATCTTACAAACATTGACCTCAGGCCCTGAGAGAGCAGGACTTCAGTAACAGTAGGAGCTTTGACTCATGTTTCCAGGGTACCTTTGTCACAGTGGGAAGGCATGGCGTTTGGTGAGAGGCAACTGGTCTCATGTGTCTGGTGTCAGCAGGTAGTGAGTGACAAGGGCTGGTCCCCAGGTCACTTACTCATTTTTGTTCAGTCTAGGACCATGGTATGATGTCACCTATATATAAAATGGTGCTTCCCACCTTAAATGACCCAATATTGAACATGCTTCAGTGAGGTGTAGATTTGTATCCAAGATCTTTCAACCATATCCCATCAAGTTGGCAGGTTAGCAATCATGATTGCCAAGCAGACTTCGATGATTTCACTGGAGACAGAGCTTTGATATTATGAGGTGCAAGCTTTCCTTGAACTCCCCATGTACTCCATCTTGACTTTGAACCTAGGACCCTCTTGAATCTGCCTCTAAAATTCTGGGATTATGAACACATGCCTCTGTGGCCAGAGCTTACATCTGTCAATTTTAAATGACTTGTTTTTGAAAATTTCTTTGCTGATGTTGAGAATCAGTAAATGACACCTTAAGGTTGGGGATGTAGTTCACTGTTAGAGCTCTTTGCAAAGCGTGCTCAAGGCACTAGGTTCAATCCCTAGTGCCACCAAGAAAAATTGTCTTTCCCGAGGCAGATCATAGAACAATACCTGATCCTTTAAAGACAGTCATAAAACCTAGAAACCTTGTTCAAAACTTCTCCTGCCCTTTGGGTAGGAAATGGCCCTGAGCAAAATGTTTAGCCAGCCTTGACTAGTAGTAGGTCATAAAATCTTCATTCTAGGAGGGGGTCTGCCCAGTACCATAGAGATGGACCTCCTCCCAGACAGACCAAGAATCTGAACAGACCAGGCTTGCTGGTTCTCCTACCCAGTTTTTCACCAGGAGGCCATAAACCTCCCTGTCCAGTCACATCTGCAGTTAGCTGTCCATTTTGAGTCAAATAAAAACATTAAAAATGGGCAGCTGCTGTTCTTGGATATTTAGGATTCCATTTCTAAAGTTTCCTGTGTCACTTTGATTACATAAACCCACCCCACCATTTTTTTTGTGCTGTCTTTTGTCACAGGAGTGTGAACCTTAGAAAGAAGAAAATGAGTCTTGCAGGACATTCATTGTAATGATTCATTTTGCACTGAGTCAAAAGTTTGAAATATGCTTCTTTGACACACCTTTCTTTTAAAAAAACATGCCTTGGCTCTTCTTGCATTTGTTGTGTTTATTGTATCGACAACTACAGAAAACTAGATGTTGACATTTGTCTTAGTTAGGGTTTTACTGCTGTGAACAGACACCATGACAATGTCAACTCATATGTAACATTTAATTGGGACTGGCTTACAGGTTTGGAGTTTCAGTTCATTATCATTAAGGTGGGACTATGAAAGCACACAGACAGGCATGGTATAGGAGGAGCTGAGAGTTCTTTATCTTCATCTGAAAGCTGATAGGAGACTTACTTCCAGGCAGCTAGGATGAGGGTCTTAAAGCCCACGCCCAGAGTGACACATCTACTCCATCAAGGCCACACCTACAAATAGTGTCACTCACTGAGCCAAGCATATTCAAACCATGACAACATTCTAAGATTGTCAGGCAGGTGTGGTGGTGCTCGCCTTTAATCTCAACACATTAGAGGCAGAGGCACATGAAATTTCTGAGTTCAAGGCTAGCCTGATCTACATAGTGATTTCCACAACAGCCAGAGCTTCTCAGTGAAACAGTGTCACAAAAAAAAATAAAAAAGAAAAATTATTTTAAAAGAAAGGTGTGACAAAGAAGCATATTTCAAACTTTTGACTCAGTGCAAAAATGAATCATTACAAAGAGTGTCCTGTAGGGGCACGCAAAAGGGCAATACTCACCTTCTTCATTCTAAGTTCACACTCCTATGACAACAGACAGAACAGAAAAAAAAAAAAAAAGAGTGGAAAGGGGTTATGTAGTCAAAAATTTAAATGACACAGGGAAATTTGGAAAAGGAGTCCTAATTACCCAAGAACAGTAGTAGCCTATTTTAATGTTTTTATTTGATTCAAAATGGACAGCTAACTGCACATGTGACTGGACAGGAAGGTTCATGACCTCCTGGTGAAAGACTGGGTAGGAGAACCAGCAAGTCTGGTCTGTTCAGATTCTTAGTATTTGTGAGGAGGTCCATCTCTATGGTACTGGGCACAATACCTCCTTGAATGATTTTATAACCTACTACAAAGCAAGACTGGTTAAACATCTTGCTCAAGGTGAAGACCTATACAAAAGGGCAGGGGAAGTTTTGAACAATGATTTTAGGTTTTATGGCTGTCTTCTAGGAAGGGTTCTATGGTTTGTCTTCAGAAAGAATATTTCTTAGATCATGTTAGGGATTGAACAAGTGCCTTGAGCAAGCTTGGCAAAGAGCTTGACCACTGAGCTATGTCTCCAATGTGTCATTGTCTGAGTCTGAACATCAGGAAAGAAAGTTACAAGAACAAGACATTTAAAGTTGGCAGATGTTAACACTGGACACAGAGACACATGTTGATTATCCCAGAATTTGAGAGACAGATTCATGAGTTCAAGATCAAGATGGACTCCACGAGGAGTCCAAGGAAAGCCTGCATGCGCTGCATGATGGGAAAATTCTGTCTCCAATGAAATCAATTATTAGAAACCTGGTTAACCATCATGTTGGGTAATCCTGTCACCTTGATACGATTTGGTTAGAAAGACCTTGGATAAAATCTTCTGCACCTCACTAGCAATGTTTCACAGTGGCCTCTCAAGCCAAATTCCCTCTCCTTTTTTTTTAGAAGACCTAATTTCTTTTCTGTAAGTCAAACCTCTTAGAAATCTACAAAGCTGACAGAGTGAGGCTGTGTCAGTTTATGTATAGGATTAATCAAAGAAGCCTAAGATTCTGATGTTAGACAAAGAGTACCAGACTCTGGGTTCTACAGTCTAAAGAAACAGGATTTAGCAGGTTCTTTCCTGTTGTTGTTGTTGTTTAAAGGCAGAGTCTTAGCCCTCTGGGGAAAGGGATTTTGGCTGTGGATAGATATGTGTATTTTACACTTATCTTTATTTCTAGGATTGTTTAAATACAGGAAAACACAATAAAAGAACAGACATCTATGTCTCTGTCACTCAGAACTGAACCTCTCTACCCCTTTTCTCTCTGGTGGCGTCACCCCAATGGGCAGGGATGGGTGAGCAGCAAGCCTCTGTCCCTTTGCTGTGCCCTATTCCCTGTTACTCCCAGCACTTCCCTCTTGACACCAACAATTCTTCTAAAGAGTAGTCTCATTGTTTACATGGTTGAGAGATTACCTGATAAGTTACCCCCTGACCGTAAACCCATCAATTGAGAAGCAGAGGCAGAAGGACAGACATTCAAGGTCATGCCTGTAATCCCAGAGCTCTGCAGGTAGAGTCAGAAGAGTCAGAAGCTCAAGGTTCTAGTGAGTTCCAGGACAGTCTGGGCTACAGAGTGAGTTCCAGGCCAGGCTGGGTTACAGGCAAGCCCTTTTAAAAAAAGATAAACACCGGGCGTGGTGGCCTGTGTCTTTAATCCCAGCAGTTGGGATGCAGAGGAAGGCAAATCTCTGTAAGTTCAAGACCAGTCTGATCTACAGAGTTTGTTCCAGAACAGTCAGGGACTGTTAAACAAAGAAACCCCGACTCAAAAAAAAAAAAAAAAAAAAAACCAAAACAACAACAACAACAACAACAACAACAACAACAACAACATCCCAAGGTAATCAGCAGCAGCAGAGGAAATGAAGGTGTTTACAGTTTTATTCTTCATGTTTGGGATAAACATTTTAGTATCTGCAAGTAAAAATCCACCTTAGACAGTTTTATTATCTTTATAAACTTGGGTGGATCCTAAGCAACCAGGCTTGACATAATTAAGTATTCTGTTTAAGGAACTCTTGGTGGATTACCACATTTAGAAGCTCTGGTTCTACCTGTCCTTCCCTATGACACAACATGATAACATTTTTGGCGCATTTTGGAGGAAGCATGCTCACCACACCTGAGTCCTGGGCACACCCACTCTCTCACTACCCCCACCTCATTACCCATAACTGCTTTCAATATTTCTTCTCAGGGACTCACTAACACTTGCCTGAGGCCACAGTCATTTCCCCATTCCCTCAGCTACTGTGGAGATAGACATTAGAGGAGGAGTTGACAGACACCTTTAAAACCCTGACTGTCAGTGCTTGCAGCATCATTTCTTCCCAGAACCCTGCACAGCAATGGATCCAGGCACCGTA
>CM052713.1:27771965-27793717 GCA_028551405.1 Uromys caudimaculatus
GATTTCTTTATTGTTTCTATTTCTATTTTTAGCTCCTGGATGGTTTTGTTCATTTCCTTTGTCTGTTTGATTGTGTTTTCCTGTAATTCTTTAATGGATTTCTGTGTTTCCTCTTTAAGGGCTTCTAGTTCTTTACCTCTGTTGTCTTGTGTTTCTTTAAGGGTGTTAATTTCTTTCTTAAAGTCTTCTATCATCATCATGAGAAATGATTTTAAATCTGAGTCTTGCTTTTCTGGTGTATTGGGGAATCCAGGGCTTACTGTGGTGGGAGAGCTGGGTTCTGATGATGCCAATTGGCCTTGGTTTCTGTTCCTTAGGTTCTTGCCCTTGCCTTTTGCCATCTTGTTAACTCTGATGTTAGCTGATCTTACTGTCTGGCTATGGCTTTTCTCACCTGCAGGCCTCTGTCTCAATACTCCTTGAAGACCAGCTCTCTCTGAGAGGTGTTTTTTCCATGCTCCTGGGTGAGTAGCTTTCTCCTGGTACTGCTTGGCTATGGAACCCTGGTGGTCCAGGCAGAGGTCTCCTGTCACCACTGCTGTTGGGATCCAGGGGGTTTCTATGCCCACCTACTTCAGTCCCTGTGTCTCCAGGTTCGGGGCAGTTCCTGGTGAGCTGTGGAGCTTGTCTTGGTCCCATTCCTGGCTTTTCCAGGCTCCTGGGAGGGTATCTTTCTTCCGGCACTAATTGGCTATGGAGCCCTGTGGCCCAAGCTGAGGTCTCCAGCCGCCAATGGAGGCCAGAAGTTCCTGTCCCTCAGTGTCTGTGGCCCGCGGAAACCAGAATCGGTGAGCACTGGGGCTCGTTTTGCCCCCACTCGGGGCTTTTCCACGCTCCTGGGAGAGTAACTTTCTCCCAGCACTGCTTGACTATGGAACCCTGGTGGCCCAGGCAGAGGTCTCCTGCCGCCGCCTGCTGTTGGGATCCAGGGGGTTTCTATGCCCGCCTACCTCAGTCCCTGTGTCTCGCAGGTTCGGGGCAGTTCCTGGTGAGCTGTGGAGTTTGTCTTGGCCCCACTCCCGACTTTTCCAGGCTCCTGGAAGGTTATCTTTCTCCCGGCACTAATTGGCTATGGAGCGGTGTGGCCCAAGCTGAGGTCCCCAGCCGCCAATGGAGGCCGGCGTGTATTTGTTTTTGAAACCATTTTTATGTATGTTATTTTCTTTAGTCCTTTTAGCTCGTTCTTCTTCTTCTTTTTTTTTTTTTTTTTGGTTTTTCAAGACAGGGTTTCTCTGTGTAGCCCTGGCTGTCCTGGAACTCACTCTGTAGACCAGGCTGGCCTCGAACTCAGAAATCCACCTGCTTCTGCCTCCCAAGTGCTGGGATTAAAGGCGTGCGCCACCACTGCCCGGCTTAGCTCGTTCTTCTTAAAGTGAAGTGGAGGGCTTTTCCTTCGTATCCCATTTCAACACCCCATCTCCCCCATGCAGGATATATCAGGTCCTACAGGATAATGAAATCATGGGTAGGAGAGTCCGCAGCTCTAGAGATCCTGGAAGAAATATGAACATGCAAGCCAGTCTAGGTCTCCTCAGTCAGATCAGTATTTTATCTAGGGTGACAAGTGACTCATGTGCACATTTAAGGTTGACAACATCAACTTAATGGGAGAATCCTAACGAAAGTATAAAGATTTAATATTCTCCAAAAATAAAATGCTCCAAAATATTTATTGAAATAAACCTATGAGTGAGAACTATTTAGCCTTAAATACTTAGTCATTAATTTTAGGCTTGTGACTCCCTCTAGAATGTTCAGTGCCCTAAGTATGAAGGCTCCCATCTGTTCTACTCACATAAAATCTGATGGTGCCTAGCATGGTGGCACATGTCTATAATCCGAGCACTTGAGAAGTTGAGGCCGGAGGCGTGACTTAGTTTGAGGCTAGCCTGAGTTACCTACACACTAGACCATCTATTCATGACCAAGTCTCAAAGAAACACATAAACAAAGCAACAAACAGACAACAAACCAAACTGATCTTGTCCTCCTGGATGATTCTCTTTCAAGGACAAAAACAGCATGATGTAAGAAAACAAAGGACAGATTGCAAACCTACCTCTATAATTTCCATGCATTTGTCTTTTGTAAAATATGTGACACAATACATGTTTTATATAGATGATAGTTAAGCAAGATGTATTAACTTGCTAGAAACATTGAGTTCTATTTTGACTGTGATGGTTTGGTGGGCATAGCATCCTAGAATCAGCTCAGGGATCCTTAAGAACTTTAGGCTCCATATATCAGCTTTATCTAGTGCGACTGGGAATTCCATCAGTAGTTAGAGTTCCTGGGATCAGACATGTGAGGCACAGAGACGATCCAGCAGGAATTCACCTTCAGCTACTGGGGACACCGAGGCTGCAGGAAAGAGTATGACTTGGCCAATTTTAAATTTGGGGATGTTAAAATTTCTCTGAAAGGGTTAATGTTCCACTTTTAGTTGTATATGTCTGAATTAACCCATATGTATCTGCTTTCTGTGATTTCCAACACTGAACTGGAGGACAAATCCTGAATCAAATTATGAACATTTGATTTGAGATCAAGCTTTTCCCTGAAGGTCATTGACTCACCTGGATTTCTGGTATGGCAGGTCTGACCTCTGACAAGCCTCCCTTTAACATTCTGGTGAGCTGCTGCTTTGCAGGGCAGGATGCTAAAGGAAGTCATCTGGTAAGCTCAGAGACTCAGAATCTTAGATATTCCCATGAACTCCTCCTCTATAATGTCTTATCTCCACAGTATCAGAGGAACTGGGGAAATGAGTGTGGCCCAGGCAAGTCTTACTGCATCCCTGAGAGGAAATGCTGAGTGGAGTTGGGGGAAATGAGCAAGTGGGTGTGCCCAGGACTCAGGTGTGGTGAGCATCGTTCTCCCCGCACTCTCTGTGCCAATAATGTCATCCTGTTGTGTCATATGAGGAAGGACATGCATAACCTGAGTTTCTAAATATGGTAAACCTCGAAGAGTTCTTCAAAGAGAACACTTAATAATGTCAAAACTGGTTGTTTAGAATCCACCCAATTTTATAAAGTTAAAACTGTTTACAACGGATTTTTACTTGCAGTTTCTAAAATGTTCATCCCTGAACATGAAGAAGAAAGTGACAAACATCTTCATTTTTTTCTACTGCCAAAGTTTCACCACACCCACTCTCTCTTATTTTATATTTACTTACTTACTTATTTTTTGAGACAGGGTTTCTGTGTGTACCAACCATTGGCTGTCTTGGAACTGATCGTGTAGATCAGGCTGAACTCCCAGATATCTGCCTGCCTCTGCCCTCCAGTGCTGGGATTAATGATGTGTGCCACCAGGTCCAGTGATTCTTTTGTTTTTTTGTTTTGGGGGTTTTTTTTGGTTTGGTTTGGTTTGGTTTGGTTTGGTTTGGTTTGGTTTGGTTTGGTTTGGTTTGGTTTGGTTTGGTTTGGTTTGGTTTGGTTTTTCTTTAGAGGGGATTGCATGTAGCCCAGGATGACCTGGAGCTTACATTGTAGCTCAGGTTTTCCTGAAACTCACTATAAACCTTGAACTTCCTATTTTCCTGCCTACATTACAGGTATGTCCTTACATGTCCGATCCTTCTGACACTGCTTCCCAAGTGATGGGATTACAATCTTTAGGTAACCGATCAGTTAATAGCCCAACCTTTTAAAATGTAAGGCTTCTCTTTAGAAGAAGTGTTGGGTGTCAAGAGAGAAATGCTAGAGATAACAGGGAATAGGGCACAGCAAAGGGACAGAGGCTTGCTGCTTACCCATCCCTGCTACCTGGGGTAATTCCATTAGAGAGAAAGAGGGGTAGACATGATACGTTCTTAGTGACAGAAACATGGATGTCTGTTATTTTGTTGTGTTCTTCTGTATCTAAATAATTCTAAAAGCAATATAAAATGAAATATGCATATCTAAAAACAACCAAAATCCTTCTTACCAGGGGACTGAAATTGTGTCTTAAAAAAAAAAAAAAAAAAAACGAACTTCTAAATCACCTTTCTTTAGATTTCCAGAACCCACAGTGTCTGGTAATCTGTATATAACATCAGAATCTTAGGCTTCTTCTTTTAATCCTGTACATCAATGGACACACTCTGTCCGCTTCATAGCTTTCTGTGATGTTTGACTTAGAGAAAAGAAATAAGGCTGCCTAAAATGAAGGGAAGGGAACTTTGCTTGAGAGCCTTTCTTGAGTGAGGTGCAGAGGTTTGTATCCAAGGTCTTTCTAACCAAATCCTGTCATCCTACACCTGATGTTCAGGATCAATAAATGATACTTTAAGGTTGGGGACGTAGCTCAGTGGCAGAGCTCTTTTCAAGCTTGCTCAAGGCACTAGGTTCAATCCCTAGTGCCTCCAAGAAAAAAAATAGTCTTTCCCAAAGCAAATCATAGAACCCTACCCAATTCCTTGAAGACAGCCAGAAAACCTAGAAACCTTGTCCAAAACTTCCCCTGCTCTTTTGTTTAGGATTTGACCTTCCTTGTCCTGTAGGAGATGGACCTTTGCACAGATAGACCAAGAATTTAAACAGACTAGCCTTGCTGGTTCTCTTACCCAATCTTTCACCAGGAGGCCATAAATCTCCCTGCCCAGTCACATCTGCACTGAGCTGTCCATTTTTGGACAATTAAAAACATTAAAGATGGACATCTGTTCTTGGATATTTGGGACTCCATTTCCAAAGTGTCCTGTGTCATTTAAAACTGTGATCACATAAACCCATCCTACTTTTTTTTTCTGTGCTGTCTGTTGTCATAGGAGTGTGAACCTTACAAAGAAGAGGATGAGTCTTACCCTCTTGTGTGTCCCTACATGACATTCATTGTAATGATTCGTTTTGCACTGAGTCAAAGGTTTGAAATATGCTTCTGTGACACACCTTTCTTTAAAATTTTTTTTCTTTTTTTTGAGACAGTGTTTCACTGAGAAGTTCTGACTACTGTTGAAATCACTGTGCTGATCAGGCTAGCCTTGAACACACAGAGCTCCACATGCCTCTGCCTCTCAAGTGCTGAGATGAAAGGCAAGTACCACCATTCCTGGCTAACAACCTTATAATGTCAATCTAGTTCTCTGTACTTGTCCATACACACACACACACACACACACACACACACACACACACACACACAAATAAATAAATAAACATAAATAAACAAACAAACAAATAAATAAAGTATGTTAAAAGAAGGCAGAAATTAAATGACTCTGAACTGGACCTCTGTAATAAAGGACAATTTTGCAACAACTAGAGAAGCTTCTGGGGCACCTGGAGGCTAGATGTCAGTGTTCCATCAGTGTTCATTTCCTGCTCTTGATTGTTGGGTTTTGGCTGTACAGGAGAATATCCTTATGGAAAGTGTACGCTACTATTTGCACTACTGAGCACCAGAAAGTATTTGTTGGTGATAGAAAACTCTGCAACGGACTCTCAAGTGCTGAGAAGCCTAGGAGAGGAGAAAGAGCAGCTTACTTATCAGTTATGATTTTTTTCAAAACAAGACTTGTAAAATACAAATTTAATTTTCAAATATGAAAGCAGAGATGACATGCTGGGTCCTGGGCAAATGAAGGGATCCAGGAGTGTGCTTCCCTGAGAGCCACCAATGCATGTGCAGTGAGGATGAGGTGATAAATCCTTTACACAATTGCAAGTGAGCCATAGTTTTGATAAGGTTTCCAGTTGTAATCATTCATTGTGTAGTTTCTACTCTGAACCGTGAACACAGTGCTCTGTTTGGCAGCACGTATATTAAAAATTAGAATGATACAGAGATTACCAAGGAGATTACCTTGACCAAGAATGACATGCAAATTCATGAAAAATTCCATATTTAAAAATAATTATCTAGGAAGTAAAGGTCAACACAATACTGAGTAATGAGGGAGAAAAACAGTTATTTCAAGAATGCTTCTTTATTGATGGCTGCATCTGTTTACAAGGTGGAATCAGGTCATTTTAGAAGTTGCTGCTCAGAAGTAGGTCAGCTCATCAGTCTTGATTTTGTTAGTCTGGTAACCACTAAGCTCCAAATCATTTTCTCCAGAAATCCCTCTGAAGACTTTTATGTGGTGGAAACAACCATGCCCTACATCCTTCTGAAAAACATAAAAGAAAAGAAGAAAGAAAGAGAGAGGGGGAAGAAAGGAAGGAAGGAAAGAACAAAAGAAAGAAAGAAAGAAACAAAGAAACAAACAAAGAAACATAGAAACATAGAAACAAAGAAACAAAGAAACAAAGACACAAAGAAGAAAAAAAGTTAGTTCACATGGATTTCAATTGTATGGCAAGTCTTTCTTGTCCAGATGAGATGTGCTAAGCCTTCCTGAAACAACACTTCTGGCCCAAGACAGCACTGGTGAACTGAGCTTCCATCAACCCTTACTTGAACACAGAGAACAGCTAACTAACAGGCTAGCAGATAGCATGTATCCTAGATGTATTTTTAATACCCTTTGAAAAAGATTTTATTCAATTTTTTTGTATAAATGTTTTGCCTGCTTGTATTTAAGTGCATCACATGCATGCAATGTCTGAAGACCTCAGAAGAGAGTGTTAAATCCCAATGAACTGGAGCTTGACATAGTTGTGAGCTGCCATATGGGTGCTGAGACCCAAGCCCAGGTCCTCTGCAAGAACAGCCGGTGTTCCTACCATTAAACCATTTCTCCATCTGCATTTAATTTATTGTACTTTGCATTAAATTCTTGGCACAGATTACATTCCAGAGTTACATTTTATTTTCATGATGCCTGGAACAGGAGCAGAGGGCAGCCAGTGGTTTTTCAGTGTTTTTGATGATTCTTTTTTCTGACTTCTAAGTTGGGACAAAGATTTATCATAAAGTTTGATAAGGAATAAGTATTAGATTTGATTTAGAAAGTATGGACTATATGGTCCCCATATGCCTGCTACGTTACAACTTACTTTGTGAATACCCACCAGGCTGCCTCCTTTGTAAAGTTAGAAGAAGAAGAAGAAGAAGAAGAAGAAGAAGAAGAAGAAGAAGAAGAAGAAGAAGAAGAAGAGGAGGAGGAGGAGGAGGAGGAGGAGGAGGAGGAGGAGGAGGAGGAGGAGGAGGAGGAGGAGGAACAAAAAGAACAAGAAGAAGAAGAACAAGAAGAACAAGAAGAAGAAGCAGCAGCCTAGAAACCATCAAGGTAATACATCCAATGGTTTTTTTGTTGTTTTTGTTTTGTTTTGTTGGGGGTGGGGGGCATGATCCTGGGACCTAGACTATCCTGATTAAGAATTGCTGCTTTGCTCTTTATCAGAACAATAAAACTTTTGTGTTCTACAGTAGACATTGTGCTCTGCTATCCCTCCGTACCTTAATCTTCAAATGTTACTAACCAAAGTATACCATTATATATGGTACTATGGGTATGTAAATGCATGCACATACCTGTGGTTCTGTGTGTGTGTGTGTGTGTGTGTGTGTGTGTGTGTGTGCGCGCGCGCGCGCGCGCACGCGCATGCGCGCGCGCTATCACACTGACTTCTTAACATAGAGCTGAAGAAAGCTTTCTGTATTCACAAGGTAAAACAAATTAACTATCCTACCATCCAATGGATTGGGGGGTCTTCCACTTGCAAGTCTCTTAATTGAAGACCAGTGGGAGAAATGAAGCTACAACTGGGGCAACAGGAAACAATCACAACAGTGCTTGAGAGAGGTCAGTGTTTTACCTTAATGAAGCAATTTTGTCCAGCGACGACTTGAGATTTATACACGACAGCTTTGATTTTTTCATATTTCTCATGGTTTTCTCTTCAAGCAGTGGCCTGACCTTATGAGGAGAAAGTAAGAGATGATGTTAGGGCAGTGTTGACTTGGTTTACCTTAGCCACAAATCTGGGAACCTCATCCTGCTGATGAGCCTGGGCTGGCTAGTCAAGCCTCTAGCCTCTAATCCTAGAACTTAGAAGACTGAGGCAGGAGCATGTTATTCAAGAGCAGCTTGAGGTATATAGAAAGTTCCAGGTTAGTTGGGGCTACATATTGATTCCTGCCTCAAAAATCAAAACACATACACACACACACACACACACACACACACGCACACGCACACGCATACACACCCTTAAAAAAGGAAAACAAAGCAAACAAAACATTCATGATTTGCAATGAGGGACTGAAATAGGTATGTCTATATTTGATCAGTAAATACAAAGTAAACAACACGTAGTGGAGATTTTCTCTAGACTCCTTCAGATCATTCTAGAGATACAATAACCCCCTCGGGCCTGACACTGTGTGGGGACCCAACAGACCATAATCTTGGAGGAGTAGACTGAATTGCCTGACTTAACAAGGGCTTTCCATAGTATGTGCCCCATGGTGTTATTCTCTGGAGGGGGAATTATTGCTGTGAATGAGAAGATGCTTTCTGAAAGTACAATTTACTGTCTGTTTCTCTGTCTCCCAAAACTTAACCCTAACCCTAACCCTCCCTCACGTTTCTCTTGCAGGATAGATGAGTGACATCTGGGAGCAGAGTCACCACCCCATACCTGTTCACCTGACAGTAAAGGGGTTGGCAGCAGTGCCTAATGTCCTTTTTGATCTTAAACCTGTGATCGTGAAACAGTGCTTAATTAAGTTTTATTTTATAACATTCCCTAGATATCTTGATTTCCTCTACACTATTAATTTTGTGGGAATGGAGGCCATTTCTTTCAGCCCTTTATGTAGCTCCTACAGTTTGTAGCCTGATGCTTGCCACCTAGAAGATACTCAGGAACTGTCCCTATGAAATGGTCCTTGGCTATGCATCTCACATGGTGATATAAGCTGGAGGATCTTGCTTCTACAGAGACAGGAAGCTTGCTACATTCCCTCCCCTGATTTCTGCAAAGGTCCCTGAAGATGTGATTTATAGATGGTGTAATTATCAAGATAAGCCCTTCCAGTAGCTTCCTAACTTAAAAATTATATTATCAAAATATGTTTTATGTATGTAGGAAATCATCAAAGAACTAATGAGAATATCATGTTCTAGACAGGCAGAATGACACACTCTTGTAGTCCTTGTTACTTGGGAGCCTAGAGGCAAAAAGATTACTTGATCATGTGAGGTTTGGACCACTCTGAGAACTAGAAACACTCTTATGCACATTATTTTAGTTAGTCCTTTTAGCTTTTTCTTCTTATTAGTGAAATGGAGGACTTTTCACTGGCATCCTTTTTTTTTTTTTTTTTTTTTTTTTTTTTTTTTTTTTTTTTGTTTTTTCGAGACAGGGTTTCTCTGTGTAGCCCTGGCTGTCCTGGAACTCACTCTGTAGACCAGGCTGGCCTCAAACTCAGAAATCCGCCTGCCTCTGCCTCCCAAGTGCTGGGATTAAAGGCGTGTGCCACCACTGCCCGGCTTGGCATCCTGTTTTAAGGCCCTAGATCCTCCAAGTCCTCTAGATGTTCTATATATCTGATCCCACAGGAAAGTGAAGTAGTGGGTAGGAGTGCCGACACTTCCAGAGACCATGTAAGAACTGTGGCCATGCAGGCCTGTCTAGCCCTCTTCAGTCAGATCTACATTTAATCTAGAGGGACATGTGAGTCATGTGCACATTAAAGGTTGAGAACACCAACTTGATGTGAGGATTCTAATGAAGATAAAGATTTATTATTTAATTAAAGATAATTTTTATTATTAATTATTAGATCTAATTAAAGATTTAATATTCCTCAAAAATAAAATACTTGAAGATATTTATTGAAATAAACCTGTGAGTGAGAACTATTTAGCCTTAAATATTTAGTCACTGGATTTTAGGACAGTGACCCCCTCTTGAATAGTCAGTGGCCTGAGCATGAAGGCTCCCATCCTTTCTACTTACATAGAAGCTGATGGTGCCTACCATGCTGTCACATGCCTGTAATCCCAGCACCTGAGAAGTTGAGGCAGCTGGAGTGCCTTGAGTTTGAGACTAGCCTGAGTTACCTGCATGCTAGACCATCTAATGAGACCAAGTCTCAAACATACAAACAAACAAATAAACAAAAACTGAACCAAACTGATCTTGTCCTCCAGGATGATTTGCTTTCAAGGTTGAAAAAAATGTGATGTAAGAAAATAAGGTAGCTGGGCAGTGGTGGCACACGCCTTTAATCCCAGCACTTGGGAAAAAGAGGCAGGTGGATTTCTCAGTTCGAGGCCAGCCTGGTCTACAGAGTGAGTTCCAGGACAGCCAGGGTTACACAGAGAAACTCTGTCTCGAAAAAAAAAAAAGAAAAAAAGAAGAAAAGAAGGTGACAGATTGCAAACCTACCTCCATAATTTGCATGTATTTATCCTTTGTAAAACATGAAACAGAATACATCTTTTTATAGAGATGATAGTTAAGCAAGATGTATTAACTTGCTAGAAACATTGAGTTCTATTTTGACTGTGATGGCTTGGTGGGCATTGCATCCTGGAATCCACTCAGGGATCCTTAAGAACCTTAGGAGCCTCCATATATCAGTGTCAAATGATGGGACTAGAAATTTTCATCAGAGTTCCTGGGATCAGACCTGTGAGGTGTAGAGATGATTCAGCATGAATTCACCTTCAGCAACCTGAGAAACTGAGGTTCCAGTAAAGAGTGTGGCTTGGCTGATTTTACTCTTTGATGTTAAAATTTCTCTGAAAGGCTTTATGTTCCACTTTTAGCTGTATAAATGTCTAAACAAAATCCATATATTTCTGGTTTCTGTCATTTCACACACTTTTAACATGGGGCCAAATTATGAATCAATTTTTGAAAGTTTGGTTTGAGATCAAGTTTTTTTCAGAAGCACATTGATTCACCTTGTCAGCAATCTCCTGGATTTCTGGTGTGGCAGGTCTAGCCCCTGACAAGCCTCCAGGCATCATTCTGGTGAGTTACTTCTTTGCTGGGCAGGATTCTAGGAAGAAATGATCCTGCAACACTAAGAGTTGGGGTTTTAAAGGTGTCTGTAAACTCCTCTTCTAATGTCTCATCTCCACAGTATCAGAGGAACTGGGGAAATGAGTGTGGCCTCAGGCAAGTCTTACTGCAACCCTGAGAGGAAATGCTGAGTGGAGTTGGGGGGAAATGTGGTGGGGGAAGTGAGCAAGCCTGTGTCATAATATCATCCTGTTGTGTCATATGAGGAATAACATGTAAAACCAGACTTTCTAAATATGTTAAACCTTGAAGAGTTCTTTAAAGAGAATACTTAATAATGTGAAGGCGGTTTGCATAGAATCCACCCAACTTTATAAAGATAATAAAACTGACTATGATGGATTTTACTTGTAGTTTCAAAAATATTCATCCCCAAACATGAAGAATAAAATGACAAACACCTTCATTTCTTCTGCTGTGGTTCATTCTCTTCTTTTATGTTTTTGGGTTGTTGTTTTCTTTTTTCCCAAAATTCCTGCTGTCTAAAAGAAATACAAGGAAAAAATGGAGCAGGCACTGAATGAATACCTAACCACTGACTAGCCCAACTTGGGATCTATACCATGGGCAGTCCCTGACACTATTACTGATGCTATGTTGCACTTCCTGACAGGAGTCTAGCATGGGTGTCCTCTAAGAGGCTCTACACAGCAGCTGACTGAGACAGGTACAGATTCAAGAGGCAAACATGTTACAGAAGTTAGGGACTCCTATGGAAGAATTGGGGGAAGGATTGAAGGAACTGAAGGGGACGTCAACCCCACAGGAAGACCAAGAGTGTCTTGGAGCTACCAGAGACTAAGCCTCAACTAAAGAACATACTAAGACTGGTCCAAAGCCCCAGGCACATATGTAGCAAAGGGCTACTACCTTGTATGGCCTCAGTGGGAGAGGATGGCCTCATCATGTAGAGACTTGATGCCTCATGGTAGGGGAGTACCCAAGGGGGGAACCACTCGCTCAGAGGTGAAGGGGAGGGGAGATGGGGCAAAGAACACTGCAAGGAGTGACCAAAAAGTGGGGGCAGCATTTGGGATGCAAATAAATAAAATATTAATTTTTAAAAAGAATAAAAATGAAAACAAAAGTAAAACCCAAACCAAAAGAGAAAGAAAGAAAGAAAGAAAGAAAGAAAGAAAGAAAGAAAGAAACAAAGAAAGAAAGAAACAAAGAAAGAAACAAAGAAACAAAGAAACAAAGAAAGAAACGAAGAAAGGAAGAAAGGAAGGAAGGAAGGAAGGAAGGAAGGAAGGAAGGAAGGAAGGAAGGAAGAAAGAAAGAAAGAGTGTGTCCCCCTGCTTTCAATTGTTAATTGCATCGATGCCAGGCCAACAGGCTATGTAAATGTTTGTCACCTTTTCAATTGTCCAAAAATGAAAGGCAAGCTGCAGTGGGGAAGGTCATGTAGCCTCCATAACCAACTGGTTGAGTTAGGAGTGTGTCCTTTGCATAATAATGGGCTGCCATCTTAAGCTGGGCCAGTAGAACAGGCAGAAATTCTGGTAGATGCAGAAGGAAGATTGAAAAGAGACAGGATAGCGCTGAGAAGTGTACAGTAAGAAACAAGTGGAGAGATGCAATGGTGCAGATGTTGGGTTAAGTTAGAGGCTAGCTGAGAGATTGCCCCAGCAAAAGGCCAACAGCTTTAAATTATATAGATGCCTCCCTGTCTTTATTAAACCTTGAACAAGATCCCACAAAAGAACTACAATATCAGGCACAACAATGTAGGGCATGAGATCCAGGCTAAAAAAAATATGAATTCTAGACACAAGACTCAAAGGAGAGAATCCAGGCACAGGATCATGACAAGAAGGCATCAGCTGGAGTCAGAGATGCTGAAATCCCAGACTTCAGAGTCAATAATATATGTTCAGAGTGGACAGTACCCAGAGGACAGATTAGAGAAGCTTATGCACTGAAATAAATATTATGTTTTGAAGCAGTAAAAGAGAAATAAGAAGAAATGTTTTGTAAATGTGCATAGATGCTGCAAAAAGGATAGACACTGAGTATTGACAGTCATAGAAAAAATTTTAAACTTGAATATAATATGGTAAATTCTCCAAAGAAAAGGCAGAATTGACAAGATTAAAAACTGAAAATATTTTTTCTCTTAAAAATGGAAAACACTATAGCAGAGGGTATCTGTATCCTGTATAGTATCATTTTAATTATCATCATAGAACTAATAATACTGATCACAGTTTTCTCTGTCCTCTCTAAGAAACATAACAGTAAAGGAGAACAGAGATAATTTCCTTGTCCTTAACCTTCAAATTAGTGTTAGTCTCATTCATTTGGGAGCTAGCCTAGATAGAGAAAAACTAGACACCTTTTAAAATTACCATTAAACAGGACTGTTAGAAAGTCTATGTTAATCCTTCCAGCTACCATAAAACAATTACCTCCAGATGGGTAGCCCACAGGTTATGATGAATTTGGATACTAGTCCATAGGGATGCTAGATCTAAGAAGATTTAAAGAGGTGATTATAGCCTATGGTATGCGCTCACTGTATGTGAAATAGGTACTAAATAATTGGTCCATGCAGAATTGGGTAATTCCAAAAGATTTGAAGATTTAATAGAAGCTATCTTTGAAGCTGACCCTCAACTACAGTGGCTGACATGGTAGAGACAGAAGGCTTTGACTATGGAGCTTTCCTATGGGAAAGGTTAATATTCCAAAGGATTAGTTGCTAGGTAAAGGTGAATATGCTGAGTTAACAAATGCAGATTCTGTCTGATGATATCAAATTAGACTAATGTCTTACAGTAGATTTAAACACTTGGGACAAGGTTGAACAACAGTGAAGACCTTCTGAATCATTTACCAAGATAATCCAGGGCTCAGATGAAGCTTTGAGTGATTTTTTTTTTTTTACAAAGATTAAATTCAACTTTAAATAGCAATATCAGATACAGATGCAAAAGAAGGATTAACTGAGTCTTTAGCTTTTATGAATGCTAATGCTGAATGCAAAAAGGCTATTAGACCTTTAAAGGCCATATCCCCACCTATTTATTAATGCATTAATACTACTGTAGATGTTAGATCTAATGTGTTCAATACTGCTATGATAAGACAGGCAATAGCTAAAAGTATGAGAAACCAGAATGTCTGATTCTGTGGCTGTGGAAGACCAGGTTATTTCTTAATGGAGTATAGACAATCAGTTCCTTAGGATAATATTTTCTCTGATTATAATCCAGAGAGAAAGTTTCCTGGGATATGTAAAAGAAGTGGAGAGGGCAGACACAGGGCTGAGATATATACAAGGCAATCCCTTACAATCAGGACACTGCCTAAGAAGCTTTGCTCAGGCCCCACCAAAAAGCAACATGAGCCATTTGTTCCATGTCACCCAAGAAGAGCCTGTTCTAGAGACCAACTAGAAAAATAGTGCCTGATATGACAGACAGTGCTGTTCTACATTTAACTCCTCTGATAAATAGAACAAAAAATTTTAAAGGGACAGGAAGCATATATTTTGGCAAAGTACTATAAATGATTAGAGACTAAAGTTGAAATCACAGTTAAATGGAATTGACATTGAAGGCCTATTGCCATTGATAGTGGAGACGATGTAACAATTATTTCACAAGATTCTTGAAATCTAACTTGGCCACTTCAAAAGGTATCTACACAGCTCCTGGAACAAGGTCTCAGGTGAACCTGAGTCTAAAATGGGTTAAATGAATAGGAGCAGAAGTTCAGATTGGAAGATTAAGGCCATATGTAGCAGATATATGTGTTCTGGAGAGATGGCTCAGCAGTTAAGAGCACTGGTGGCTCTTCCAGAGGTCATGAATTTAATTCAAGAAACCACATGATGACTCACAACCCTCTGTAATGGGATCCGATGCTCTCTTCTGATGTGTCTGAAGACAGCTACAGTGTACTCATACAAATAAAATCAATAAATATTTTTTAAAAAGGTACAGGTGGAAGTCTTGCCACAAGTAATGTTAAACAGTCCCACTTGGTGTCAATACTTTGTACATAGCCATTACAAATAATTTGTAAACAGTTTCCTCAGTCTATAATTTATCACTATATGAATGATAACTTGATGGGTAATTCTAACACAGATACCTTAGAAAAATATTTAATGAAGTAAAGATAACATTGCCTTGTTCAGTAGTTAAAAGTGCTCCTGAAAAATACAAAGAAGAGATTCTATAAATAATCTAGGACATAAGATAGGTCTTCAGAAAACTCAGCCACAAAAAGTATAGATCAGAAGACATCAATTACAAACACTTAATGATTTCCAAAATTGCTAATATATATTAATTTGCTACAGCCCATAATTGGATTAACTACCCAAGAGTTATGTCATTTATTTCAAACCTTACAAAGTGATTCAACTTTAAATAGTCTGATAATCACTTAAAATTATCTAATATCTCTTCCAATTGAGACACTGGTGGTGTAAACTGAGTTACAAACATGCTAGCTCAGCAAGGTAACTATTTTCTTAACTACATACAAAACATCTGTAACTAAACAGCTAGCTCTTTAGCAATCTTTCTATCTGTGTCATCCTATGGAGTTAGTCTATTTTTCTCTTGACCTTCCCCAAACATGAGAGGGCTCCTTAGCTTTCTTTTCTATAATAATGTTTTACCTGTATCCTGCCAAATTCTTCTCTGCTGTTTCTGCAAGAATAAAGAAAAAATCCCTTCCTTCAAAACCAAAACAAGAAGCTCTAGGGATGGTCCAACTGCTTACCAAAGAAGGCTCTAGCTCCTACCTTATATACTTGTCAGGCTGAACCATGTCACCATCATGGTGAGGAGGCTCTAAGAAAAGTCAGTAGGGGCCATACCATTTCACCTTTATGGTGGAGTTGCTTCAGGCCACCCAGCTTGGATAAAAAGGATAGATTTTTGTATATCTCCTTTTAGACTAAGAAGAGAACAATAAGTCTCAAATATTTTAGAGTGGTATGGGTTATTGTATGATAGTAGAAATTTAAGTTTATGTTTGCTACATCATAATGTGTACATGATTCAACTCTTGTTTAAAGATACATGTGCCTATAACTTTAAAACAACTCATTTAAAATGCAATTTCATGTCCTAGTCTTATGAAAGGTACTATCATAAGCTATTACCAATAATTAAGAAAATACAGGTTAGTGCTCAGTCACTTATAAATAATCATATCTTTATTGCATTCAGAACTGGGAGTCATGCTAGATACTAATGTAGTTGATTGAAAGAGTAGGCTTTATTTAGCTTACTCTTATGTTTTCAAAGTTAAGCCAAAACAAGTAACTAGAAACAGACAAGTTTGTCTAATTAGATATAATTTAGATAAATAGATAGTCCTCAAATAATTCAGAGATCTGCAGAAAATGTCATTTAATTTTAAAAAAAGGCTTTTTTGACAGACACACATGTCAGCTCCAGTCAACAATGCCAATCTCCTCCAATGAAAATGATGGATACAGCAGAATCTCCACCTGGAGTTTGCTTCAAATGTGGTAAAACTGGGCACTGGGTTACAAATTTCTCTTTATATTGACTGCTGACAGTACACAGTCCAAACTGTAGACAAGCAGGACACTGGGAAGTCGATTGTTCCACTGTGCCTAGACAAGATGGGACAGTCCACCCAAGTTCCCACTGGAAAAAAAAAGTCTGTCAGATCTTCGGGGCCTCCTGGAGATGGATGTCCCAGCAACACCAAGAAACTTTAGATGACTGTCCAGGTAGCCAGTATGTCTCTGTCACTTTTACAGATTTGGATGCTGCTTGCTCTGCACTTCCTGTTTACTCAGGTGAGATTTATCCTTCTCAGATCTCTAATGGAATTGAAGACAAGATAGTGATAGCTTTTCAGTTTTCCTGTTACAAGATTCAATTAAGGTAAACTCACAAAAAAGGTGTTAAAAAGTTCATAAAGGTCAATAGACATAAAAGCTTAACACTTCTAAGGAAGTGTTGTAGAGTCTAAGAAGGTGTTTTAATGTTGGTAAATACAAGCTGAAAGATTAGAGGTTGTAATGCTTAAATGGTGATAAGAAAATGATTCATGATATATAAAAGGAATGAAATATTTCAGATAGATACTGAAATATTTTCTCCAAAGTTGCCAAATCCAAATAGATTAAACACTGTGAAAAATAATTCTTGCCCTGATAGTTCTCATGGTTGTTCTTATAGTACATAACTTACTGGTATTACAGAAAAAGTCATTTCTTGAACTAAAGGGAAAAAATGTTGTGAAAACCCACACATATTGTATTTATCAGCTATAAGAAAGTGCATACCTGTGCTTTCAATTGCTAATTGAACCAAGGCCAGGCTAGCAGAATATATAAATGTTTGTCACATCCTCACCTGCTTCAAAGGGAAAGGCAAGCTTCCCTGGGGAAGGTTACATGGCCCCCAAAGCCAACTGGTAGTGTAAGGAGTGTGGCTTTTTGCATCATAGAGGACAGGTGGCTTGGAGGTGGGAAAGGAGAATGGACAGAATGTTTGGACAGGCAGAGATGCAGACAGATGCAGAGATGACTAGACATACACACAAGGAAGATGAAAGGGAGACAGGACAGAGCTGGCATGTAGGCAGTAAGAACCATATGAATAGACACAATGGCAGAGAAGTTAGTTTATGCTAGCTGAGAGACTGCCTAGCAAAGACCATCTGTCTGAAACTATATAGATTTTTCCATATCTTTATAAAACTTCAAATATGATCCCATGAAAGCCCTGTAATAATAAATATGTATAGTTATAATTTTCAAATATAATAAGATTATGAAAATGTGGGCTAGGCAAAGGGATACATGTCTTGTAAGGATCCATGATTTGCTAAAGAATGATACCCTGGATTTAAATAGCATGTAAATGCCTAGAGTGTTTTATTTTGTAGAAGTGTAGCATGTTGCAGTCTCCTATTACCAAGAAAGAGAGACCCTGAATTGACTCTCAAGCCTGATTTGAAGCACATTAGAGAAATTTCAAGGTAGATCACCTCTATCTTAATCTGTTGAATCTATCACTAGGGACATTTTAGAACTATTATTAGAGCAAATGGACTAGAAACTGTTGTTGACCTATTGTCCTTGTCTCAGGCCAGGTGACAGGGCAGCTTCTGATGGCAGGGCAGTTTCTGACCAGCTGCCTGAAGACTGGGGTGTGTGTTTGTTTGCTTGCTTGCTTTTCTTTAGTACCTGACTTGTCTGGGCTTGCTGGACTTGCCCAGTTCATAGGCATACTCTCCTGAACTGCCAATTTGAAGCCTGTCATGGAGACAGCCTAGCCTTCTCATTCCCCACTGTCAGTAATGGACCATATTGCATCCTTGAGATGTTTCTATGGGCTGGTATTGTTGTTTGAGAATAAATCTGCTCCTTAACAAACAAACCTAACTAAAGCATTGATTATGTGGGGAACATGAGTCAAAGCTAACATGTTTTTCTGTCTTGTAGTCTTTTTCTGATTAAGGTCATGGATTTTTTTGGCCACCCCTGAGTGGTCAACATAGAAACAACATTTCTCACCTAAGGCTGTACAGAGTCTTCCCTGCTAGAGGAACAGTAAGTCTGGGCATCTTCTGTCCTGTAAGACTACTTTTGCCAGAGAGGAGAGGGAATCTCGCAGAGCCATGATGTACTTTTTTATCTCTTATATGTCTCTATCTATCACCATCTGTAGGGCCTTGTAGGACAAAGGCCACTATACTTGCAGCTCTAGCCAGCCCTTTGTCAGGGAGAGAACCTAGTAACACAACAGAAATGGCTACCTTTTTTACTTGATTGTTTGGAGATGCTAGCTGGTTAAAGACATCCTCTCTAGAGCAATAAGTCATTCTGGTTATAAGCTGTTCTAGAACACAAAAATCCTCAATCATATTTCCAAACAGGCCATAATGTATGGGGTAAGCCCCAAGGTACAAGCCCCCTAAGCATTCTCTGGGGGCAGCATGTGTCCTGTAACAGTAGGAATTATAGTGTGGTTGCAGAGGTGGGAGTAAGCTAGGGGTATCTTATTTTCAATGTAGAGTCTCTGTCCAGTAAACAATAGTTCTGTGTTAAGTCTAGGGTAGAGGAGTTAAGAACCGGCAATCTAATCAGCCTTCTTGCCAGCCATTGTGAACTTGATGACAAGGTTGCTACATCGCCATCTGGGAGGACCCAGATAGTAAGGGAGCTAGTGCCTGGTGCAGCAAAACAAAAGCAGCAAGCAAGCAGAATCAGGAGCACTGGAGTCACAGTTTCAGCAGGTGGACTTGTCTGGGGTAACCTTTTATTGTTCTTGTGGCAGTTCCTCTGAAATCTCTTCTGCTGGGGCATCATCTCTCTCCTGGTAGGCTTAATGTGGGATTGGTGTATTCATGTCCTGATCCCTTCCACCTTAACAGCCATAGGTGTTGTCAGGACCACAATGTGATGTCCCTTCAAATGAGGTTTCAGAGTCTTCTAGTTATGTCTCTTAATCTAGACTTTGTCACCTAGTTCAAAGCAATGGGGGTTAGGGGGAGGAACAGACTCATAAACCTGGAGAATGGCAGGCCAGAGTTTTTGTGGACCCTATAGAGGGCTTTTAAGGATTTTTAAAATTTATGTTGGTCATATTCAGCTAAGATATCTAATGGAGGTTAGGCAGCATGGGAGGGGGCCTCTCATATAGGATCTCAAAGGGGGTGAGACCTAAAGTATGGGGGTGTTCTTCGCCCTTTACAAGGCATAGGGTAGGAGAGATGCCAAGTCACGACCAGGTTTAAGGGTTAATTTGGACAGAAGTGAGCGCACAAGCCTGATTTAAAGCACATTAGGGGAATTCTGGGGTAGGAGACCTCTATCTTCATCTATTGATTCTATCACTACATACATTTTAGAACCATTTCCAGAGCATGGGGGCTGGAAACTGTTGGTGGGGAAGTCTGGAAACTATTGTGGAGAAAGTCTTGAAACTGTTCTTGACCCATTGTCCTTGCCTCAGGCCAAGTGTCTGCACAGATTCACACCACAGGGCAGTTTCTGACTAGCTGCCTGAAGACGGGGTTGTTTTGTTTTGTTTTGTTTTGTTTTGTTTTGTTTTGTTTTGTTTTGTTTTGTTTTAATAACTGACTTGCTGGGCTTGCCTGAACTTGCCCAGTTTTTAGGCATAGTCTCCTGAACTGACAACCTGAAGCTTGTGATGGAATTAGTTTAGCAATCTCAGTCTGTAATCTTGTACTCAAAGGGCTGAGGCAGGAAGATCATGACTTAGATTGAATGGAAGGCCAATCTAGGCTACACGTAGCAGCCATCTGTCTCAAACAAACATACAAACAGCAAACCAAACATACAAATACATTAATAACATATGTATTCATAGAATGTGTTTTAAAAGTATAAAATGATGTTATATTAATGGATATTCAAAATTGTTTTAAAAAAAAGGCAATTACAAATGATTTAAAAAATGATTGCATATGTGTGCATCCACAGATACATACATATGTAGTGTCTAGAACAGGCAAATCCAGACAGAAGGTAAAGAGGTCAGCTACCTGAAATCTTTTGGAAGATTCCACTGGGCCCCAGAACATGAAGACCCCTCCCCTCCCAGAAAGAAGAGGTCATTAGAGCACAAAGGCATTCCTCCCCCCTCTCAGACAGAAGAGGTCAGTAGAGTGCAGAGGCTGGAATGGAAAGTCTGATTAAGCCCCTACTAACTCATTCCCTAAAGACCAAACAGTTTAAAGAGTGCACTGTTCTGCCAATCATATTGAACCTAGTTGCTGATATTCTATTCTGCCCATGGAAACTTTATAAAAAAATCACCGAACAGACCGCCCGAGGTTGCTGCCTCTCCTTTGGGTGCAGGATAATCCCAGCACACTGGAACAATAAATTCCTCTTGCTTTTGCATGGATCCCCAGCTCACTCAGAGGATCCCCAGTAGCTAAGGCTCAGCAGAGTCTTACAAAGGAAACTGTGGCTGCTTAGCAGTGAGGGGCGAGGGTTGAGGGGAGAGCAAGGAAAGGAGAGGACTGACAACTCTTCCTTCTGTGTGGAAAGGAAAATGCTGTGAAATGGCATGGTGGGGTTTGCACACAGTTATGAATATATTGGAAGTCCCTGAAGAGAACACTTGAAAGAGCTGAACTTCATGGCATTTATGGCATATAAGTTGTTCAATAAAAGTTTACAATGCTTCAGTGGATAAGGACATTTGTCACCAAGCCTAATTACCTGAGTTTGAGCATTGTACCCATGTGGTAGAAAGGACACTGATTTCCTCAAGTTATTTGCTGACCACAAGTGGGCTGTGGTACACACACACACACACACACACACACACACACACACACAAATAAATGGAAGAAGAATTATAAAATAAGACAGAATTAAATGGAATACATGGCTCTGGACTGAAAGATCAACAACAGGTTTTTTTGCTGTTGCTCTGGGTTTTTTTGTTTGGTGGTTCTTTGTTTTTGTTTTTGTTTTTGCTAAATCTAATGGATACTTTCCACCTGAACTCAGTAAAGCTACTCTTTGATAAAAAATAATAATTGTCTAGGAAGTAAAGGTCAACACAGTACTGAGTAATGATGGAGGAAAACAGTTATTGCAAGAAAGCTTCTTTTTTTTTTTTTTTTTTTTTTTTTTTTTTTTTTGAGACAAGGTTTCTCTGTATAGCCCTGGCTGTCCTGGAACTCACTCTGTAGACCAGGCTGGCCTCAAACTCAGAAATCCGCCTGTCTCTGCCTCCCAAGTGCTAGGATTAAAGTCGTGCACTGCCACTGCCCGGCCTCAAGAAAGCTTCTTTATTGATGGCCGCATCTCATTACAATGAGAGGGGTCAGATCACACTGGAAGTTGCTGGT
>CM052713.1:27793817-27804506 GCA_028551405.1 Uromys caudimaculatus
CACTGAAGACTCTTAGGTGGAGGTAACGACCACAACCTACATCCACCTGAAAGACATAAAAAAAAGAAGGAGAGAGAGAGAGAGAGAGAGAGAGAGAGAGAGAGAGAGAGAGAGAGAAAGAAGGGAGGGACGGAGGGAGGGAGGGAGGGAGGGAGGGAGGGAGGAAGGAAGGAAGGAAGGAAGGAAGGAAGGAAGGAAGGAAGGAAGGAAGGAAGGAAGGAAGATTATTCTGCTGGATCTTCCTTCATGTCAAGACTTGATGTGCCAAGCTCTGCTAAAACAATACTTCTGGCCCACGGCAGCACCCAGGAACTGAACTTCCATCCACCCTTATGTTAGGAGAAAGTGAAGCTAACACTGGCAGAAAACTTATTTCCTACATGTATTTTTAATACCTTTTAAAAAAAGATTTTATTCAATTTTTTGCATAAATGTTTTGCCTTCTTGTATGTAAGAGCATCACATGCATGCAACGTCTGAAGACCTCAGAAGAGAGTGTTAAATCCCAATGAACCTGGAGTTTGACATAGTTGTGGGCTGCCATGTGGGTGCTGAGACCCAAGCCCAGGTCCTCTGTAAGAACAGCCAGTGTTCCTACCATTAAACTCTTTCCCCATCTGCATTTAATTTATTGTACTTTGCATTAAATTCTTGGCACAGATTACATTCTAGAGTTATATTTTATTTTCATGTGCCTGGAAAGGAGCAGAGGACAGTCTTTGTTTTTGATGATTCTGTTTTCTGACTTCTAAGTTGGGAGAAAAATTGGCATAGAGTTTGATAAAGGAAAAGAAACTGAGATTGACTTTAGACAATATGGACTGTATGGTCCTCATATCTTTGCTGTGTTGCAACCTACATTGTGAATGCACACCAGGCTGTCTCCTTCTAATGTAAATAAAGCAGCTTAGGTTCCCTCAGGGTAACACGCCCACTGGTTTGGGGGCATGAACCTGGGACAGAGGACATCCCGATAAGAACTGCCAATTTTTTCTTTATGGGAACAATAATAGTTTGTGTTCTACAGTAGATATTGTGCTCTGATATCCCTTCCTACCTTAATCTTCAAATGCTAATAACCAAAGTTTACCATTAAATATGTCACTCTGATAAGCATCATAGAAAAAGTATGTGTACAGGATGCACGAATTTGTGCTTGTGTGTGTATGTGTGCTTGTGTGTGTGTGTGTGTGTGTGTGTGTGTGTGTGTGTTCACACTAACTTCTTAACATAGGTCAGAAGAACGATAAAACAAGGTCACTATCCTACCATCCAATGGATTTAGGGGTCTTCCAATTTCAAGAGCCTTAATTAAAGATCAATGTTAGAAATGAAGCGACAGTTGGGGCAACAAGAAACAATTGCAACAGTGTTTGAGGGAGGTTGTCATCTAACCTTAATGAAGTAATTGCGTCCTTGGACAACTTGAACTTTATACATGACGGCTTGGAATTTTTCATATTTCTCATTGGTTTTCTCTTCCAGCTGTGCTCTGACCTTATGAGGAAAAAGTAAGAGTTGATGTTAGGGCTGTGTTGACTCATCTTACCTGAGTCACAAATCTGGGAACCTCATCCTGCTAAAAGTCCTCAGAGATACTAATGAGCCTGGGCTCATTGCTCAAGCCACTGGCCTCTAATCTCAGAATTTGGAAGACTAAACAGGAGAATGTCATTCAAGAGCAGCTTTGGCTATTTAGAAATTTCCAGGCTACTTGGTGCTACCCATTAAAATCTACCTCAAAAATTAAAATGCACACAAATGCACAAATACACTCTCTCTTTCTCTCTCTCTCTCTCTCTCTCTCTCTCTCTCTCTCTCTCTCTCTCTCCAAAAAAATAAAAACAAAGCAAAAAACAATATAGTCTCATGATTTGAAATCAAGGGCCCATGTAGGTATGTCTATGTTTGATCAGTAAAAGTATTTGACACATACAAGCGACACATAGTGGATATTGTTTTCTGGGACACTTCAGATCACTCTAGGAATACAATAACCCCCCTGGCCTGACACAGTGTGCAGTCCCAATAAACCATATCTTGGAGGAGTAGACTGAATTTCCTGACTTGACAAGGGCTTTCTGTAGTATCTGCCCCATGGTGTTCTTTAAGGGGCAATGATTGCTGTGAGTGAGAAAATGTTTCCTAAAAATACACATTTTACTGCCTGCTTCTCTACCTCCCAACACTTTAGTGGGAGTTGTCCCCTCAGACAGTCTCCTGCAAGACAGGACAGATGAGTGACATCTGGGAGCTGAGCCACCACCCTGTACCTAATCACCTGACAGTAAAGGGGTTGGCAGCAGTGCCTAATGTCCTTTTTGATCTTAAACCTGTGATCATTAAACAGTGCGTAATTAAGTTTTATTTTATAACATGCCCTAGATATCTTGATTTCCTCTACACTGTTAATTTGGGGGTGATAGAGGCCTTTTCTTTCAGCCCTTTCTGTAGTTTCTATGGTTTGTAGCCAGATGCTGAAATCCTAGGAGAGACTCAGGAAGTGCCCCTGTGAACTGGTTGTTGGCTATGCATCTCTCATGGTGATTTAAGCCTGAGGGCCTGGCTTCCACAGAGAAGGCAAGTGTACTGCATTCCCTCTCTCTGATAGCTGCAGAGCTCCCCAGGGTGCTGAGGCTGTGCAGTGGGAAAGGACAGGGTCATTTCTGATCTGGGTGACTCTTTGCATTTTGAGTCTTGGTTTCATCCTCTAAAAATAGGATGGAATGCTTCTGGGGGCTTAGAAGAGCAACTGAGTGTGGGTCAGAAATCAAGGCTTTTAAAAGTGCAAAGCTCCTTCCCTGGGTGAGGTGACTTCGTTAATATCTATTTCTCCTTCTGCTTGTCTGAAGTTGCAAGAAAACATTTCTATATAAATTTTATCATTGAAGATATGGTTGACAGAGGTATCACTAGCAAGATAAGTCCTTCCAGTAGCTTCCCAACTTAACAATTATATGATCAAAGTATATTTCATGTATGTATGAAATCCTCAAAGAGCTAATGAAAATATCATGCTCAAAAATTATCCTAGCCAACAGGATGACACACTTGGTAGTCCTTGTTACTTGGGAGGCTAGAGGGAAAAAGGATTATCTGAACCTGTGAAGTTTGGAGCACTTGGAGAAATAGCAGGACCTCTGTTTCAAAAGAACAGGTATTCTAGATAACCAGATGATCAACTATTAAAAATCATGAAAATCTGCTGTATCTCTTTATTTCAAACAATTGCATTTCTCTGTCTTTCCACGTACAGCCCTGGATCCTGCAACATCTCAGGGGGATTTTTATTTCAGTAACTTAAATATCAACTTTTCCTTGTCTGTGCTTATTTGTTTTGAAACACTATTTCTGCAGTATGGTATTTTAGTTAGTCCTTTTAGCTCTTTCTTCTTACAGGTGAAATGGAGTCCTGTTCCTTGGCATCCTATTTTAAGGCCCTAGATCCCCCAAGCCTTCTAGGATGCCGGATATCTGGTCCTATAGGAAAGTGAAGTTATGAGTAGGAGTGCCCACACTTCCAGAGACCTTGGAAGAAATGTGGACACTCAGACCCATCTAGCCCTCTTCAGTTAGAGCTGCGTTTTGTCTAGAGTGACAGGTGACTCATGTGCACATTTATGCTTTACAATACCAACTTGATGTGAGGATTCTAATGAAGGTATAAAGATTTAATATTCCTCAAAAATAAAATGCTCCAAGATATTTATTGAAATAAAACTATGAGTGAGAACTATTTAGGCCTAAATATTTAGTCATTAATTTTAGGACTGTGACTTCTCTCTAGAATGTTCAGTGTCCTAAGCATGAAGGCTCCCATCTGTTCTACTCACATAAAATTTGAAGTCGTCTATTGTGGTGGCATGTGCCTGTAATCCCAGCAGTTGAGAAGTTGAGGAAGCAAGAGTGCTTTAGGTTTGAGGCTAGGCTGGGTTACCTGCAGGATATACCATCTAGCAAGTCTACGTGTGAAACAAATGCAGAAATAAACAGACAGACAGACAACAAACAGAACTGATCTTGTCCTCCAGGATGACTTGGTTTCAAAGAGGAAAACAACATGATCTTAGAAAATAAGGTGACAGATTGCAAACCTACCTCTATAATTTACATGACTTTCCCTTTTGTAAAACACATAACATGTGTTTTATTTTTACTTTTTTAGATGATACATTTTTATTATTTAGATGATAGTTTAACCTGTTAGAAACATTGAGTTCTAATTTGACTGTGATGGTTTGGTAGGCATTACATCCTGAAATCAGCTCAGGATTCCTTAATAAACTTAGGTGCCTTCACACATAGCTTCAACTAGTGGGATTGGAAAATTCCATCAGTAATTACAGCTCCTGGTATCAGACATGTAAGGCACAGAGACCATCCAAAATGTTGAATTCACTTTCAGGCCCTGGGGAAACTGAGGCTGCAGTAAAGAGTGTAGCTTGGCCCATTTTACTCTTGGGATATTAAAATCACTCTAGACAGTGTTCCACTTTTTCTGAACAAAATCCATATATTTCTGGTTTCTGTGATATCCCAAACTCTTGCCGAAGTGTCAAAATATAAATCAAATTATGATGGTTTGATTTGGGATCAAGCTTTTCCTGAAGTACATCGACTTACCTTGTCAACAATCTCCTGGATCTCTGGTGTAGCAGGTCTGGCCTCCGACAAGCCTCCCTTTATGTTTAGGGTGCCTGGATCCATTGCTGTGCAGGATGCTGGGAAGAAATGATGCTGCAAGCACTGACAGTCAGGGTTTTAAAGGTGTCTGTAAACTCCTCCTCTAATGTATTATCTCCACAGTATCTGAGGGAATGGGAAAATGACTGTGGCCTAAGGCAAGTTTACTTCATCCCTGAGAGGAAATGCTGAGTGGAGTTAGGGGGGAAATGGGTTGGGGGAAGTAAGCAAGTGGGTGTGCCCAGGACTCAGATGTGGTGAGCACAGTTCCTTCCTGCACTCTGCCAAAAAATATCACCATTTTGTGTCATAAGAGGAAGGACATACATAACCTGAGTTTCTAAATAATGTCAAGACTGATTCCTTAGGATCTACCTGACTTTATAAAGATAATAAAACTGTCTATAGTAGATTTTTATTTGTACATTCAAAAATGTTTATCCCCAAACATGAAGAATAACATTACAAACACCTTCATTTATTCTGCTGCTATTGATTCTCTTGAAGTTATCTTGTTGTTTTGTTTTGTTTTTTGATCCAGAGTTTCTTTGTTTAACATCCCCTGGCTGTCCTTGAACAAACTCTGTAGATCAGGCTGGTCTCAAAGTCACAGAGATCTGCCTTCCTCTGCATCCCAGTCCTGGGATTAAAGACATAAGACACCATGCCCATTGATAATCTTTTTTTAGAAGGGTGCGCATGTAGCCAGGCTGTCCTGGAACTCTGTAGCCCAGGCTGTCCAGGAACTCACTAAGTACCTTGAACACCTGACTCTTCTGCCTCCACCTGCAGAGCACTGAGATTACAGTAATAGCCTTGAATGTCTGATCTTATTGTCTCTGCTTCACAAGTGATGGGTTTACAGTCAGTAGGTAACTTATCAGGTGATATCCCAACCATTTAAAAGATAAGACTACTCATTAGAAGAATTGCTGGTGTCAAGAGGGAAGTTCTAGGGATAATAGTGAATAGGGCACAGCAAAGGTACAGAAGCTTGTTGCTCACACATCCCTGCCCACTGAGGTGATTTACCACCGAGAAAAGGGGTAGACATGCTCAGTTCTGAGTGACAGAGACATAGACGTCTGTTATTTTATTGTGTTCTTCTGCATTTTAAACAATCTAGAAATCAAGATAAATGTGAAATACACATATCTATAAACAGCCAAAATCCTTCTTCCCAAAGAGCTGAGACTCTGGCTTTAAACAACAACAACAGGAAAAGAAACCCTGCTAAATCACCTTTTGTGGGGCAGTGGTCTGTAACAGGCAATCTGACAACTGGTTGAGCCAAGGCTGAAAATGCTGGGAGACCCCATGAAATATTCACGAGGGACTGAATTATATTTTTAGCCAACGCTCTTGGAAGACTCCTGTAAAATCAGCCACAGCTCTCACAACCCCTGTATAGAGAGAGGCCTGCCATGTGATATTTGTCATGTAGAAAGCAGCCCTGATCCCTCCCATAAGCAAATGTGACACTAGAGAGCTCCCAGACCTAGCCAATAGAAAGCATGGGTTGCCAAACCCCTGACTCCTCCCAACCAGTATATCAGATTGTCCCACCTGCGTGCGTAGCTCTCTCTCTGCATGCCTGCTCTCTGCATCTCTCTACACTGCTATTCGCCTGCCCCGCCCACCAGTCTGCCCATCCCAGCTTCCGCCCACGCTTGCCACCCACCATCAAGAAGGAAACAAGCTGCAAAATTACTTTGGCATCAGAGAACTTTGTCTAAGAGGCTGTAACACTTGGGCCTGAGAGGAAATCCGCTCTCCGGGCCTAGCGGTGAGGCGCGTGTCGACAGCAGTTGTGGGTCTTCTGGGAACTGCCAGAAGTCTCCCGCACTCTGTAGGCTGGCCAGCCTCTCGAGGGTCTAGCCCCGGGCTGACTCAGCAGGGCACTGAGAGGGCTCGGTCCGACAACGCTCAGTCCAACAACCTTCTGTTAGATTATAGAATCCAGAGTCTGGTACTCTTTGTCTAACATCAGAATCTTAGGCTTCTTTGATTAATCCTGTATATCAACTGACACAGCCTCACTCTGTCAGCTTTGTAGACTTCTAGGAGGTTTGACTTACAGAAAAGAAATTAGGCATTCTAAAAAAACAAAAGGGAACTTGGCTTGAGAGGCCGCTGTGGAACATTGTTAGTGAGGTGCAGAAGATTTTATCCAAGGTCTTTCTAACCAAATCGTGTCAAGGTGACAAGATTAACCGACATGATGGTCAACCGGAGTTCTAATAATTGATTTCATTGGAGACAGAACTTTCCCATGATGTAGCTCATGCAGGCTTTCCTTGCACTCCTCATGGAGTCCATCTTGATGGAAAACTCATGAATCTGTCTCTCAAATTCTGGAATTATCAACATGTGTCTCTGTGTCCAGTGCTATGCCAACTTTAAATGGCTTGTTCTTGTAACTTTCTTTGCTGATGTTCAGGCTCAGAAAATGAAATTTTGAAGATGTAGCTCAGTGGTGAAGCTCTTTGTCAAACTTGCTCGAGACACTATGTTCAATCCCTAGTATGAGCAAAGAAATATTCTTTCTGAAGGCAAATCAGAGAACTCTTCCTAGAAGACAGCCATAAAACCTAAAACCATTGTTCAAAATTCGCCTGCCCTTTTGTATAGGTCTTCATCTTGAGCAGGATGTTTAACCAGCCTTGCCTGGTAGTAGGTCATAAAATCTTCATTCTAGTAGGTATTCTGCCCAGTACCATAGAGATGGACCTCCCCACAGACAGACTAAGAATCTGAACAGACTAGGCTTGCTGGTTCTCCTACCCCAGTCTTTCACCAGGAGGCCATAAACCTCCCTGTCCAGTCACATCTGCAGTTAGCTGTCCATTTTTGGTCGAACAAAACCTTTTAAAATGGGCAGCTGCTGTTCTTGGGTAATTAGGACTCTATTTACAAAGTTTCCTGCATCATTTAAAAGTCTGATTACATAAACCTGCCCCACATTTTTTGTACTGTCCCATCTATTGTCATAGGAGTATGAACCTTCGAATGAAGAGGGTATTACCCTCTTGCCTGCCCCTACATGACTTTTACTGTAAAGATTCATTTTGCACTGAGTCAAAGATTTGAACTACCCTTCTTTGAAACAACTTCCTGTAACTTTTTTTTTCTTTTTTATGACAGCATTTGACTGAGTAGTTCTGGCTGCTGTGAAAATCACTAAATAGATCAGGCTATACTTGAACTCACAGAGCTCCACATGCCTTTGCCTCTCAAGTGCTGAGAGAGATTAGAGGCCAGGGCCCCCAAACCTGGCTGACAACCTTCAAATGACAACATCAATATCTCGTAGTTTGCCAACCTCAAAAACCAGGCAGCCACTTGATTCTCAGTTCTCAGCCTCTCAGTTGTGACTCAACTAAGGTTAAAGTTTTAATATAGCTGACTCAACAAAGTCTTTACTATGTATTTGAGTCCCACTGGTTTTTTTTCCCCTTGAGAACTCTGATTGATATACTATCCTTGCTGTAGTCTCCTCCTGCCTGGTTGAGGGCACTGGCAGCCTTCCAGTACACAAGCCAGAGGGTCCTACTATACCTACTTAATTTCCAAGTGTGATCCATCAGACAAAATTGAACTTTCCTGTTAAAAACAATCAGGGCCCTCATGATAGTTAGGGTGTCCTTTTGAAAACACAAACTAGATGAGGTTATACCTCTAGATCATTCACCTCTGATTTTTCTCACTGATTTAAGAAAAAGTGAAGGGGTGGGGGAAGGAAAGAAAGAGAATATAAAATCAAAACTCATACAATGCACTATTATGCCTTGATGCTCAGCCTTTGCATACCCTCATCTCAGTGTAGTTTCCCAGTTGGTACATGCTGGTTGCTGGCCTCATTCAATTCTAACGAGACATGTCACGCTCTTATCCTTTCAGAGTTTGTGCCCTTGACACTGCTAGACAGAAACCTTCCTTCTTGAGTCCTTAATCATCCTCTCATTACAAATGCTGAATATATGAAGGGATGGAAAAATTAACTTGCTTGATTTAATTATTCTACACCGTATTCAGAACCTTAAAATGGCTTGCTACTTCATAAATTGTTGGGATAACCAACAAGTATTCCATTTATTAGCTATGAAAAAGTGTGTCCCTTTTGCTCCACTATGTTCATAGCAGCCTTATTCATAATAGCCACAAATTAGAAGCAAGGTAGATTCTGTAAATCAAAGATTGAATGCAGACAAGTGGTTCATTTACACCATAGAATACTATTCGGGTATTAAGCAAGAATATCATGAACTTTGCGGAAAAATGGCTGGAACTAGAAAGTACCATTAGAGTAAAACAGACCCAAAAAGCCATGCATGGTATGTACTCACTGATAACTGGGTATTAGAAAAAAAGTACAGCATACCGAAGATACACCTCACCAACACAAAGAAGGTAAACAGGAAGGAAGGGCAAAATAAGGAGGTTTAAATCCCACTAAGAAGGTGAAACATATTAGTCATGGGAGGCACAAGGAGGGAAGGATCTTGGTGGGCGGGGGAGGGGGAGGGAAAAGGGAAGATAGAATCATGTATGTGGAGACACAGGAGCAAGGCACACAGGGCCAGGAGAATGAATACAAATAAGCAGCTGCTGGAGTTTGAGGGTGGTACTGGGGGTTGGGGTTTAGGGTGCAGGCTGAGGGTGGAGGTGGGCGGGAGGGAATCTCTAGGAAGTCCCAGAGACCTGGGATGAGGCAGGCAGGCTCCCAGGACTCAGTGTGAGTAACCTTAGCCAAATGCAAAACAGTAGGTACATGAAACCTGAAGAGACAACTTCCACTAGCCAAACAGGACCCCCAGTGTAGGGATGGGGACATGAACTCACCTACAAAATTTTTTTGAACCAAAATTGCTCCTGTCTAAAACAAATACAGGGACAAAAATGGAGCAGACACTGAAGGAATGGCCAACCAGTGACTGGCCCAACTTGAGATCTATTCTATGGGCAGGACCTCACACTATTACTGATACTGTGTTATACTTACTGACAGGAGCCTAGCATGGCTGTTCCCTAATAGGCTTTACCCACCAGATGACTGAGACAGGTACAGATACAAAGAAGTAAATATGAGACAGAAATCGGGGACCCCTATGGAAGAGTTGGGGAAGGATTGAAGGAACGCAATGAGATGTCAATCCCACAGGAAGACCAACAGCGTCAACTAACCTTGATCCCTGGGAGCTCCCAGAGACTGAGTCTCAACCACATAGCATACAAGGGCTGGTCCAAAGCCCCAGGCACATATGTAACAGACAGATGCCTTGTCTGACCTCAGGGGGAGAGGATGGGCCTCATCCTGGAGAGTTGATGCCTCATGGTGGCGAAGTACCCAAGGGGGAGGTACCCTCTCAGAGGTGAAGGGGAGGAGAGATGGGGCAAAGAACTCTGCAAGGGGTAACCAGGAAGTGGAGGCAACATTGGGGTGCAAATAAATAAAATAATTTATTCATTAATAAAGAATAAAAATAAAAACAAAAGAAAAAACCCAAACTAAAAAAGACAGACAGAAAGAAAGAAACAATGTATTCCTGTATTTTCAATTGTTAATTGTGTTGAAGCCAACCTAGTAGGCTATATAAATGTTTCTCAATTGTTCAAAAATGAGGCAAGCTGCACTGGGGAAGTTCTGAAGCCTCCATAGCCAACTGGTTGAATAAAGAGTGTGACTTTTGCATAATTAAGTGCTGGCATCTTAAGCTGGGCCAGTAGAACAGGCAGAACTTCAAGGCAGGCAGAAATACTGGCAGATGCAGAAGGAAGAGTGAAAGGAGACAAAACAGAGCTGGGAAGTGTACAATGAGAACCATGTGGAGAGATGCAATGGTGGAGAAGTTGAGTTAAGTTAGAGGTTAGCTGAGACACTGCCCCAGCAAAAGTCCAACAGCCTTACTCTATGTAGATGTCTCCCTGTCTTTATTAAATTTCAGGTGCAGGATAACCCCAGCACACTGGAACAATAAATTCCTCTTGCTTTTGCATTGATCCCCA
>CM052713.1:27805006-27853477 GCA_028551405.1 Uromys caudimaculatus
TGAAGGAGCTGAGGGAGTTTGCAGCCCCATGGAGGGAGCAACAGCATCAAAGGGCCTGATCCCCCCCCCCAGGTGTCCTGAAGTTTGGACCACCAACCAAAGAATACACACCTATGGACCCATGCTTCGGACCACATATGTGGCAGAGGATGACCTCGATGGCCATCAGGGAGAGAGGAGAGGCCCTTGGGCCTGAGGGTGTTAGAGGCCCCAGTAAAGGGGAATGTCAAGGTGGGAATATGGGGATGGGTGGGTGGGTGGGTGGGAGGTGGAATTCCCTCATAGAGGCGGAGATGGGGAGGGGATAGGGGGTTTCCAAAGAGGAGACCAAGAAAAGGGGAAACATTGCAAATGTAAATAAAGTATCCAAAAATTAAAAAAAAAAAAAGAATCGACAAATGGGACCTCATGAAATTGCAAGGCTTCTGTAAGGCAAAGGACATTGTCAATAGGACAAAACGGCAACCAACAGATTGGGAAAAGATCTTTACCAATCCTATGTCCGATAGAGGGCTAATATCCAACATACACAAAGAACTCAAGAAGTTAGACTCCTGAAAACCAATTAACCCCATCAAAAAATGGGGAACAGAGCTAAACGGAGAATTCTCAACTGAGGAAATTCGCAGGGCTGAGAAGCACCTAAAGAAATGCTCAACATCCTTAGTCATCAGGGAAATGCAAATCAAAACAAGTCTGAGATTCCACCTTTCACCAGTCAGAATGGCTAAGATGAAAAACTCAGGTGACAGCAGATGCTGGCGAGGATGTGGGGAAAGAGGAACACTCCTCCAATGTTGGTGGGATTGCAAGCTGGTACAACCACTCCGGAAATCAGTTTGGCGGACCCTCAGAAAAATGGACAAAATACTACTTGAGGACCCAGCTATACCACTCCTGGGCATATACCCAGAAGATGCTCCAACATGAAATAAAGACACATGCTCCACTATGTTCATAGCAGCCTTATATATAATAGCCAGAAGCTGGAAACAACCCAGATGTCCCTCATCAGAGGAATGGATACAGAAAATGTGGTACATTTACACAATGGAATACTACTCAGCTATTAAAAACAATGACTTCATGAAATTCGCAGGCAAATGGATGAAACTTGAAAATATCATCCTGAGGGAGATAACTCAGTCACAAAAGAAAGAACAAGGTATATACTCACTGATAGTTGGATATTAGTCCAAAGGTTCGGAATACCCAAGTTTCACTTCACAGTAACAGTTGAACTGAGAGTGAGGTCCCAGATGGAGGAGGTGGAGAAGGGACTTAAGGAGCTGAGGGAGTTTGCAGCCCCATGGAGGGGGCAACAGTGTCAACTGGCCCAACCCCCCAGTGCTCCTGGAGACTGAACCACCAACCAAAAATGTATGTGGAGGGACCCATGTTTCAGACCACATATGTGGCAGAAGAGGGCCTTGTTGGCCATCAGTGGGAGGAGAGGCCCTTGGGTCTGAGGGTGTTAGAGGCCCCAGTATAGGGGAATGCCAAGGTGGGAAGAAGGGAGTGGGTGGGCAGATGGGTGGGAGGTGGAATACTCTCATAGAGGCAGGGGGAAGAGGAGGGGATAGGGGGTTTCCAAAGTGGAGACCTGGAAAGGGGGAATCATTTGAAATGTAAATAAAGTATCAAAAAATAAAAGTTTAAATAAAAAAGAAAAACAAAACAAATACACACAGATGAGGCATAGTTGATATTTATGTTGAATGAAACAAAACAAAACAAAACAAAACAAAACGAAACAAAACAAAACAAAACAAAACAAAACAAAACAAAACAAACCCCTGAGATGTTCTGGAAACCATGGCTGTAAGAGAGAGACAGGGAAATACAGTTATTTGAAATAAAGATGTTCCTGCAGATTTTAACAATTTTTAAAATAGTTGATCATCTGGTTATCTAGAATAATTATTCTTTGAAACAGTTGTCTTTTTGCCTCTAGCCTCTCAAATAACAAGGACTACAGGAGTGTGGTATCCTCCCTGGCTAGGAAAAATTTTGAACATGATATTCTCATTAGTTCTTTGAGGATTTCCCACATACATAAAATGTATCTTGAGCATATAATTTTTAAGTTAGGAAACCATTGGAAGGCCTTATCTTACTAATGACACAATCTGTGAACCTCATCTTCATTAATAAAATTTATTTAGAAGTGTGTTCTTGCAGCTCCAGAGAAGCAGAATGAGACATAGATATTAACAAGGTCATCTTAGCCCAGGAAGGAGCTTTGCTGTTTAAAATCCTTGATTTCTGACCCACACTCAGTTGATCTTCAAAGCCTCCAGGCAGGCAAGGATGCATTCCATCCTATTTTTAGAGGATGAAACCAAGACTCAAAATGCTTAAGAGTCCCCCAGATCAGAAACGACCCTGTCCTTTCCCACTGCACAGCCTCAGCACCCTGGGGAGCTCTGCAGGAATGAGGGGAAGAAATGCAGCAAACTTGCCTTCTCTGTGGAAGCCAGGCCCTCAGGCTTAAATCACCATGAGAGATGCATAGCCAAGAACCAATTTGTAGGGGGCACTTCCTGAGTCTCTTCTAGGTGGCAAGCATCAGGCTACAAACTGTAGGAGCACCTAAAGGGCTGAAAGAAATGGCCTCCATTCCCACAAAATTAATAGTGTAGAGGAAATCAAGATATCTAGCGAATGTTATAAAATAAAACTTTATTAAGCACTATTTCATGATCACAGGTTTAAGATCAAAAAGGACATTAGGCACTGCTGCCAACCCCTTTACTGTCAGGTGAACAGGTACAGGGTGGTGGCTCTGCTCCCAGATGTCACTTATCTGTCCTGTCTTGCAAGAGAAAGCCTGGGGGGGTCAACTTCCATTAAGCAGAGATGCAGGCCGTAAACTTACTTTTAGGAAGCATTTTCTCACTCACAGCAATAATTCCTGTTCAAAGAACATCACAGGGGAGGTACTATGGAAAGCCCTTGTTAAGCCAGACAATTCAGTCTATTCCTCCAAGATTATGGTCTGTTGGGTCCCCACACAGTGTCAGGCCAGAGGGGGTTATTATATCCCTAGAATGATCTGAAGAAACCCAGAGAAAATTCTCTACTAAATGTCGTTTACTTTGTATTTACTGATCAAATATAGATGTACCTATTGTGCCCTTCATTGCAAATCACGACTATATTGTTGTTTGCTTTGTTTTATTTATTTATTTATTTATTTATTTATTTATTTATTTATTTATTTATTTATGTGAGAGAGAGAGAGAGAGAGAGAGATTTGGTTTTTGAGGCAGGATTCAATAGATAGCCCAAACTAGCCTGGAACTTTCTGATTGCATCAAACCGCTCATGAATAACATTCTCCTGCCTCAGTCTTCCAAGTTCTGGGATTAGAGGCTAGAGTCTTGAGCAGCAAGCCCAGGCTCATCAGCATCTGTGAGGACTCTCAGCAGGATGAGGTTCCCAGATTTGTGACTTAGGTAAGCTGAATCAACACAGCCCTAACATCATCTCCTGTTTTCTTCTCATAACATCAGACCACTGCTTGAAGAGAAAAACCAATGAGAAATATGATAAATTCAAGGCTGTTGAGTATAAATGTCAAGTCACTGCTGGACAAAATTACTTCATTAGGGTTAGGTGCTAACCTCCCTCAAACGCTGATATGATTGTTTCCTGTTGCCCCAACTGCAGCTTCATTTCTACCAGTGGTTTTTAATTAAGACACTTGCAAGAGGAAGACCCCGAAATTTATTAGATGATAGGATAGTTATCTTGTTTTACCTTGTGAATACAGAAAGTTTCTTCAGACCTATGTTAAGAAGTCAGTGTGGCTTCTGGTCTGAGCTGGTGCCCTGAGAAGACCTTGGGCACTAGCTCCACATATAGTCCCACAACACCCAGAGGAAGCTCAACTCCCAGGAGTTCTAACACATCCAGGATCATAGGATCACAGGATCTCAGGAGATTGGTCACACCCGGATCTCAGGATCCCAGAGGCAGCTTGACTCCCAGGACCTCTGACACACCCAGGATCTCAGGATCACAGGATCACGGAATCACAGAGACAGCTGGACTCTGAGGAGTTTTGACACAACCAGGATCACAGGAGGCACAGGCTCCAGTCAGATACAGTGAGGGCAGGTAGCACTAGAGATAACCAGATGGCAACAGGCAAGCATAAGAAGATAAGTAACAGAAATCAAGGTTACTTGCCATCATCAGAACCCGGTTTTCACACCATAGCAAGTCCTGGATACACCATCACACTGGGAAAGCAAGATTCGGATCTAAAATCATTTCTCATGATGATGATAGAAGACTTTAAAAAGGACATGAATAACTCCCTTAAAGAAATATAGGTGAACACAGGTAAACAGCTAGAAGCCCTTAAAGAGGAAACACAAAAATCCCTTAAAGAATTACAGGAAAACACAATCAAACAGGTGAAGGAATTGAACAAAACCATCCAGGATCTAAAAATGGAAACAGAAACAATAAAGAAATCACAAAGGGAGACAACCCAGGAGATTGAAAACCTAGGAAAGAGATCAGGAGTCATAAATGCAAGCATCACCAACAGAATTTAAGAGATAGAAGAGAGAATCTCATGTGCAGAAGATAACATAGAAAACATTGACACAACAGTCAAAGAAAATGCAAAAAGCAAACACTCCTAACTCAAAAACATCCAGGAAATCCAGGTCACAATGAGAAGACCAAGTCTAATAATAGGTATAGAAGAGAGCAAAGATTCCCATCTTAAAGGGCCAGTAAATATCTTCAACAAAATTATAGAAGAAAACTTTCATAACCTTAAGAAAGAGATGCCCATGAACATACAAGAAGTCTACAGAACTCCAAATAGACTGGGCTAGAACAGAACTTCCTCCCTTCCCATAATAATCAAAACACCAAATGCACAAAACAGAGAAGGAATATTAAAAGCAGTAAGAGAAAAAGATCAAGTAACATATAAAGGCAGACCTATCAGAATTACACCAGACTTCTCACCAGAGACTATAAAAGCCAAGAAGATCCTGGGCAGATGTCATACAGACCCTAAGAGAACACAAATACCAGCCCAGGCTACTATACTCATCAAAATTCTCAATTACTATCGATGGAGAAAACAAGATAGTCCATGACAAAACCAAATTTACACAATAACTTTCCACAAATCCAGTCCTACAAAGGATAATAGACAGAAAACCCCAGCACAAGGAGGAAAACTATACCCTAGAAAAAGCAAGAAATTAATCTTCCTTCAACAAACCAAAAAGAATATAGCCACACAAACATAATTCCACCTCTAACAACAAAAATAACAGGAAGCAACAATCACTTTTCCTTAATATCTCTTAACATCAATAGACTCAGTTTCCCAATAAAAAGACATAGACTAACAGACTGGAAACATAAACAGGACCCAGCATTTTGCTGCATACAGGAAACACACCTCAGTGACAAAGAGTGACACTACCTCAGAGTAAAAAGCTGGAAAAAAAAAAATCCAAGCAAATGGTTCCAAGAAAAAAGCTGGAGTAGCCATTCTAATATTGAATAAAATTGACTTTCAATCAAAAGTTATTTAAAAAGAGAAGGAAGGACACTTTATACTCATCAAAGGAAAAAAGTCTACCAAGATGAACTCTCAGTTCTTAACATCTATGCTCCAAATGCAAGGGCACCCACATTCATAAAAGAAACTTTACTAAAGCTCAAAGCACACAAATGCACCTCACACAATAATAGTGGGAGACTTCAACACCACACTCTCATCAATGGATAGATCATGGAAACAGAAACTAAACAGAGACACAGTGAAACTAACAGAAGTTATGAACCAAATGGATAACCAGATATTTATAGAACATTTCACCCCAAAGCAAAAGAATATACTTCTTCTTAGTATCTCATAGCACCTTCTCCAAAATTGACCATATATTTGGTCACAAAACTGGCCTCAACAGATCCAAGAAGATTGAAATAATCCCATGCATCTTATCAGATCACCATGAACTAAGGCTGGTCTTCAATACCAACAAAAACAATGAAAAGCCCACATACACATGGAAGCTGAACAACACTCTACCCAATCATAACTTGGTCAAGGAAGAAATGCAGAAAGAAATGAAAGACTTTTTAGAATTTAATGACAATGAAGGACATCATACCCAAATTTATGGTACACAATGAAAGCAGTGCTTAGGAAAATACTCATAGCTCTGAGTGCCTCTGTACTGACTGGTTTTGTGTCAACTTGACACAAGCTGGAGTTATCACAGAGAAAGGAGTTTCAGGTGAGAAAATGCCTCCATGAGATCCAGCGGTAAGGCATTTTCTCAATTAGTGATCAAGGGGGGAGGGCCCCTTGTGAGTGGTACCATCTGTGGGCTGGTAGTCTTGGGCTCTATAAGAAAGCCAGCTGAGCAAGCCAGGAGAAGCAAGCCAGTAAGCAGCATTCCTCCATGGCCTCTGCATTAGCTCCTGTTCCTTGACCTGCTTGAGTTCCAGTCCTGACTTCCTTTCATGATGAACAGCAATTGGAAGTGTAAGCTGAATAAACCCTTTCCTCCCCAACTTGCTTCTTGGTCATGATGTTTGTGCAGAAATAGAAACCCTGACTAAGACAGCCTCCAAAAGGAAACTGGAGAGAGCATAAACTATCAGCTTGACAGCACACCTGAAAACTCTAGAACAAAAAGAAGCAAATACACCCAAGAGGAGTAGACAGCAGGAAATATTCAAAATCAGGGCTGAAATCAACCAAATAGAAACAAAAAGAACTATACAAAGAATAAAAAAAAAACCAGGAGCTGGTTCTTTGAGAAAATCAACAAGATAGATAAATCCTTAGTAGAATAACCAGGGGTCAGAGACAGAATCCAAATTAATAAAATCAGAAATGAAAAGGGAGACATAACAACAGAAACCGAGAAAATTAAAAAAGTCATCAGATCCTACTACAAAAGCCTATACTCAACAAAATTGGAAAATCTGGATGAAATGAACAATTTTCTAGACAGATATCAGATGCCAAATTTAAATCAGGATCAGGTAAACCATCTAAACACTCCCATAACCCCTAAAGAAATTGGAGCAGTGATTAAAAGTCTCCCAACCAAAAAAAAAAAAAAAAAAAAAAAAAAAGAAAGCCTAGGACCAGTTAGGTTTAGTGGAGAATTCTATCAGACCTTCAAAGAAGACCGAATACCAATACTCTTCAAACTATTCCACAAAATAGAATCAAAAGAAACACTACCCAATTCATTTTATGAAACCACAATTATACCTATGCTTATACCTAAACCACACAAAGACCCAACAAAGACTCAGTAACATTCTGGCAAATTGAATCCAAGAACACATCAAAATGATCATTCACCATGATCAAATAGGCTTCATCTCAGGGATGCAGGGTTGGCTCAGTATATGGAAATCTATCAGTGCAATCTACTACATAAACAAACTCAAAGAAAAAAACCCACACGATCGTTTCATTAGATGCTGAAAAAGCATTTGACAAAATTTAACATCCCTTCATGTTAAAAGTCTTGGAAAGATCAGGAATTAAAGGCCCATACCTAAATGTCCCGCGCGCTCTTTGGTCTCGCCAGCAAGAACCCACGCGGACACACGGATCGTTCTGCAGCAAAGCGTTTATTGCATCATGAAGAGGAAGACCCCGGGCCCCAAAATGGCGCTGCTTTATATAGCCCTGAGGCAGCGTGTCCTCCACTGATTGGCGCACCCCGGGAGTGGGCGGTGATTAGTCATGTACACCCTTAATGCGCAAGTGCTTCGGGTGAGTCACCCCGCGCTATCCATAAGTTTCCTTAGAGCGACAGCGGAAGTCAGTGCCATCTTGTAATGGCGAATACTCTAACCGCTCTCTACACCTAAACATAGTAAAAGCAATATACAGCAAACCAGTAACCAACATCAAATTAAATGGAGAGAAACTTAAGCAATCCCACTAAAATCAGGGACTAGACATGGCCGCCCATTCTCTCCCTATCTAATCAATATAGTACTTGAAGCTCTAGCTAGAGCAATTAGACAACAAAAGGAGGTCAAAAGTATACAAATTGGAAAGGAAGAAGTAAAAATATCACTATTTGCAGATGATATGATAGTATACTTAAGTGAATCCAAAAATTCCACCAGAGAACTCCTAAAGCTGATAAACAACTTCAGCAAAGTGGCTGGTTATAAAATTAACTCAAACAAATCAGTAGCCTTCCTATACTCAAAGGATAAACAGGCCGAGAAAGAAATTAGGGAAACAAAACCCTTCACAATAGTCACAAATAATATTACATACCTTGGTGTGACTCTAACCAAGCAAGTGAAAGATTTGTATGATAAGAAGTTCAAGTCTCTGAAGAAAGAAATCAAAGATCTCAGAAGATGGAAAGATCTCCCATGCTCATAGATTGGCAGAATTAATATAGTAAAAATGGCCATCTTGCTGAAATCAATCTACAGATTCAATGCAATTCCCATCAAAATTCCAAATCAATTCTTCATAGAGCTAGAAAGAGCAATTTGAAAATTCATTTGGAATAACAAAAAACCTAGGATAGCGAAAACTATTCTCAACAATAAAAGAACTTCTCAGGGAATCAGCATCCTTGACCTCAAGCTGTATTACAGAGTAATAGTGATAAAACTGTATGATATTGATACAGAGATAGGTAGTAAGGTCAATGGAATAGAATTAAAGATCTAGAAATGAACCCACACACCTATGGTCACCTGATCTTTGACAAAGGAGCTAAAACCATCCAGTAGTAAAAAAGACAGCTTTTTAAACAAATGGTGCTGGTTTAACTGGCAGTCAACATGTAGAAGAATGCAAATCAACCCATTTTTATCTTCTTGTACAAAGCTCAAGTCCAAGTGGAGCAAGGACCTCCACATAAAACCAGATACACTGGATATAATAGAAGAGAAAGTCTCGAACACATGAGCACAGGGGAAAAGTTCCTGAACAGAACACTAATGGCTTATGCTCTAAGATCAAGAATTGACAAATGGGACCTCATAAAATTGCAAAGCTTCTGTAAGGCAAAGGACACTGTTAATAGGACAAAATGGCAAGTAACAGATTGGGAAAAGATCTTTACCAATCCCACATCCGATAGAGGGCTAATATCCAATATATACAAAGAACTCAAGAAGTTAGACTCCAGAGAATCAAATAACCCTATTAAAATATGGGGAACAGAGGTAAACAAAGAATTTTCAACTGAGGAATATCGAATGGCCGAGAAGCACCTAAAGAAATGTTCAACATCCTTAGTCATCAGGGAAATGTAAATCAAAACAACCCTGAGATTCCACCTCACACCAGTCACAATGGCTAAGATCAAAGACTCAGGTGACAGGAGATGCTGCTGAGGATGTGAAGAACGAGGAACACTCTTCCATTGTTGGTGCGATTGCAACCTGGTACAACCACTCTGGGGGTTCCTCAGATAATTGGACATAGCATTACCACAGGACCCAGCTATATCACTCCTGGGCATATAACCAAAAGATGCTCCAACATATAAAAAGGACACATGCTCCACTATTTTCATAGCAGCCTTATTTATCATAGCCAGAAGCTGGAAACAACCCAGATGTCCTTCAACAGAGAAATGGATATAGAAAATGTGCTACATTTACACAGTGGAGTACTACTCAGCTATTAAAAACAACGAATTAGTGAAATTCATAGGCAAATGGATGGAACTAGAAAATATCATCCTGAGTGAGGTAACCCAATCACAAAAGAACGAACATGGTATGCACTAACCGATAAGTGGATATTAGCCCAAAAGCTCTGAATATCCAAGATACAATTCACAGGCCACATGAAGCTCAAGAGGAAGGAAGAACAAACTGGGTGCTTTGGTCCTTCTTAGAAAGGGGAACAAAATACTCACAGGAGCAAATGTGGAGACAAATTGTAGAGCAAAGACTGAAGGAAAGGCCTCCCAGAGACTGCCCCACCTGGGGATTCATCCCATATATAACCACCAAACCCATACATTACTGTGGATTCCAATAAGCACTTGCTGAAAGGAGCCTGATATAGCTGTCTCTTGAGGGGCTCTGCCAGAGCATGACAAATACAGAGGATATGCTTGCATCTAACTGTTGGACTGAGCATGGGTTGCCCAATGGAGGAGTTAGAGAAAGAACTGAAGGAGCTGAAGGGGATTGCAACCCCATAAAAGAACAACAATATAAACCAACTAGACTTTCCAGAGCTCCCAGGGACTAAATCACCAACCAAGGAGTGTACATGGAGGGACCCATGGCTCCAGCCCCATATGTAGCAGAGCATGGCCTTGAAGGACATCAATAAGAGGAGAGGCTCTTGGTCCTGTGAAGGCTCGATGACCCAGTGTAGGGGAATTTGAGGGTGCAGATGCAGGAATAGGTAGGTGGGGGAACACCCTCATAGAAGCAGGGGGAGTGGAATGGGATAGGGGGTTTCCATGGGGGGAGGAACTGGGGAAAAGGATAACATTTGAAATGAAATAAAGAAAATATCCAATAAAAAAATTAGGAAGGTAAAAAAGAAATGCAATTGCTATTGATTTTGGAAAGGGACATAACTCATAGTTTAGCACAATGGGCTTCACAGATATTACCGATATGTCCATTTTAGTTCTGTCCACTCACTGTTACTGTGCCAACTCCATGGTTTTGTATTTTCTACAGAGATAATATTAAAAACATATCCAAGGCAAAAAAAAAAAAAGTCAGTGTGAACACACACACACACACACACACACACACACACACACACACACGCAGAAGCACACATATGCGCATGCACTTATATACCCATAGTGCCATATATAATGGTATACTTTGGTTAGTAGCATTTGAAGATTAAGGTAGGGAGGGATATCAGAGTACAATGTCTACTGTAGAACACAAAACTTTTATTGTTCTAGCTAGTCAGAAACTGCCCTGCCATCAGAAACTGCCCTGTCCGTGGCCTGAGACGAGGACAATAGGTCACGAACAGTTTACAGAATTCCTAAACAACAGTTTCTAGCCAATATGCCCTGATAATGGTTCTAAAATGTCCCTAGTGATAGACTCAACAGATGAGATAGACATCACCGTCATCTACCCCAAAATTCCCCTAATGTGCTTTAAATCAGCCTGACAGCTCACTTCTAGGTCTCTCTCTTGGTAATGGGAGACCCCAACATGCTACACTTCTACAAAATAAAACACTCTTGGCATTTACATACTATTTAAGCCTGGGGTATCATTTTTTTGGTGAATCATAGACCCTTACAAGACATGTATCTCTTTGCCTAGCCCACATTTTCATAATATTATATTTTAAAATAAAAACTATATACATTTATTATTGCAAGGCTTTCATGGGATTACATTTGAGGTTTTATAAAGACATGGAGAAATCTATATAGTTTAAGACTGATGGCCTTTGGCTGGGCAGTCTCTCAGCTAGCCGAAACCACCTTCTTCACCATTGTGTCTATCCATGTGGTTCTCACTGTCTGCCTCCCAGCTCTGTCCTGTCTCCTTTTCATCTTCCTTCTGCGTCTAGTCCTCTCTGCATCTGTCTGCATCTCTGCCTGTCCAAACGTTCTACCCATTCTCCTTTCCCACCTTCAAGCCATAAGCCCTCTATGATGCAAAAAGCCACACTCCTTACACTACCAGTTGGCTTTGGGGGCTATGTGGCCGTCTCCAGGGCAGCTTCCCTTTCTTTTTGGAGCAGGTGAGGATGTGACAAACATTTACACATCCTGCTAGCCTGGTATTGGTTCAATTAACAATTGAAAGCACAGGGACACACTTTCTCATACCTGATGAATAAAGTGTGTGTGGGTTTTCACATTTCCTCCCTTTCGATCAAGAAATGGGTTTTTCTGTAATACCAGTAAATTGTGTACTATAAGAACAACCATAAAAACTATCAGGGTCAGAATTATTTTTCACAGTATTTAATCTATTTATATTTGGCAACTTTGGAGAAAGTATTTCAGGATCTATCTGAAATATTTCATTCCTTTTATAAATCTTAAATCATTTTCTTATCACCATTTTAGTGTCACAAACTCTAACATTTACAACTTGAATTTACCAAGCATAAAAGATCTTCTTAGACCCTGGAACACTTCCTTAGATCCTTTACAACTTAAGCTTTCGTGTCTATTAACTTTCATGAACATTATACCTCTTTTGTGATTTTATCATATTTGAATATTGTAACAATGAAAACTATAAAGCTTAGTAAAGACTATCTAGTCTTCAATCGCATTAGAGACCTAAGAAGTATAAAGCTTACCTGAGTAGACAGGAAACACAGAGCAAGCAGTTTCCAAATCTGTAAAAGTGACAGAGACTTACTGGCTAACTGAACAGTCACCTAAGGCTCCTCTATGTTGTTGGGACATCCATCTTCAGCTACCAGGCCCAGAAGATTTGACAGACATTTTTTTTGAAGCAGGATCTTAGGTAACTTCCCCATCTTGTCTAGGCAAAGTGGGGCAATTGACTTCCCAGTGTCCTGCTTGTCTATAGTTTGGACTGCGTACTGTCAGCAATCAACATAAGGGACGGGTGATAATCCTGTGGCCAGCTTTACCACAATTGAAGCAAACTTCAGGTGGAGATTCTCCAGCAACCTATCATCTTCATTGGAGGAGATTGGGAGTGCTGACTTGAGCAAATAAGTCTGTCTGTCAAAAATCTTTTTTAAAATTAAAACTTCCTAAATGACATATTCTGAAGATCTCCTAAGTGTTTGAGGACCATCTATCTATCAACAGCATATCTAATTAGACAAACTTGTCTGTTTCTAGTTACTTGTTTTGGCTGAACTTTGAAAACATACATAGTTGGCTAAATAAATCCTACTCTTTCAATCAACTACATTAGTATCTAGCATGACTACTAGTTCTTAATGCATAAAAAAGATATGATTATTGACTGAAAAAAGATATGATTATTGACACTAACCTGCATTTCTCAATTATCTGTCACAGTTTATTATAGTAGTTTCATAAGATTAGGACATTAAATTACACTTTTAAATGAGTTTTTTTTCAAGTTATAGGCAAATATATCTTTAAACAAATGTTGAATCATCTATACATTATGGTGTAGCAAACATAACCTTAAATTTCTATCATCATTCAAAATCCCATACCAATCTAAAATACTTGAGACTTGTTTCTTTCTTAGTCTAAAAAGAGATACAATAATTTACCCATCTTTTCCCAGCTGGATGGCCTGGAGCATCCCCACCATAAAGGTGAAGTGGTTTGGCCCCTACTGACTTGGCTTGGAGCCTCCCCACCATGACAATGACATGGTTCAGCTGATAATGGTAGAAGGGAGGAGCAAGAGACTTCTTATATGAGCTTGGTGTTTGGTTTTGAAGGCAGGGATTTTCTCTTTGGGCTTGCAGGAACAACAGAGAAGTATCTGGCAGGACACAAGAAAAACAGTATTCTAGGAAAGAGAGCTAAGGATCCCTCTTAGGTTTGGAGGAGCACAAGAAAGAGAGAGCAGCTCCAGAGAATGACACAGATAGAAGGATTTCTAAAGGGATAGCAGTTTAGCTATAGGATCAGACTTGTAAAAAGATTTTTTTATATAGTTAAGAAAATAAAGTTACCTTGCTGAACTAGCAGGATTGTAACTCAGTTGATACCTCCAGTGTCTCTATTGGTAGAGATATTAGATAATTTAAGTGGTTATCAGACTACTTAAAGTTGAATAACCTTATAAGGTTTGAAATAAATTGCTTAACTCTTGAGTAGTTAATCCAATTATGGGCTATAGTCAATTAATATATAGTAGCAATTTTTTAAAATCATTAAGTGTTTGTAATTGATGTCTTCTTATCTGTACCTTTTGTGGCTGAGTTTTTGAAGACCTAGCTCATGTCCTAGATTGATGAAAGAATCTCCTATTTGTATTTTTCAGCTTTAAACTACCAAACAAGGCAAAATTATCTGTACTTCAACAAATATTTTTCCTAAAGTATCTGTATTAGAATTACCCATCAAGATATCATCCATATAGTGATAAATTATAGATTGAGGAAACTTTTTACAAATTATTTGTAATGACTGTTGTACAAAATATTGACAAAAACTGGGATTGTTTAACATTCCTTGTGGCAAGACTTTCCACCTGTACCTTTTTTTTTTTTTTTTTTTAATATTTATTGATTTTATTTGTTTGAGTACACTGAAGCTGTCTTCAGACACACCAGAATAGGGCATAAGGTCCCATTACAGATGGATGTGAGCTACCATGTGATTGCCAGGAATTGAATTCAGGACCTCTAGAAGAGCAGTCAGTGCTCTTAACCACTGAGCCATCTCTCAAGAGCCCACGTGTTTGCCACATATGGCCTTAATCTTCCTATCTGAACTTCTAGTCCTATTTATTTAACTCATTTTAGACTCGGTTTCACCTAAGACATTGTCTCAGAAGCTTTGTACATACCTTATGAAGTGACAAAGTTGGATTTTAAGAATCTTGTGAAAATTTTGTTACACCTGCTCCAATATCCACTAGGCCTTCAATGTCAATTCCATCTAACTGTAATTTCAGTTTTGCCCTCTAATCATTTATAGCACTTTACCAAAACATGTGCTTCCTGTACCTTTAAGAACCTCTTGTTCTATCCATAAGAGTAGTTAAATGTCAAACAGCACTGTCTGTCATATCAGGCAGTAATTTTTCCAGTTGTTCTGTACATCATGTTCTCCTTGGCTGGCACAGAACAAATGGCTCATGTTGCTTTTTGGTTGGGTCTAAGGAAAGCCCCTTTGGCAGTAATTCCTGATTTTAAGGGATTGCCATGTATATCTCTGCATGATCTAAGTCCTGTGTCTTCACTTTCCACATCTTTTACATATCTCAGGAAGTATTCTCCCTGGGTTACAATCAGAGAAAATATTATTGTAATGATTGTTTGTCTACACTCCATTAAGACATTCTGAGCTCTAATACTTTTAGCAATTGCCTGACCAATTATAGCAGCATCAAACACATTAGATCCAATAACAATAGTAGTATTAATGCATTCGTAATTAGGTGCAGATCTGGTCTTTAAAGGTCTCATAGCCTTTTTACATTCAGCATTGTTGTTCTTAAAAGCTAAAGATTCAATTAATCCTGCTCTTGCATGTGGATCTGATATTGCTCTATTTACAGTTGAAGTTAAACATTGTGAAAAAAATCACTCAAAGCTTCATCTGAGCCCTGAGTTATCTTGGTAAATGACTCAGGTTGTCTTCACTGTTGGTCAACCGAGTCCCAAGCATTTAAAGCTACAGTAAGACATTGGTCTAAGGTGTGATCATCAAACAGAATCTGCATTTGTAACTCAGCATATTCACCCTCATCTAGCAACTTATCCTTGGGAATATTAACCCTTCCAGTCTTATTATGTTGCTCCATAGCCAAAGCCTCCTCTGTACAGCATGCGAGCCCCTGTCATTGAGGGCCAGCTTCTAAGACAGCTGTTACGAAATCTTTCTAATCTTTTGGAATTACAGGATTTTGCATGGCTTAATTATTTAGTATCTTTTCCACATATGGTGAGTGTACACTATAGGCTATGATCGCATCTTTAAATATCCTTAGATCTTGCATCCCAATGGACTGCCATCTGAATTCATCATAATCTGTGCATTACTCTTCTGGAGGTAAGTGTTTTATGGTAGCTGGAGTAATTACTGTAGCTTTTCTAATAGTCCTGTGAAATGATAATTTTAAAAGGTGTCTAGTTTTTCTGTAGCCTGGCTAGCTCCCAAATGAATGAGATGAACACTAATTTGAGGTTGAATGACATGGAGATTATCTCCTTTTTTCTTTACTCTGATGTTTCATAGAGAGTACAGAGAAAATTGTGATCAATGTAAATAGTTCTATGATGATAACTGAAATGAAACTATACAGGGTACCAATGCCCTTTGCTATATTGTTTTCCATTATTAACACAGAAAATATTTTCTTTTTTGAATCTCACTAATTCTCTTTTTTCTTTGGAGACTTTATTATATTCAAGTTTGAAATTTCTTTCTATGACTGTCAATACTCAGTTTCTTTCCTTTTTGCAGCATCTATGCATGCTTACAAAACATTTCTTCTGATTTCTCTTTTATTGGTTCAAAACATAGTATTTATTTCAGTACTTAAGCCTCTCTAATCTGTCCTCTGGGTACTGTCCACTCTGAGCATACATTACTGACTCTGAGGTCTGGGATTCCAACTTCTCTGATTCCAGCTGATGTTTCCCCTCATGCTCCTGTGCCTGAATTCTTTCCTCTGAGTATTGTGTCTAGAATTCATGCTTGTAGCCTGAATCTCATGCACTATATTGGTGCACAAGATATTGCAGGGCATTTGTGAGATCCTGTTCAAGGTTCAATAAAAACAGGGAGACATCTACATAGTTTAAGGCTGCTGGACTTTTGCTGTGGCAGTTTCTCAGCTAACCTCTAATGTAACCTATCTTCTCTAAGATTGCATCTCTCCACATGTTTCCTGTACACTTCCCAGCTCTGTCTATTCTCCTTTAGATCTTCCTTCTACATCTGCCAGTATTTCTGCCTGCTCAGAAGTTCTGCCTGTCCTACTGCTCCAGCTTAAGATGCCAGTCCTTTATTAAGCAAAAAGCCATACTCCATACTTAACCAGTTGCCTTGGAGGCTACATGACCTTACCTACTGCAGCTTGCCTTTCAGTTTTGAACAATTGAGAAGGTGACAAACATATACATATCCTACCAGGCTGGCATCAACACAATTAACCATTGAAAACATAGGGACACACTCTTTCTTTTTTCTTGGTTTGATTTTTTCCTTTGGCTTTTGTTTCTATTCTTTTTTAATTAATAAATTATTTTATTTATTTTAATCCCAAATGCTGCCTCCACTTCCTGGTCATACCTTGCAGAGTTCTTCCCCCATCTCTACCCCCTTAACCTCAAAGATAGTGGTCCCATCTTGGTTTTCCCCATCATGGGGCATCAAGTCTCTATGGAACAAGGGCCATCTTCTCCCACTGAGGCTAGACAAGACACACCTCTGCTACATATGTGCCCGGGGCCTCGGACTAGCCCTTGTATGCTCTTTGGTTGAGGCTCAGTCTTTGGGAGCACCCCCAGTCCAGATTAGTTGACACTGTTGGTCTTTCTGTGGGGTTGACATCCCTTCAGTGTCTGCTCCATTTTTGTCCCTGTATTTCTTTTAGACAGTAGCAATTTTGGGTCAACATTTTATGGATGGGTTGGTGTCCCCATCCTTCCACTGCAGATCCTGTTTGGCTAGTGGTGGTAGTCTCTTCAAGTTTCATATCCTCAATGTTTGGCATTTTGGCTAAGATCACCTACACTGAGTCCTGGGAGCCTGCCTCATCCTAGGTCTCTGGGACTTCCTAAAGATACCCCCACACGCAACCCCCTCACCCCTACCCTAACTCCCAACCCACAACCACCACCCTCCATCCCCAGCAGCTGGATATTTCTATTCATTCTCCTGGCCCTCTGGACATGCCTTCTGTCTCTTCCCATACCTGAACCTGCCCTTCCTTTCCCCACCTCCTTCCCTCTCCCATAAATATTTTTTCCTCCTTGTGTCTTTCATGACTAATTCGTTCCACCTTCTAAGTGGGATTTAAATATCTTCACTTTGGCCTTCCTTCCTGTTTACCTTCTTTGGATCTGTGGGTTATATCATGAGTATTTTGTACTTTTTGGCTAATATCCACTTTTCAGTGAGTACATAGCATGCATGTCTTTTTGGGGTCTGGTTTACTTCACACTGAACCATATTTTCTAGTTCCATCTATTTACCTGCAAAATTCATGATATCCTTGTTTTTAATAGCTGACTATTGGGTAAATGAACAACTGTTTATGTATCCATTCTTTTGTTTACAGACATCTACATTCCTTCTAGTTTCTGACTTTTATGAATATGGCTGCTATGAACATAGTGGAGCCCAAGGGACATACTTTTTCAAAGCCAATAAATACAATATTTGTGGGTCATCCCAAAAATTTATGAAGCAGAAATTGGTTTTCGGGTTCTGAATACAGTGTGGAATAATTAAACCAAGTAAGTTAATCCTTCTATCCCTTCATATATTCAATATTTATAATGAGATGATGAATAAGAACTGAAGAAGAAGGGTTTCTGTCTGGAAAAGAACCAGTGGGATACAAAAGAACATAGTAAAGATTTGCTGAGTCAGCTTTATTAAAACTGCAACATCAGCTGAATCATATCTGAGAGGCTGAGAGCTGAGAGCGAACTGGCTACTGGGTTCTTGAGGTTGGGAAACTACAAAGAAATTGATGTTGACATTCAAAAGTTGTCACCATGTATGGTGGCCCACCCCTTTAATCTCAGCACTTTAGAGCCAGAGAAATGTGGAGCTCTGTGAGTTCAAGGATAGACTCATCTATATAGTGAGTTCCACACCAGCCAGAGATTCTCAGTGAAACATTGTCTCAAAAATAAGAAAAAAAACTTTTAAAGAAAGGTGTGTCAAAGAAGCATATTTCAAACTCTTGACACAGTGCAAAATGGATCATTATAATGAATGTCATGTAGAGGCATGCAAGAGTGTAATACTCATCCTCTTCTTTCTAAGTTTCACAATTCTATGGCAACAGACAGCAGAGCAAACAAAGGTGGGGCAGGTTTACGTAATTTTAAATGACAGAGGAAACTTTGGAAATGGAGTCCCAAATACCCAAGAACAGCTCTCCATTTTTAACATTTTTATTTGATTAAAAATGGGCAGCTAACTGCAGATGTGAGTGGACAAACAGGTTCATGACCTACTGGTGAAAAACTGGCTAGAAGAACCAGCAAGGCTTGTCTCTTCAGATTCTTGATCTATCAGTGTGGAGGTCCATCCTTATGGGCAGAACCCCTCCTAGAGTGAAGATTTTATGACCTATTATAAGGCAAGGCTGGTTAAACAACCTGCTCACAGTCAAGACCTACATGAAAGAGTAGAGGAAGTTTTGACCAATGTTTCCAGGTTTTATGTCTGTCTTTAAGAAAAGAGTTGTATGATCCAACTTGGGAAAGACTATTTTCCTTGGTGGTACTAGGGATTGAACCTTGTGCCTTGAGTAAGCTTGGCAAAGAACTCTACCACTGAGCTACATCCCCACTGTCTCATTTTCTGAGTCTCAACATCAGCAAAGAAAGTTACAAGAACAAGCCATGTAAAGTTGGCAGATGTTAGCACTGGGCACAGAGGCACATGCTTATGACACCAGAATCTGAGAGGCAGATTTAAAAGGTCATGAGCTCAAAGTAAAGATGGTATACATGGGGAGTTCAAGAATAGCCTATGCCCCATAATAGCAAAGCTCTGTCACCAGTGAGTCATACAGGGGTACAAAGAAGTTCTATGGGGGGAAAGCACAGAGCAGAAAAGGAAGCATGCAGTGTGTCCGCATCATTCAGGGCACATAGCTGTGTTTCCTTCTTCTCCAAGGCATCAGAACATATCAACAGACAGTGAACCCTCAAGCCAAGTTCCCTTTCCTTCTTTTTAGAAGGCCATATTCCTTTTCTGTAAGTCAAACCTCACATGAATCTACAAACCTGACTGACAGTGAGACTGTGTCAGTTGACACACAGCATTAAAAGAATAAGCCTAAAATTCTGATGTTATACAAAGATTACCAGATACTCTGGTGTGGGGCGGTGGACTGTGACAGGCAGCCTGGCCCTGGTCGAGCACAGGCTTAACCCCCAGGTGACCCAGTGGGGCTTGCCTTGCAAGGGAAAGCGTTTTGCCAATGCTCCCGGGAGGTCCTTGGCTCCTGTCAAGTAACTACAACCCCCACAACCCTCTGTAGAGAGGTCTGTCACCTAGGAGCAGCACACCAAGCCCTCCCACATGCAGATAAGGTATCCCTAAACTCTCAGACCAAGCCAATGGGAAGTACCTGTTGTCAGACCCTTGACCCATCCCAACCTGTTTAGGAGAGATCCCATCCAGAAAGAATAAAGGTGTGAGAACGACTCCATAGTCTGAGAGCTTCTATCATAAGAGCTGTAACACTGCTGCTTGGGAAGAGGTCTGCTCTCCCAAATGCCACCAGAAGCTTCCCGGCTGCGGGTGCAGTGTCTTGAAGCAATCGAGGCGGCAACTGTGGAGACCGAGGTGGAGGTGACTCCCATCCCTGCTTGCACTCTCCCCTTTGCCTGAACCCTCAAATTTGACCAGGCCAGAGATCCCTGTGGAAACCTCCCAGCACGCAGGCCCGCACTCTGGGTTCTATACTTGTAAAGAAGGTAATTCAACAGGTTTCTTTATTTTTTTAAAAAAGACTATCTCAGTACCCTGGTAAGAAGTATTTTGGTTGTTTTTAGATATGTGTATTTCACTTTTATCTTAATTTTTATAATTGTGTAAATATAGAAGAACACAATAAAATAACAAACCTATGGATCTATCACTCAGAACTGACATGTCTCTCTCTCTCTCTCTCTCTCTCTCTCTCTCTCTCTCTCTCTCTCTCTCTCGGAATCACCCCAGTGGGCAGGTATTGGTGAGTAGCAAACTTCTGTCACTTTGCTGGGTCATATTCCATGTTATCCCAAGCACTTTACTCTTGATACTCAGCAATACTTCTAAAGAGTAGCCTTATCTTTTACATGGTTAGGATTACCTGACAAGTTATCTACTGGTTGTAATCCCATCACTTGGGAAGCAGAGACAGAAGGATCAGACATTCAAGGCCATGGTTGTAATCCCAGCTCTCTGCAGGTGGAGGCAGAAGAGTACGAAGGTTCATAGTGAGTTCCAGGACAGCCTGGGCTACATGCAAGTTCTTCTAAAACAAGAGATAATCATCTGGCATGGTGTTGCATGTCTTTAATCCAAGCACATGGGAGCAGAGGCAGGGGAATCTCTGTGAGTTTGTAGCTAACCTGGAAAGAGTGTGAATTCCAGGATAACCTAGAGCTGTTTCTCAAAGAAACCAAGTCTCAAACAAACAAACAAACAAACAAACAATAACAAAAAACAAAAAACAAAACCCCAAAAACTTAAAACAAGAGAATGAACAGCAGCAGAAGAAATGAAGGTGTTTGCTATTTTATTCTTCATAGAGAATAAATAATATTCTTTATGGGGAATGCCAAGGTGGGAAGATGGGAGTGGGTGGGTGGGTGGGGGAATACTCTCATAGAGGCAGGGGGAGGAGGGAGGGGATAGGGGATTTCCAAAATGGAGACCTGGAAAGGGGGAAACATTTGAAATGTAAATAAAGTATCAAAAAATTAAAATTTAAAAAAAGAAAAAAAATATTCTTTATGGGGATAAATATTTTTGAAACTACAAGTAAAAATCCACTGTAGACAATTTTATTATCTTTATAGAGTTGGATGGATCCTAAGCAACCAGCCTTGATATTATTAAGTATTCTCTTTAAAGAACTCTTCAAGGTTTAACTTGATTAGAAAGTCTGGTCATACATGTCTTTCTTCAGATGACACAAGAAGATGACACTATGACACATACTTGCTCATGTCTCCCACCACATTTCCCCCCAACTCCACTCAACATTTACTGTAAGGGATGCAGTAAGACTTGCCTGAGGCCACACTCATTTCCCCAGTTCCTCTGATACTGTGGAGATAATACATTAGAGGAGGAGTTTACAGACATCTTTAAAACCCTGAGAATCAGTGCATACAGGATCATTTCTTCCCAGCGTCCTGCCCAGCAATGGATCCAAACCAATTGAGATGTGGGAGGCTTGTCGGAGGCCAGACCTGCTACACCAGAGATCCAGGAGGTTGCTGACAAGGTGAGTCGATGTACTTCAGGAAAAAGCTTGATCCAAAACAAATTTCCAACATTTGATTCATAATTTGGCCCCATGTTAAGAGTGTGGGAAATGATAGAAACCAGAAATATATGGGTTTTGTTCAGACATTTATATAGCTAAAAGTGGAACATTAAGTGTTTCAGAGAAATTTTAACACCCCAAGTGTAAAATTGGCCAAGCCACACTTTTTCCTGCAGCCTCAGTTTCCCCAGTAGCTGAAGGTGAATTCATGCTGGATGGTCTCTACACCTCACATGTCTGATCCTAGGGGCTCTAATTACTGATGGAATTTTCCAGTGGCACTAGTTGAAGCTGCTATATGGAGGCACTTAAGGTTGTTACGGAACCCTGAGCTGATTCCAGGATGCTGTGCCCACCAAACCATCACAGTCAAAACAGAACTCAATGTTTCTAGCAAGTTAATACATCTTGCTTAACTATCATCTATATAAAAAGGTGTATCATGTTACCTGTTTTACAAAGGAGAAATGTATGAAAATTATGGAGAAAGGTTTGCAATCTGTCACTTTATTTTCTTACATCACATTGTTTTCCTCTCTGAAGTCAATATTCTGGATCAGTTTGGTTTGTTGTCTGTCTGTTTGTTTGTCTGTCTGTTTCACATTTAGTCTTACTAGATGGTGTAGTGTATAGGTACCTCAGGCTAGCCTTAAACTCAAGGCACTCCTGCTGCCTCAACTTCTCAAGTGTTTGGATTATAAGCATGTGCCATCATGCTAGGCACCATCACATTTTATGTGAGTAGAACAGATGAGAGCCTTCATACCTAAGGTACTGAATATTCTAGAAGGGGTCATCGTTCTAAAATTCAGTGACTAAATATTTCATGGTAAACAGTTCTCACTCATAGGTTTATTTCAATAAAAAATCTTGGAGCATTTTATTTTTGAGGAATATTAAATCTTTAAATCTTCATTAGAATTATCACATCAAGCTGGTGTTCTCAACCTTAAATGTGCACATGAGACACCTGTCACTCCAGACAAAATACTGATCTGACTGAAGAGGGTCAGATAAGCCTGAGTGTCCTCATTTCTTCCAAGGTCTCTGGAAGTGTGGGCAGTCTACCTATGACTTCACTTTCCTGTATATATATATCAACCAGATATATCGAGCATCCTAGAAGGCTTGGAGGAGATGTGCCTTAATAGGATGCCAAGGAAAGATTCTCCATTTCACTTTAAGAAGAAAGAGCTAAAAGGACCAACTAAAATAATATGCATAAAAATTGTTTCAAAAACAAATATGCACAAAGGAGGCATAGTTGATACTTATGTTGACTGAAATAAAAATCCTCCTGAGATGTCCCAGGACCAAGTCTGTAGGGGGATAGACAAGGAAATACCATTATTTGAAATAAAGACATTACAGCAGATTTGCATGATTTTTAATTGTTGATCATCTGGTTATCTAGAATAACTATTCTTTTGAAAAGAGGGTTTCGCTATTTCTCAGAGTGGTCCAAACTTCACATGATCAAGTAATCTTTTTGCCTCTAGCCTCCCAAGTACCTTGGACTAGAGGAGTGTGTCATCTTGCCTGGTGAGGGTAATTTTTGATCATGATATTCTCATTAGTTCTTTGAGGATTTTATACATACATAAAATGTATTTTGATCATATAAGTTTTAGTTAAAGAAGTTACTGGAAGGGGTTATCTTGCTAATGACACCATCTGTAGACCACATCTTTAGTAATAAAATTAATTTAGAAATGTGTTCTTGCAGTTCCAGAGAAGCAGAATGAGATATAGATATTCAAGGAAAGCACCTCACCAGGGAAGAAGCTTTGCTGTCTTAAAATCCATGATTTCTGCCCCACCTCTCAGTTGATCTTCAAAGCCCCCAGGCAGGCAAGGAGGCATTCCATCTGATTTTTAGATGATGAAACCAAGATTCAAAATGCTTAAGAGTCACTCAAATGAGAAACTACCCTGTCTTTTCCCACTGCACAGTCTCAGCACCTTGGAGAGTTTTGCAGAATGAGGAGAGGGAATGCAGCAAACTTGCTTTCTCTGTGGAAGCCAGGGCCTCAGGCTTAAATCACCATGAGAGATACATAGCCAAGAAGCAGTTCATAGGGACATTTCCTGGGTTTCTCTTAGGTGTCCAGCATCTGGTTACAAATTGTAGAAGCTACATAAAGGCTGAAAGAAACAGCCTCTATTCTCCCAAATTTAACAGTGCTGAGGAAATCAAGATATCTAGGAAATGTTATAGAATAAAACTTAATCACTGTTTCATGATCACAGGTTTAAGATCAAAAAGGACATTAGGCACTGCTGCCAACCCCTTTACTGTCAGGTGAGCAGGTACAGGGTAGTAGCTCAGCTCCCAGATGTCATTCATTTGTCCTGTGTTACAGGAGAAAGCCTGAGGGGACAACTTCCACTAAAGTATTCTGAGACAGAGACGCCAATAGTATAATGTGCATTTTCTCACTCACAGCAATAATTTTCCCTCCAGAAAACACTACAGCGCAGATGCTACTGAAAGTCCTTGTTAAGTCAGGAAATTCTTTCTGCTCCCCAAGATTATAGTCTGTTGGGTCCCCACACAGTATCAGGCCAGGGTGGGTTATTGTATCCCTGGAATGATCTGAGGGAACCCAGAGAAAATCTCCACTACATGTTGTTTATTCTGTATTTACCTATCAAATATAGACTATTGGGGCCTTTCACTGCAAGTCACGACTATGCAGTTTTTTGCTTTATTTGTAGTGTGTGTGTGTGTGTGTGTGTGTGTGTGTGTGTGTGTGTGTGTGTGTTTTGATTTTTGGGGCAGGATTCATTTGGTAGCCTCAACAAGCCTGGATCATTTTGTATAACCCAAACTGCTCTTGAAGTACTTTCTTCTGCCTTAATCTTCCAAGTTCTGAATTTAGAAGCTAGTGGCTTGAGCAGCTAGCCCTGGCTCATCAACATCTCTGAGGACTATCAGCCACATGAGGTTCCCAGATTTTGTGACTCAAGTAAACTGAGTCAACACAGCCCTAACATCATCTCTTTATTTCTCATCAGGTCAGACCACTGCTTGAAGAGAAAACCAATGAGAAATATGAAAAATTTGAAGCCATTGAGTATAAATCTCAAGTCGTCGCTGGACAAAATTACTTCATTAAGGTTAGATGCTGACCTCCCTCAAGCGCTAATGTGATTGTTTCCCATTGCCCCAACTGTAGCTTCATTTCTACTACTGGTCTTTATTTAAGACACTTGTAAGTAGAAGACCCTCAAATCCTTTGGATGACAGGATAGTTATCTTGTTTTACCTTGTGAATACAGAAAACTTTATTCAGACCACAATAGAAGTGAATGTGAATAGAAGTCAATGTGATCTCTTTCTCTCCTTCTCACACATACACATGCATAAGCACACATATGTGCATGCACTTATATACCCGTAGTGCCATAAATAATGGTAAACATTGGTTAGTAGCACTAGAAGATTAAGAGCACAATGTCTTCTGTAGAACACAAAACTTTTATTGTTCTGATAAAAACAAAGTGGCAATTCTTCTGATGGTTTAGGTCCCAGGTTCATGCCAACCCCCCCCCCCAAAAAAAATCAACAACAAAACCCATTGGGAGTGTTACCCTGATGATACCTAGGCTTCTTTACTTTTACTTTACAAAGGAGGCACCCTGGTGGACATTCACAAATTAGGTTACAGCACAGCAGAGATATGGGGACCATACAATGTATATTCTCTAAAGCAAATCTGAGTTTCTTTCCTTTATTAAACTATTTGCCAATTTTTCTCCCAACTTATAAATCAGAAAACAGAATCACCAAAAGCACAGGCTTCCCTCTGCTCTTTTCCAGGCATCATGAAAATAAAATGTAACTCCGGAATGTAATCTGTGCCAAGATTTAAATGAAAAAATACAATAAAGTAATCAAGGTGGAGAAATGGATTAGTGGGTAGGAGTGCTGGCTATTATTGCAGAAGACATGGGTTTGGGTCTCAGCACCCACTGGAAGCTCATAACTATCTCTGACTCCAGTTCTAGGGGATTTGACACCCTCTTCTTATGTTTATGTAAATACAAATAAATTGAATAAAATCTTTTTCTAAAAGATATTAAAAATACAACTAGGCAATATATTTTTGGCCATACTGTTAACTGCCCTTTTTCCTAATATAAGGGATCAGAGTTTCAGTTCATTGGTGCTGGCCTCAGCCAGAGAGTTGTTTCAGACCATCTTAGCACATCAAGTCTTAGCAAGAAAGAAGATCTGTAGTACAATGGATATCCATGAGAATAATCTTCATTTCTTTGTTCCTTTGGGTTTTTTGGCTCTCTCTCTCTCTCTCTCTCTCTCTCTCTCTCTCTCTCTCTCTTTCTTCTTTTATGTCTTTCAGATGGATATAGGGTGTGGTTGTTTCCTTCACATAAAAGTCTTCAGAGGGATTTCTAAAGAAGATGATTGGGAACTTGATGGTTACCAGGCTAATAAAACCAAGAATGATGAGCTGACCTACTTCTAAGCAGCAAATTTTAAAGTTACCTGAACCCCCTCTCATTGTAATGAGACGCAGCCATCAATAAAGAAGCTTTCTTGAAATAACTGTTCTCCTCCATCATTACTCAGTATTGTGTTGACCTTTACCTTCTAGATGCTTATTTTTAAATATAGAATTTGTCATGAATTTCCATGTCATCCTTGGCAAGGGCTGTGGTAATCTCCTTATCATTCCAATTTTTAATATGCATGCAGCCAAAGAGAGCACAGTGTTCATGATTCAGAATAGAAACTCCACAATGAATGATACCAACTGGAAACCTTATAAAAACTATGGCTCAGTTGCAATTGGATAAAGGATCCTACCACCTCTTCCTCACTGCAGGTGCATTGGTGGCTGTCAGGGAAGCACACTCCTTGTTCCCTTCATTTGCCCAGAACCCAGCATGTCATCTGTGTCTTTATATTTGAAATCAAATTTTTTTTATTTTACTAGTCATATTTTTGAAACAATCATAACTGATAAAGAAACTGCCCTCTCCCCCTTCCCTATGTTTCTCTAGAACTTCAGAGTCAATTGCAGTGATTTCCCATCACCAACAAATACTTCTTGGTGCTCACTAGTGCAAATAGTAGTGTGGTCTCCCCACCAGGGCCCTTTTACCGCACAGTCAAAACCCAACAATCAAGTCCAGGAAATGAGCACTGATGGCACAGTGACATCTTGTCCCCAAGTACCACTCAAGCTTTTCAAGTTGTTGCAATAATGTCATTTATTACAGAGATCCAGTCCAGACTCATGCATTCCATGCAGTTTCTCTCTCTTTTTAAAAAAAATACTCATTTTATTTATTTGTGTGTGTTTGAGTGTGTGTGTGTGTGTGTGTGTATGTGTGTGTGTGTGCCACAGCCCACTTGTCAGAAGATATCTTGAGGAAATCGGTTCTCTTTCCACCACATGGTTCCAAGGCCCAAACCGAGATAATTATGCTTGGTGACAAATGCCCTTCCCCAGTGAGCCCCAATTTGACCTATTAATACTTTTATTGAATAACTTATATGCCATAAATACCATGAAGTTCAGATATTTCAAGTGTTCTCTTCATGAACTTTTAGTATATTCACAAATGCGTGCAAATCTCACCATCGATTTCACAACATTTTCCTTTCCACACCCAACTAAGAGCTGTCAGTCCTTTTACTTTCTCCCTCTCCTTTCACCCCTCAATGCTAAGCAGCCACTACTTCTTTCTGTCTCTATTTGCCTATTCTGTACACTACATATGCATGTATCTGTGAATACATTTTAAATATTCATTAATATAATATTATTTTATACCTTTTTAGACTTAGTAGGGCACTTTTTGTATCATATTATACAAATACATATGTAATTAATATATTTGTATAATATGTTTGGTTCGTTGTTTGTAATTTTTTTTTTTTGAGATAGATGGCTGCTATGTATAGCCCAGATTGGTCTTCAATTCAATACGTAGCCCCAGTTGACCTCTTACTCGTGATCCTCCTGCCTCAGCCCCCTAAGCACAAGATTATAGACATGTATCAGTTTCCCTGGCTTACATTTTTCCTAATCTTATTATATTTGAAAATTACAACTATATGTGTTTATTACTGCAGGGCTTTCATGGGATCCCACTTGAGGTTTTATAAAGACATGGAGAAATCTATAGTCCTCTTTGCATCTGCCTGCATCCTGCCCAGACATTCTGCCAATTCCCCTTCCCTACCTCCAAGTCACCAGCCCTATATTATGCAAAAAGCCATACACCTTACTTGAGAGTATGTTTGGATTTGGGGGCAGTTTGCCTTTCTTTTTGGAGGAGTTGAGGATGTGACAAACATTTACATATCATGCTAGACTGGTGTTTGTTTAATTAACAATGGAAAGCACAGGGACATACTTTCTCATAGCTGGTAAATATAATATGTGTGGATCATTTCAACATCTCCCCCCTTTAGTTCAAAAATGGGCTTTGTCTTTAATAACAGTAAATTATATACAATTAGAACAACTATGAGAACTATTAGGGTAAGAATTATTTCCACAGTGTTTAATCCATTCGTATTGGGCAACTTTGGAGAAAATATTTCAGTATCTATCTGATATATTTCATTCCTTTTATAGATCTTAAATAATTCTCTTATGACAATTTATGCATTACAACTTCTAACCTTTACAACTTGCATTTACCAACATTAAAACACCTTTTTAGACCTTAAACACTTCCTTAGATCATTTACAACTTAAGCCTTTATATCTTTTTTTGTTTGGTTGGGTTTTGTTTTGTTTTTTTGTTTTGTTTTGTTTTTTGTTTTTTGTTTTTTGAGACAGGGTTTCTCTGTGTAGCCCTGGCTGACCTGGAACTCACTCTGTAGACCAGGCTGGCCTCAAACTCAGAAATCCGCCTGTCTCTGCCTCCCAAGTGCTGGGATTAAAGGCGTGCGCCACCACTGCCCGGCAACCTTTATATCTTTTTACCTTTACTAATTTTACACCTCTTTTGTGAGTTTTTCTTTTTTCAATCTATTAACAAAGAAAACTGTAAATCTCTAACTACCTAGTCTTCAACCTGATCAAAGCCCTGAGGATAAAGCTTATCTGAGTAAACAGAAAGTGCAGAGCAAGAAGCTTCCAAATCTGTAGAATTGACAGAGACTTACTGGATAAAGGCTACCTGGGCAGTTCTACCTGGATAGACACCTAAAGCTCCTGTTTCAGCTACCAGATCCAGAAGAGTGAGAGACTTTTCTTTTTCCAGCAGGAACTTGGGTGGACTGTCCCATCTTGACTAGGCACAGTGGGGCAATCAACTTCCAAGTGTCTTGGTTGTCCACAGTTTGGACCACATACTGTCAGCAGTCAACATAAGGGACAATTTATAGTCCAGTGGCCAGATTTACCACATTTGAAGCAAACTCCAGGTGGAGATTTGCTGTACCCATCATCTCCATGGGAGGAGACTGGAGCTGCTGACTGGAGCTGACGTGTCTGTCTGTCAAAAAAAACAAACAAACCCTTTTTTAAAATTAAAACATCCTAAATGTCATATTCTGCAGCTCTCTAAAGTATTTGAGGACCACCTATCTATCTAAAGTATATCTATTTAGACAAACTTGTTTGTTTCTAGTTACTTATTTTGACTTAACTTTGAAAACATATGTAGACAGCTAAATAAAGCCTACTTCTGCAACCAACTACATTAGTACCTAGCATGACTATTAGTTCTGAATGCCTTAAAGGATATGATCAATTATAGGCGACTGACCACTATCATGCTTTTCTTTATTGTCCTTAACAGTTTATGAAAGTAGCATTCCTAGATTGCTGATAGAATCTCCTTTATGTTGATCATCAGTGGGAGGAGAGGCCCTTGGATCTGAGGGTGTTAGATGCCCCAGTATAGGGGAATGCCAGGGAGGGAAGATGGAAATGGGTGGGAGGGTGAGGGGATACCCTCACAGAGGCAGGGGGAGGGGGGGTGGGATAGGGGGTTTCCAAATGGGAGACCTGGAAAGGGGAAAACATTTGAAATGTTAATAAAGTATCAAAAAAATTGCTCCTGAAAAATTATATAGAGAGGATTCTATCAGCAATCTAGGACGTAAGACAGGTCTTCAGAAAACCTAGCACAGAAAGTATAGATCAGAAGAGGTCAATTACAAATTCTTAATGATTTTTCAGAATTTTCTATGAGATACTTATTGGCTACATCCCATAATTGGATTAACTACTCAAGAATTAAGTAATTTATTTCAAACCTTACAAAGTGTTTTAACCTTAAAGAGTCTGGTAACCATTTAAATTATCTAATATTTATATCAAGAAAATCATGGGAGGTGCAAACTGAGTGACAATCCTGCTAGCTCAGCAAGATATCTTTATTTTCTTAACTATATACAAAACATCCATTTACAATTCTGATCCCAAAACTGAACTTGTAGCTCCTTAGAAATCTTTCTCTCTATGTCATTCTATGGAGCTAGTCTACTTTTCTCTTGAGCTTCTCCAAACCTAAGGGGGCCTCTTAGCTTTCTTTTCTAGAATACTGTTTTATTTGTGTCCTGCCAGATGCTTCTCTTTTGTTCTTGCAAGCCCAAAGAGAAAATCCCTGCCTTCCAAATCAAAACAGTAAGCTCAACAAAGGTCCAGTTGCTTGTAAAAGAAGTTTTTAGTTCTTCTCACACACCCTTAGCGGCCGAAACATGTCACCATCATGGTGGAGAGGCTCCAAGACAAGTCAGTAGGGGACATAGCATTTCACTTTTATGGTGAGGTAGCTCCAGGCCACCAAACTAGGAAAAGATAGATAGATTATTGTATCTCCTTTCAGACTAAGAAAGGAAGAACAAGCCTCAAATATTTTAGATTGGCATGGTTTTTTTTTTTTTATGATGATAGAAATTTAAAGTTGTATTTGCTATACCATAATGTGTACATGATTCAACTCTTGTTTAAAGATATATGTGCTTATAACTTGAATAGAATTCATTTAAAATGTAATTCAAAGTCCTAGTCTTATGAATGCTACTTTCATAAACTGTTAAGGACAATAAAGAAAAGCATGATGGTGGCCAGTCACCTATAATTGATCATATCCTTTAAGGCATTCAGAACTAGTAGTCATGCTAGGTACTAATGCAGTTGATTGCAGAGGTAGGCCTTATTTATTTATTACGGCAACTTGGAAAGATTAAGTGATACCTGGGACTACATATCAGTGTGCTACCAGTGTTCATTTCCTGGTCTTGATAGTTGGGTTTTGGCTGTGCAGGAGAATGGCCTTGTGGAAAGTGCACACTGCTGTTTGCATTAGTGAGCACTAGGAAGCATTTGCTTGTGAGGGGAAATCACTGCCACTGACTCTCAAGTGCGAGGGACGCATGGTGGAGGGGAGAGGGCAGCTTACTTTTCACTTATGATTGTTTCAAAAATTGACTTTTAAAATGCCAAATTTATTTTCAAACATGAAGGCACAGATGACATGTTGGTTTCCAGGCAGACGAAGCGATGAAGGAGTGTGTTTCCCTGACAGTCACCAATGTACCTGCAGTGAGGATGGGGTGATAAGATCCTTTACACAATTGCAATGGAATCATAGTTTTTATATAGGTTTCCAGTTGTAATTATTATTATTTTTTTGTGAACCATGAACACTGCTCTGTATGGCAGCATGTATATTAAAAATTGGAATAATACAGGGATTACCATGGCCCTTTCCCAAAGATGGCAGCCAAAGTCATTCAACATTCCATATTTAAAAATAATTGTCTAGGAAGTAAACATCAATACAATACTAGATAATGAGAGAGGAAAACAGTTATTTGAATAATGTTTCTTTATTAATGGCTGAATCTCTTTACAATGAGAGGAATCAGATCACTTTAGAATTTGCTGCTCAGAAGTAGGTCAGCTCATCAGTCTTGGTTTTGTTAGTCTGGTAACCATGAAGTTCGAAATTATCTTTTCCAGAAAGTCCATTGAAGACTTTTATGTGAATGTAACAACCATGTCCTACATCCACCTGAAAGACATAAAAGAAGAAAAGAAGAAAGAGAGAAATAAAGAAAGAAATATTATTCATGTGGATCTCAATTGTATGACAGATCTACTTTCTTGTCAAGATGTGATGTGGCAAACTCTCCTGAAACAATTCTGGCCAAAGGCAGCACCCAGGAACTGAACTTTCATCAACTTCACGTTGGAAAAAAACAGCAGCTAACAGTATGACAGAAAGCATATTTCTGAGATGTATTTTTAATACCCTTTAGAAAATATATTTTATTCAATTTATTTGCATAACTGTTTTTCCTGCTTGCGTATAAGTGCATTACATGCATGCAATGCCTGTAGCCTTAAAAAGAGGGCGTTAAATCCCCTAGAACTGGAGTCAGAGATAATTGTAAGCTACCATGTGGGTGCTAAGACCTAAACCCAAGTCCTCTGCAAGAACAGCCAGCACTCCTACCGATTAATCTATTTTTCCATCTGGATTTAATTTATTATACTTTTCACTAGAATCTTGGCACATATTACATCCCAGAGTTACATTTGATTCTCATGATGCCTGAAAAGAAGCAGAGGGAAGCCTCTGGTTTTGATGATTCTGTTTTCTGACTTCTAAGTTAGGAGAAAAATTGGCAAATAATTTGATAAAGGAAAAGGAACTCAGATTTGCTTTAGAATATATGGACTGTATGTTCCCCGCATCTCTACTGTGTTGCAAATCTACTTTGTGAATGCCGACAAAGCTGCCTCCTTTGTAAAGTAAAAATAAAGAAGCCTAGGTACCCTCAGGGTAACACTCCCAATGGTAGTTTGGTCATGAACCTGGGTCCTACACCACCCCAGTAAGAACTGCCACTTTTTTATTTATCAGAACCAAAAATGTTTTGTCTTCTACAGTTGACATTGTGCTCTGATATCCCTTCCTACCTTAATCTTAAAATGCTACTAACCAGAGTTTACCATTAATAAATGTCAGTATGATGAGCATCATACAAGAAGTGTTTGTATGTGCACACATGTGTGTGCATGTGTGTGTGATCACACTGATTCATTTCTGTAGTTCTGAAAAAAACTGTTACAGTATCAATGTCAAAGATGCCAGAAACAGATTTAAAGATACTATTTTTCTGGAGCTTGGGGTGCAGCTTACTTAGCAGAGTGTTTTCCTAGCTTGTATGAAGCCTTGGATTTGGTCTACCAGCAACTCATATGCCCGGTGGTGTGTGCCTATAATCTCAGCACTCAGGGGGTAGATGCAAAAGGAGCAGAAATTCAAGGTCATTTTTCAATTATATACAGAGTTTGAGTTCCAGGACCTCGTGAGATACATGATACCCTGTGTCAAACCAACAACAACCAAAACAAAACAAACTATAACCCAAACACCCTAAGCACCACAAACTAAAAACATTGAGTTGTAATTTTTTCCCCATAAAGCTCTCAGTGACTATGTGGCAGAGCCCAAATTGGCACCCAGATCTGTTAGATTCCAACATGTACATCATTTTGTTTCTCTTGTGGGATTGTTTTATTTTGAGGCAGGATCTCTCTGTGTAGCCCAGGCTAGCCTCAGACTTGGGAATCCTGTCTTTTCTTCAGAGTAATGGGATTACAGGTGTGTCCCATGCTCAGCATTTGTATTCTCCTCACTCTACAGTGTATCTTTTAAAAAAAGCATTTGTTCCCTACTTGGGAAAGAACTCCTCTTTAGCAAACATTGTCGATACTCCCAGAGCCAGCACAGCCATTGCTCCAGGGGGAAATCTTGGCTCTGTGCTTCCATTAGTGTGAACTTGCAGAGTTATTTACATTTCTAGAGATCAATTTTCTGATTGGTAACAAGGTAAAAGTGGCTTAGTTTTGTTTAATGATTTTTTTTGTGAGGATTGGTTGAAGAGGGTGTGGCCTGCATGTAGGACAGGACCTGGCACATCCTAAGTCCACCTTGGGTTATTATCCTCCCTATTCAGGGTAGGGGATTATTAAGCTTAGGGGAGGAGATCTTGGGATCACATAGATTTGGAACAAGTATGAACAGATTGAGTAAGCAGAAGAAGTGGAACAAAGGTCAACCCCGGGATAACCTAACATTGAAGCCTGTGGTCCTTTATTACTCTCTCAGTGGGCATTCAAGACAGACAGAAAACCCCACCTGTAACAAATGAAATCTAGAGACTGGCTGAGAGCAATGGGGTCAACAGCCAGCCTGCAGGAAGGAAGGAGGGAACTAAGGCTCAATAGCAGAATGGAGGGTGAGGGAGAGAGACAGGGATGGGGGGTGGGGTTCAGGCTGGGGAGCAAGAAACCACATTGAAATAGTGTGGTCAAGGAAAGAAATTCCCAAGATCATTTTCTCATGAATTTTTTATTAATGAAATATGTGAGGAAGTTAATATAAATTGTTCATATTTAGATAATCAAGGTTATCAAAATCCCAAATTTGGTGGAAATTTTCCTGTTTTTGAATACAATCATTTTTCCTAAAAAAATTTTTTCTCAGATGTGAAGAAAGATCATGGAAGGAAGCAATTCCTTCTGAGGACACAGCTGGGGTTCACTCATATGTTTCTTTGGGCCTGGAACACACCAAGAACTCAAATTTGATTGGACTAAGCTGGTCCAGTTCTCATATACAACCCAGCTTTGAGAGTGGCTCATGTTGAGCTGGCTAGCTCTGCTCATGTGATTAAAAAACAAACAAACAAACAAACAAACAAACAAACCAAACACGTTAAAAATATATAGCTTAAGTAACTATTTTTTTAAAAGAAACAAATGCCACTGTGCCTTGGTCCAGTGACAAAGCAGAGGAGGCAAAGGCCCTTGACTTGTCTGTTATCTTTTCGGTCAAGATTGACATTGTTTAATACATAGAGATAAATATAGCTCCTATTTATTAGCCCCAGTTGAGTTTTTGAATTGTTTCCCTTGATATCACAAGAATGCCAAAATATTTTTTCATTAGAACTTAATCAAGAAACCATTTAATTTAATTTTTATATAAAATCTGTTTTAAAATTTAAAAAGTTGTATGTATGGGTGTGTGTTTGTGTATGGCTATGCACACATAGGAGCAGGTGCCCTCAGAGACCAGAGATGTCAGATCTCTTACAGCTGGGGTTACAACTGATTGTGAGCAACCTGATGTGGGTGCTGGACCCTGAGCTTGGCGTCTTTGCAAAAGTCGCCTTCACTTTTGAAAGTTGAGCCATTTCTCCAGCTCCTAAAACGTATTTATAAAATACTCTAAGTATGACTTTATATTGTAGCTCAGTGCCATCAGTTGGACCTGCTTGAATTGTAAAAAGAATTATGTGTGGCCTGGAGAGATGGCTCAGCAGTTAAGAGTACTGACTGCTCTCCCAGAGGTCCTAAGTTCAATTCCCAGCAACCACATGCTGGCCCACAGCCATTTATAATGGAACCTGATGCCCACTTCTGACATGCAGGCATATACGTAGACAGAGCACTCATGTATAAAAAATAATTTAAAAAATCCTTTAAATTATATTAATAACTACTCATTTAAAGGATGGAAGTGGCTTGAATTATTCTTTCAGCTAATGATTGAAGTCCATTTTAGGTGCATTTAATTTGAACACACAGAATTAGGAAGTTATGAGGTGGTAAATATTCTAAGACACTGGCCATTTCCCATACCCTAAGATGTTAGCCTCCACATCCAGCTGACATAATAAATAGCCTTGGCCACAAACTAATATCTGAGCTGTTACACCATCACTTTCTATTGGTTCTAGAAATTAAGAACCACATAAGAGCGCTTTCTGTATTCATGAGGAAATACAAGGCAAAACATCCTGTCATCAGATGGATTTGGGAGTCTTCTACTTGCAAGTGTCTTAATTAAAGACCAGTGGTAGAAATAAAGGTAGGGTTGGAGCAACAGGAAACAATTGGTGAGTGCCTGAGGGAGTCTGGTGTCTAACCTTAATGAAGTAATTAGTTCCAGCGACGACTTGAGAGTTATACTCAACGGCTTCAAATTTTTCATATTTCTCATTGGTTTTCTCTTCGAGCTGTGCTTTGACCTTATGAGGAGAAAGAAAGAGATGATGTTAGGGCTATGCTGACTCAGTTTACCTGAGTCACAAATCTGGGAACCTCATCCTACCGAGAGTACTCAGAGATGCTGATGTGCCTGGGCTGGCTATTCAAACCTCCAGCCTCTAATCTCAGAACCTGAAAGACTGAGGCAGGAGAATGTCATTCAAGAGCAGTTTGGGCTACATGGAAAGTTCCAGGCTAATTGGGGTTACCCATGAATCCTGCTTCAACAATTAAAACACACACAGACACACAGGCACACAGACACAGACCCACACACAGACACACACACGCACAGACACACAGACACACACATACACAAAGACACACACACATGCAAAGACACACACACAGACACACACACACACAGACACAGACAAACACATACTTAAAAAATAAAAATAAAACACAAAACAATATAGTCATGAATTGCAATGAAGGGCCCCAATAGATATATCTATATTTGTTCAGTAAATACAAAGCAAACGGCACAGAGTGGAGATTTTCTCTGGGCCCCCTCAGATCATTCTAGGGATACAATAAGCCCCTCTGACCTGATACTGTGTGGGGACCCAACAGACCATAATCTCAGAGGAGTAGCCTGAATTTTCTGATTTAATAAGGATGTTTCATAGTATCTGAGCTGAGTGTAGGGTAGGGCAATGATTGCTGTGAGTGAGAAAATGCTTCCTAAAAACACACATTTTACTGCCTGCTTCTCTGCCTCCCAACACTTAGTAGGCGTTGTCCCCTCAGGCTATCTCCTGCAAGACAGGACAGATGAGTGACATCTGGGAGCTGAGCCACCACCCTGTACCTGTTTAATTGGCAGGAAAGGGATTGATATGAGTACCTAATGTCTTTTTGGTCTTAAACTGTGATCACGAAACAGTGATTAATTAAGGTTTATTTTATAGTAGTCCCTAGATATTTTGATTTCCTCCACACTGCTAATTTGGGGGTAATAGAGGCCTTTGCTTTCAGCCCTTTCTGTAGCTTCTATGGTTTGTAGCCAGATGTTGGACACCTAGGAGAGACTCAGGAAATGCCCCTGTGAACTGGTTGTTGGCTATGCATCTCTCATGGTGATTTAAGCCTGAGGCCCTGGCTTCCACAGAGAAGGCAAGTTTGCTGCATTCCCTCCCCTCATTCCTGCAGAGCTCCCCAGGGTGCTAAGGCTGTGCAGTGGGATTGGACAGGGTAGTTTCTGATCTGGGTGACTCTTAAGTGTTTTAAGTCTTGGTTTCATCCTCTAAAGATAGGATGGAGTGTATCAGTGCCTGCTTGGGGGCTTTAAAGATCAACTGAATGTGGGACAAAAACCAAGGCTTTCAAAAAAGGAAAATCCTTTCCGGATGAGGTGACCTTGTTAATATCTATGTTTTAATCTGCTTCTCTGAATCTAGAAGAACATATTTCGAAATAAACTTTATTATTGAAGATGTCAGCTACAGAGGGTGTGATTATAAAAATAAGCCCTTCTAGTAGCTTCCTACCTAAAAAATTGTATAATCAAAATATATTTTATGTATCTATGAAATTCTCAAAAAACTAATGAGAGTATCATGTTCAAAAATCAGGCAGGATGTCACTCTCCAGTAGTCCTTGGCACTTGGGAGGCTAGAGGCAGAATTACTGGAACATGAGAGGTTTGGACCTCTCTGAGAAATAAGAAGGCACCCGTTTCAAAAGAATAATTATTTTAGATAACCAGATGACCAACTATTAAGAAAATCAATAAAATCTACTGTAAATTAGTTATTTCAAATAATCATATTTCCCTGTCTATCCCCCTACAGTCCTGGTTCCTGGAACAGGGAGATTTTTATTTTACTGAACAAAAATATCAACTATGACTCATCTGTGCATATTTGTTTTTGAAACACTTTTTACGCACATTATTTTAGTTAGTCCTTTTAGCTCTTTCTTCTTACAGGTGAAATGGAGAACTTTGCCTTGGCATCCTATTTTAAGGTCCTATCTCCCCCAATCCTTCTAGGGTGCTCAATATATCTGGTCCTACAGAAAGGTGAAGTCATAGAGAGGAGTGAGCACACTTCCAGAGACCTGGAAAGAAATGAAGACAAGCAGGCTCGTCTAGCTATCTTCAGTCAGGTCTGCATTTAGTCTAGAGTGACAGGTAATGAGAAAATTTAAGGTCGAGAACATCGACCAATTTAATGTGAGGATTCTAATGAAGATTTAAAGATTTAATATTCCTCAAAAATAAAATGCTCCAAGATATTTATTGAAACAAACCTATGAGTGAGAACTGTTTACCCTTAAATATTTAGTCACTGAATTTTAGGCCTGTGACTCCCTCTAGAATGTTCAGTGCCCTAAGCATGAAGGCTCCCATCTGTTCTACTCACATAAAATCTGATGGTGCCTAGCATGGTGGAACAAGCCTGTAATCTCAGCAATGGAGAAGCTTAGGCAGCAAGAGTGCCTTGAGTTTGAGGCTAGCCTGAGTTACCTGCAAGCTAGACCATCTAGCAAGACCAAGTCTCAATCAAAAACACAAAACAAATAAGCAAACAATAAACCAAACTGATTTTGTCCTCCAGAATGATTTGGCTGCAGAGAGGAAAACAATGTGGTGAAAGAAAATAAGATGACAGATTGCAAACCTACCCCCATAATTCTTTGTAAAGCAGGCAACCTGATGCATCTTTTTATATAGATGATAGTTAAGCAACATATACTAACTTGTTAGAAACTTTGATGGTTTGGTGGGCACGGCATCCTGGAATCAGCTCAGAGATCCTTTACAGCCTTAAGAGCCTCCTTATATCAGCTTTAAAAAGTGCGACTGGAAAATTCTATCAGTAATTAGAGCCCCTAGGATCGGACATGTGAGATGTAGAGACCAACCAGCATGAATTCACCTTCAGCTACTGGGGAAACTGAGGTTGCATTAAAGAGTGTGGCTTGGCCAATTTTATTCTTCGGGTGTTAAAATTTCTCTGAAATCCATTATGTTCCACTTTTTAGCTGCATAAATGTCTGAACAAAATCATATATTTCTGGTTTCTGTCATTTCTCACACTCTTAACACAGGGCCAAATTATAAATCAAATTTTGGAAGTTTGGTTTGGGATTAAGACTTTTCCTGAAGGATATCCATCCACTCACCTTGTCAGCAATCTTCTGGATTTCTGGTGTAGCAGGTCTGGCTTCTGACACACCTCCAAGATTCATTTTGATGAGTTGCTTCTTTGCTGGGTTCAACACTGAGAAGAAATGATCCTGAAAGCACTAAGAGTCGGGGTTTTAAAGGTGTCTGTAAACTCCTCCTCTAACGCATTATCTTCACAGTATCAGAGGAACTAGGGAAATGAGTGTGGCCTCAGGGTAGTCTTACTGCATCCCTTACAGGAAATGCTGAGTGGAGTTTGGGGAAATGTGGTGGAGGACTTGAGCAAGCCTGTGTGCTCAGGACTCAGGTGTGTCGAGCATGGTTCCTCCCTGTACTCTATGCCAATAACGTCATCCTGTTGTGTCATATGAGGAAGGACATGCATAACCTGAGTTTCTAAGTATGTGAAACCTTGATAGTTCTTTAAAGAGAATACTTATGTCAAGGCTGGTTGCTTAGGATCCACCCTACTTTATAAAGATAGTAAAACTGTCTATGGTGGATTTTTACTTGCAGTTTCTAAAATGTTTATCCCCAAACATGAAGAATAACATGGCAAACACCTTCATTTCTTCTGCTGCTTTTGATTCTACTGTTTTTTGTTTTTGTTTTGTTGTTGTTTGTTTTTGTTTTTTGAGACAAGTTTTCCCTGGGTAGCCCTGGATGTCCTCGGACTCACGTTATGATTAGGCTGGCCTTAAACTCACAGAGATCTCCCTGCGTCTGCCTCCCAAGTGCTGGGATAAAAGATGTGCTCCGCAATGCCTTGTGATTTTCCTTTTTTAGAAAGGCTTGTATGTAGGCCAGCCTGGACTGGAACTCACACTGTAACCCAGGCTGTCCTCAAACTCACTATGTACCTTGAACTTCTGACTCTTCTGATTCCACTTGCAGAGCACTGGGATTACAGGCCTGGACTTAAATGTCTGATCCTTCTGCCTCTGCTCCTCAAGTGATGGTATTATAGTCAGTAGGGAACTTATCAGGTAATATCTCAACCATGTAAAAGATAAGGCTACTCTTTAGAAGAATTGCTGGGTGCCAAGAGGGAAGTGTTAGGGATAACAGGGAATAGGGCACAGCAAAGGGACAAAGGCTTGCTGCTCAACCATCCCTACCCACTGGGGTGACGCCACCAGAGAGAAAGGGGGTAGAGAGGTTCAGTTCCGAGTGACAGAGACATCGATGTCTGTTATTTTATTGCATTCTTCTTTATTTAAACAGTTCTAAAATTAAGATAAAAATGAAATACTCATATCTAAAAATAAACGAAGACCTTTCTTAGCGTTCATTGGACTAAGACTCTGTCAGAAAAAAACCCCTGCTAAATCACCTTTCTTTACATGTACAGAATGTCTGATAATCTTTATATAACATCAGAATCTTAGGCTTTCTTTAATTCTGTGCATTAACTGATACAGCCTCACTTGTAAGTTCCTGTGAAGTTTGACTTACAGAAAAGAAATACAGCAGTCTAAAAAGAAGCAAAGGGAACCTGGCCTGAGGGTCCACTGAGTGTTGATATGTCTGATGCTTTAGAGAAGAAGGACACACAGCTATGTGCTCAGAATGATGCAGACACACTGCATGCTTCCTTTTCTGCTCTGTGCTTTTCCCTATACAACCTCTTTGTACCCTGTGAGTTGGCCAAGATGGAACTTTGTGAATGAAGCTCCCCTCTGCTTTCATGTCCCCAAGCAGTGCTCCTTTGGGAAACCCTTGACTCCTCCCTACTAGCTATCATCTCATAAATCTTGACCTTCAAGCACTGAGAGAGCAAGACTTCAGTAACAATTAGAACGTTGTTGTTTTTTGTTTTTTTTTTTTTCTTCAGTTACTACTGTACTTTATTTTGTTCAACCAAATCACCATGTTACAAAAATAACAAGCTGCCATAATAAAAAATAAGGCTCCTCTATCCAGGACGAGTTAGCATCATTTTACTTTCAAGCATAGAAATGCCATAGACACATCCAAAGAACACGAGGGAGCAAAAGAACCACAGCTGATATACTAATGGGACCACTCAGCATCCAGCTGAGCTGCTCTGTGGTCCCATTCTCCTCCTGCTTCTGGTGTTTCATGCTCCTTAGGACTAAGCTGTTTGCATGTACAGACTGTTTGCACACTTGTGTATAAACCAACAATTGGAACTTTGGCTCATGATTCCAGAGTACGTCTGTCACGGTGGGGAAGACATGACTATAGGTGAGAGACAACTGGTCTCATGTGTCTGGTGTCAGGAGGCAAAAGTGCTGGCTCTCAGCTCACTTTGTTTTTGTTTAGTCTAGGATAATGGTATAGTGTCACCTGTATATAAAATGGGTCTTCCCATCTCAATACTCCCCAAAATCCTGTGTTCTTCAGTGAGGTTTGTATCCAAGATCTTTCTAACCAGATCCTGTCAAGTGGGCAATATTACCTACCCATCATGACAGCCAATCAGAGTTCTAATAATTGATTTCACTAGAGAGTAAGTTTGATGTTACGTAGCATAATATTTCCTTGAACCCTCATGTACCCCATCTTGACCTTGATCTCATTATCCTCTTAAATCTGCCTCTCAAATTATGGGATTATAAGCATGTGGCTCTGTGCCGAGTGCTGACTTTTGCCATTTTTAAATGGTTTGTTCTTGTAAGTTTCTTTGCTCATGTTCAGACTCAGTAAATGAGAGTTTAAGGTTGGGGATGAAACTTAGTTGTAGAGTTCTTAGCGAAGCTTGCTCAAGGCACTAGGTTCAATCCCTAGTGCCACCAAGAAAAATTATTCTTTGCCAAGGTGGATCACAGAACCCTACCTGATCCCTTGAAGACAGTCATAAAACCTAGAAACCCTATTCAAAGCTTCTCCTGCCCTTCCATGTAGGAGATGACTTTAAGCAGGTTGTTTAACCAGCCTTGCCTAGTAGTAGGTCATACAATCTTCATTCTAGGAGGGTTTCTGCCCAGTACCATAGAGATGGACCTCCTCAAAGACAGGCCAAGAATCTGAACAGAGCAGCCTTGCTGGTTCTCCTACCCAGTCTTTCACCAGTAGACCATAATCTTCCTTGCTCAGGCACATCTGCCGTAAGCTGTCCATTTTTGGTCAAATAATAATGCTAACGATGGGCAGCTGTCTTGGGGTATTTTGGGGTATTTTGGGGTATTTCGGTCTTCATTTCCAGTTTCCTGTGTCATTTAAAACTTTGATTACGCCAACCTGTTCCACTTTTTTTTGTGCTGTCTTTTGTCACAGGAATGTGAACCTTAGAAGAAAGAGGATGAGTCTTACCCTTTTGCGTGCCCCTACATGACATTCATTATAGTGATTCATTTTGCACTGAGTCAAATTTGAAATGTGCTTCTTTGACACACCTGTTTTTTAAAAAAATAACTCTTTTTTTCTTTTTTCATTTTTTTTTCTTTTTGAATATTTACTTTATATACATTTCAAATGTTTTCCCCTTTGGAAACTCCCTATTCCATTCTCCATCACCCTGCCTCTATGAGAGTGCTCCCTCACCCACCCACCCACCCCCTCTTCCCTCCCTAGCATTCCCCTACACTGGGACATCTAACACCCTCAAGCCCAAGGGCCTCTCCTCCCACTGATGGCCAACAAGGCCCTCCTCTGCCACATATGTGGCCAGCATCATGGGTCCCCCCATGTGTATTATTTTGTTGGTGGTCCAGTCTCCAGGAGCTCAGGGGGATCTACCAGTTGACACCGTTGCTCCCTCCATGGGGCTGCAAACCCCCTCAGCTCCTTTGGTCCTTTTTCAAACTCCTCCACTGGGGACCCCACACTCAGTCCAATGATTGGCTGCAAGCATTCACCTCTGTATTTGTCAGGCTCTTTTGTTTTTTATTTTTTATTTTTTTATTTTTTGGGACAGTGTTAAACTGATAAGCTCTGTCTAGTGTGCAACTCACTGTGTAGATCAGGTTAGCATTGAACTCACATACCTCCATGTGTCTCTGCCTGCAAGTGCTGAGATTAAAAGAAAGTACCCATTCCTGGCTGAAAAATTTGAATGTCAACATCCATTTCTCTGTAGTTGTCCATACAATAAAGACAACAAGTGCAGGAAGAGCCAAGGCATGATTCCTCCTGAGATTGGCAGAGGAAGGGGACGTGTTTGAGAATAATGAAATACTGAATATGAAAATCAATGGGGAAGAGGGCTATGCCACACTGTATTCTGAGTGTGACAAGGTCGCAGTACACAAGAACTCACTGTGGTCACCTACATAAGATCAAGCTAACAGGATCAGTCAGCCTTCCTGAAGCCAGTGCTAATTGGAAAGGACATCACAGTAGGAAGAGAATGTTTTGAAGGCAGAGCAGGGGAATGGGAGGTGAGTTGGTGAAATATACATAATCACCATTGCTTTTAGAGACAGAGAGAGAGACAGAGAGAACAAAATACACATAGACAGACATGCAGACTCACACAGACACACACACAAAGGGAGAGAGAGAGATTTAGAGATTCAAGCCATTAAAAATCTGGGCCAGAAGAAGCTGTGGCTTTGATTATGAAGTATTTTCTCTGTTTGGTCATAGCTATAGCCTTGCTTGTTAACTGACTCACTATTTTGATTGGTTTTAATATCAATTTGGATTGTAGTAATTCTAGAAATGTAGAAAATTCTGGATTGATTACAATTGGAATCAGGTGAGCAGAGAACATTCCTTAAAGAACTCTACCTATTGCAGAGGACAGAGCCACCACCCCAACAGTTGGCAGCAGCTTTTTGCAGGTGTGTGGATAAGAAAGAGTTTGGCAGAAGGAAGATAGCCTGCCTTCTGATCTCTTTGCCTTCCCTCTGCCTCCAAGTTGATTTACTCTGTTGAAATCAGAGTCAACATTTCCAGGCTTCCACCATGAACTAAAGACAAGAAGGTCTCCAGGAACCTTCTAGGTGTTTGGTGCCAGTGAGGGACTGGCTTTTCCTGCACCTGTTGTCTTTATTGTTTGGCCAACTACAGAGAGCTAGATGTTGACATTCAAAGGTTGTCAGGCAGGTGTGATGGCATTCACCTCTAATCTAAGGCCTTGAGAGTCTGAGGCTAATGGAGCTCTGTGAGTTCAATGAGAGCCTGATCTACATAGTGAATTCCACACCAGCCAGAGCTACTGGGTGAGGCACCTAGCTTTGTGGACTGACTTGCTGGCTTCTCCAGCAAGGAGATCCAGCTGCTGTGGGAATACTCTGACTGCCTAGGCAGTCATCCTCAAGAAGCAGGCAATTTCTGGCTTTTAGCCTCTCAGATGTGATTCAGCTAATGTTGCAGTTTTAATAAACCTGACTCAATGAAGCTGCTGCCCACAGTTGAGGTGGAGGCTATGCAAATGTACATTTGCATCCCACTGGTTCTTTCCCCCTTAAGAACTCTGACTGATACACTCTCCTCACTGGAGTCTCCTCCTGCCTGATTATGGGCACCACTTGCCATCCAGCAAGCTGCTCAGTGCAGAAGCCAGAGGTCTTTTCTTTGCCTTCCCATTTCCAAATAGGATCCATCAGACATAATTATCCTTTCTTGTTAAAAATTATCAGGAGACATTGGTTTTCCTCACAGTAGTCAGGGTGACTTTTGTAAACACAAACTGGATGGTGTTATACTTTTGGATAATTCAAATCTGATTTTTTTTTCTGATTGAAGAGGAGAAATGAGAGGAAGGAGAGAGAAGAAGATAAAAGGAGAGAGAGAGAGAGAGAGAGAGAGAGAGAGAGAGAGAGAGAGCACAAAACCCAAGCCTATACAATGCACTATTAAGCCTTGATGCTCAGCCTTTCCTTAACCTCATCTCAATGAAGTTTCCCAGTTGGTGCATGCAAGATGTTGGCCTCAGTCAGTTCTAAGAAGACACATCAGGCTCTTTTCCATTTAGACTCTTTGCACTTGACACTGCAAGGCAGAAACCCCCCTCTTTCATTCTTATTCATCATCTCATTAAAAATATTGAATATTTCAAAAGATGAATGGATTAACTTGCTTGATTTAATTATCCCACGCTGTATTCAGAACCTGAAAGTCACTTTATACTTCACGAATTGGTGAGATGACCCACAGATATAGTCTTTATTAGGTAAGAAAAAATGTGTCACTTGAGCTCCACTGTTTGTAGCAGCCTTATTCATAATAGCCAGAAACTGGAGGCAACCTAGATGCCCCTCAACCAAAGAATGGATACAGAACATATGGTTCATTTACACAATAGAATGTTATTCTGCTATTAAAAACAAAGACATCATGAATTTTTCAGGTAAATTATGGAACTAGGAAATATCATTGTGAGTGAGGTAACTCAGACCCAAAAGTATGGTAGTCACTGATAAGTGGATATTAGCCAAAATGTAGGGAATACCCATGACACACTGACAGACCCAATAAAGTTAAAGAAGAAGGATGTAGGGGGCAGGATCAGGTATGGGTAAGAAAGGAGAGAGGCCTAGGGTGCCAGAAGAATGAATAGAAATATGTAGCTGCTGTGAGTGGGGCGTGGGTGTAACTTTAATTTTTCATATCCTTCTTATAATGATGGTTCTTAAATGCTTTAACATCCCTTTTAGCGTACCACCTACCAGAGGTAGTAGAAATGAAAGGAAGTGGACCTGCTTAGAAATGGTTCTGTGGAGGAAATTCCATCTGCATTGTCGGGTTATCAGCAGTTCAGTTCACAGGTCTACAGCAACAGCTTAATTCAATTGCAAACATTCCATGCGTATACATGAAGTTCAGTTCAGTAGTGTCAGGATAGCAGCAGCAGCAGCAGACCTAAGAGAAACAACCAGGCCTCAGCCAAAACGGCATGAATTCAGGCCAACAGGAATGCCAGAAAAAGTCCACTGAGCCTCTCTCAATGAAATGAAGATCAGCGAAGATGTGAGACCAAGAAACGTTTAACGATGAAAGGAAGCCAACCTCAGGCTCCTTCACTGTCCATTGAGTCCTATTTATACTCCCTCCAGATATCATGTGTCCTACACGGGTCCTGTCCCACAATGTGTCTTGCCTCAGCATGTAAGTCTGACTCAGCTGATATGATGCTGCCAGTTGGCCCTAGTCCCCAGAACCAGCAAGAAGCCACCAGCATACCAGCAAGAAGGTTTTTGGTGCATTTCTCTCTATGTAATCTAGACAAAATGAGATCAACTACTTAAGGCAGACCAATACATGTGTGCCATTAGTGAAGAATCCTTCATCACATGACCTTTCACATGCGTGCTTTGCAAGAATATGTTTTTATCTGTGTCTGCTTCAGCAAAACAATCCTTCATGTGTTAGCTTTAGCAAAATGTCCTTCCACTTGTGTCTAATTTAGGAAAACACTCCTTCATGTGTTTGCCCCAGCAAAACAGCATCCAACATGTTTCAAAGAACCCTTAAGTTCCCACTTCATGTGGGACATTTGGGGAAATCTTTAGGAAGTCCCAGAGACCTAGGATGGGGGAGATACCCATGACTCAGTGTGGGTGACTTTAGTGAAAATGCTCAACAGTGGGGATATGGAACCTGAATCGATCTTTTCTGATAGCCAGAGAGGACCCCCATGGAGGGATGAGGATACCAACCCACCTACAAAATTTTTGACCCAAAATTGTTCCTGTCTAAAAGAAATACAGGGACAAAAATGGGGTAGAGACTGAAGGAATGGCTCCCCAGTGACTGCCCAATTTGAGATCTATCTAATGGGCAGTCCCTGACACTATTACTGATGCTATGTTGTACTTGCAGGCAGGAGCCTAGCATGGCTGTCCTCTGAGAGGCTCTGCCCAGTAGTTGACTGAGACAGATGCAGATACCCACACATGGGAAAGAGGTTGGGAACCCCTATGGAAGGACTGAAGGAACTAAAGGGGATGTCAACCCCTATGGAACCAACAGTGCCAACTAACCTGGACCCCTGGGAGCTCCCAGAGACTGAGCCACCATCCAAAGAGCACACACTGGCTGGTCTGAGGCCCCATTCACATATGTAGCAGAGAGCTGCCTTGTCTGGCCTCAGTGGGAGAGGATGCATCTAATCCTGTAGAGACTTGATGAGGTAGGGAGGGGGGATACCCAAGGTGGGGCCTCCCTCTCAGAGATGATGGAGAGGGGGGATGGGAGGAAGATCTCTGCAAGGAGGGACTGGGAAATGGGGGCAGCATTTGAGATGCAAATAAATAAAATAATTAACTAATTTGAAAATAATAAAAACAAAAAACCAAGAAAACACAAACCAAGAACAAATGAGACAGACAGACAGACAGACAGAAAGAAAGAAAAACAGAGTATGTCCCTGTGTTTTCAATTGTTAATTGAGTTAGCACCAGGCTAACAGGATATGTAAATGTTTGTCACTTTCTCAGTTATTCAAACTTGAAAGGCAAGCTTCAGTGTCATGTAGCCTCCAAAGCCAATTGTTTCAGTATGGGTGGGGCTTTTTCCATAATAAAGTGTTGATATCCTCAATTAGGGCAGTAGAACAGGCAGAACTTCTGTGCATGGAAAGATACTAACACATACAGAAAGAAGACTGAAGGGAGACAGGAGAGAGTAGGAAGTATGCAATGAGAACCTCTTGGAGAAGTTGGATTAAGTTAGAGGCTAGCTGAGAAACTGCCCCCCAAAAGGCCAACAGCCTTAAACTATGTAGATGTCTCCATGTCTTAATGAAACCTCAAACAGTATCCCAGGAAAGCCCTGCAGTATCTGGTGCACCAACATGGGGCATGAGATGCAGGCTAAAAACATGAATTCCAGACACAAGACCCAGAGGAGAGAATCCAGGCACAGGAGCATGAGGGAAGGTATCAGATGGAGTCAAATGAGTTGAAATCCCAGACCTCAGAGTCAGTAAATGTATGCTCAGAAAGGAGTTGACTGTACCCAGAGGACAGTTTAGAGAATCTTAAGTACTGATATAAATATTATGTTTTGAAGCAGTAAAAGAGAAATCAGAAGAAATGTTTTATAAATATGCATAGATGCTGCAAAAAGGAAAGAAACTGAGTATTGACAGTCATAGAACAAAATTTCAAATGAATATAATAAAGTCTCCAAAGAAAAGAGAGAATTAGCAAGATTTTAAAAAGAAAATATTTTCTGTGTTAAAAATGGAAAACACTGTAGCAGAGGGCATCGTAATCCTGCGTAGTTTTGTTTTAATTATCACCGTAGAATGCTGGGAGCCAAGACCACTTATATACCCTTTGCTTCTGGAAAACCTAGACAGTTACAATCAAAGAACACCTGCCATTTGCGGTTTCAGGTTCCAGAAACCGAAAGAACATCGGGAAGGTGGTGATGATAGTGAGTTGGCCTTGGGCCATGTGTAAACTTCCCACTTGCTTGCCTTTATAAGCCATTTCCCTGAAATAAACTTTGAGAGCTTGATCAGATCACGACTTGCTCTCCTTC
>CM052713.1:27853577-27878209 GCA_028551405.1 Uromys caudimaculatus
CCCCCCCCCCCCCCCCCCCCCCCCCCCGCTGTGAGTCCGATCCACCTAAGGTAAGAGCGAGCAACGCAATTATGGAACAAGCACTGAGTAAACATGAATTGTTTCTCAAGGGCCTCAAAGAATCCCTCAAGGTTCGAGGAACTCGGGTTAAGAAAAAAGATCTTGTTAGGTTTTTTATATTTGTTGAGGATGTCTGCCCTTGGTTTCCCCAAGAAGGAACTATTGATGAAAAGAGATGGACCAGGGTAGGAAATTGAAAGATTTTTATAAGTCATTTGGCCCTGAGAAGGTTCCTGTTCAAGCCTTTTCCTACTGGAATTTAATTAATGAGATATTAAAGGTTTATAAGACATAACCAGATGTCCAAGAAATAGTTAGCGAAGGTGAAAAGGTCTTACAGCAGCATTCTTGGGCTCCCTCAGTTTGTGACTCTGTTTCCATCACTATTCCAGATCCGGGCCTTCCCGGTCCTCTTGCTGAGCCAGAACAAGCATCAACAGAAATCCCTACGTCTAAAATCTACCCCTCCCTGAAAGATCTAAAAGCCCCGGCCCAAAATGGCCCAATGACATCCTCCCCCCGGAGGAATCATTGCTCTTGGAAGAGGAGGCTGCCAAATATCACAATCCTGATTGGCCAACCTTACACTCTGCTTGAACTAGGGCCCCCCCCCCCCCCCCATGTTTCTGCTCCGCTGTTCTGTGCACCCGTTTTTGATTCAGACATTGCCGAGGTCACTGACAGTGCTAAAGCAAAACTCTGCTGGGAGGTAGCTGTCCTTAAAGAGTTGCTCTTGAAGAAAAGGGAGCACCTAACTTTGATAAAGGAGTTACGGGCATTAGATTTTGAATTAACTCGACCTCCCCTGTCCCCAACCTCTCCTGACACTAAGATGAAGATCCCCTAAAACCCTACAGGCATTCCCAGTCACAGGGATTAAAATACCCCCCCCCCCCCAAGGGACAGCTTGAGAGGACAATGTCTCCGACAATGAAAAAAGAAAACCCTTTAGGCAGATGAAGCCTAAATGAGAATGAAGTTTCAGGAGACTCAGATGGGGAAAAAGAAGAAGTCAAAAATCAACAGTACTGTCGCCTTGGGTTTAAACATATAAAAGAGCTGAAAACGGCAGTAACACTCTATGGCCTGGTGGCACTGTTCACTCTGTCCATAATTGAAACTCTGAGTGATCGGAGGCTTACACCCAATGATTGGTATCTTGTGGCATGTGACTCCCTGTCAGGGGACAATTATGTTCTCTGGAAAACTGAATTTGGTGAAAATTGTAGAGAAATGGCAATCTGTAATTCCAAAAGCAAAACCTCCAAAACTTGGACCAAAGATGAACTTTTAGGTCACAGCCCCTATGACACCAATGAAAAACAGGCCAAGTTTCCTCCCAGCCTCTTAGATCAGATACAAAATGCTGGCCTTAAAGCCTAGAAACAATTCTCCCCCCTAAGGAGTCCGAGACTATCTCCCAGGCCAAAATACAGCAGAGTCCCAATGAGCCCTATAGCAGTTTCATCAGCCGCCTCATGGATGCGACTGAAAGGCTTGTCAGCCGAGACGATAATGAAAGTGAATCCATTAAACATCTTGCTTTCGAAAACACAAACCCTGCCTGTCAAGCTGCCATACGACCCCACCGTAGTGTCAAGAATATTTCAGGCTATATCAAACTCTGTGCATGCATTGGCTCTGTTCGTTCTATCGGCCTGGCTATCAGGGCCTCCCTAAAAGATTTTACCCAGGACAGTCGCCCAAAGGCCTGCTTTAATTGCAAACAACTGGGCCATTTCTCCAGAAAATGTAAGGCCCCTAAGGCTGAAAGACTGTCTCTTCCCTCCTTGTGTCCTCGATGCAAGAGAGGCAGACACTGGGCCTCTGAGTGCTGCTCTAAAACAGGTGCCCATGGCAACCATCTACCTCCGAGGCAGGGAAACTCCCAGAGGGACAAGCCCCTGGCCCCAAGCTGGAGACAAACCCCTGGGGTTATCAGGTTTGTCCCCCCAAATGCCCAATCCAAAGACCCAAACATTGCCTCCTTCCATCTAGCAACCACAGATAGCGCAGGACTGAACCTCTGTTCTGCCACCAACACGATACTAATACCTGAGATGGGAGTTCAAGTCCTACATACTGGAGTTTTTGGCCCTCTGCCCCATGGCACATTTGAACTCCTCCTCAGTCAAAGCAGCCTAACTCTCTGGGGCCTAAATGTCTCCTCCGGAGTAACTAATAATGATTATACAGGAGAGATGAAGATTCTGGCCTCCTCTACTCTTGGGCCCCTAACCGTAGACTCAGCACAGAGAATTGCTCAGTTGCTTTTGCTTCCCCTTGTTCACCCCAATCAAAATGCTCAGTGAGAATCCAGGGGCACCGATAATTTTGGCTCTTCGGATGTTTATTGGGTCCAACAAATTACTCAAGATAGACCCCTCCTTAGACTGAAATTGGATGGAAAGGACTTTGAAGGGCTTATTGATACCGGAGTCGATGCCACAGTAATTTCTGATAAACATTGGCCCTCCTCCTGGTCCCTTACTGCCTCCTTGACTCATCTTAAAGGCATCATCAGACAGACCACCAACACCCAACATAGTTTCAAAGTCCTTATGTGGGCAGATGAGGAGGGTAACACCGGCACTGTTCAGTCTTACGTTGTGCCTGGCTTGCCCATTAATCTTTGGGGTAGAGACATTCTTGCCCAATTAAATCTTCTCATGTGTAGCCCAAATGAAATTATAACCCATCAAATGCCAAAACAGGGCTTCTGCCCTGGACAGGGACTTGAAAAACATTCACAAGGTATAAGAGAATCTATCCAGGTGACTGAGAAGTTGTATCGTTTGGGTTTGGGTGCACCAAATTTACCCTTATGGCCGTTGACGCTCCTGTACCCCACGCAGATAAAATCACTTGTAAATCCAATGATGCTGTGTGGGTTGATCAATGGCCATTGACTTCAGAAAAATTGGCCACAGCAGTGGCGTTAGTACAGAAACAGTTCACTGCTGGCGCCTTGAGCCTACTACCTCTCCTTGGAACACTTCAATTTTTGTTATCAAGAAAAAGTCCAGCAAGTGGATGCTTTTACAAGATCTGAGGGAAATTAATAAAACTATGCTTGCTATGGGAGCCTTACAACCAGGTTTGCCTACACCCATAGCCATTCCTGCTGGGTACTATAAAATAGTGATAGACCTTAAGGATTGTTTTTTTACCATCCCTTTACACCCTGATGGTAGAGACCGCTTTGCATTCAGTCTAACGGCGACAAACTTTAAAGGGCCCATGCTTCGCTTTCACTAGAAGGTTCTGCCTCAGGGCATGGCCAATAGCCCCACCTTATGCCAGAAATTCCTGGCTCAGGTCATTGACCCCTTTAGGACATTTTGGTCTTCCAGTTATATAATACATTATATGGATGATATACTCTTGGCAGGACCTGATAGCTCAACATTGCTTCATTGTTGCCAACAGCTATCCCATAAATTGACCAAGAGAGGTCTTCAAGTTGCCCTGGATAAAATTCAGTTAAAAGATCCCTATTTTTATTTGGGGTTTGAACTTCATCATCAAAAGATTATTACACAAAAAGTCCAACTTAACACTAGCCACTTAAAAACCCTAAATGATTTTCAAAAACTTTTGAGAGATATTAATTGGCTTAGGCCTTATTTTAACTCACAACAGGAGAACTTAAATCCCTTTTTGACATTCTTAATGGAGACTCTAACTCCTCTTCCCGTCAGTCCTTGACTCCTGTGGCAGCCAATGCCCTGCAAATTGTTGAAAGGGCTATTCAAAGTCAGGGAGTTACTTTCATCTCCTTTGGAAAGCCCTTCCTCTTTATTGTCTGCTCCATGTCCCATACACCCACTGGGGTGTTTTGGCAAAAAGGCCTCTTTCTGTGGATTCATCTTCCTGCTTCCCCCACCAAGGTCCTTACACCCTATATTTCCTTAGTTACTAGGCTTATTCTTTTAGGGTGAGAGCAGAGTCGACAGTTTTTCTGCAAGGATCCTGATAAGCTGATTTTGCCCTATTCCAGAGAACAGCTACACTGGATTATGCAAACTACAGACAAATGGCCTGTACCTTGTTCATCCTTTTCAGGAGTCATTGATAATCACTACCCTGCTGATAGATTACTCTAATTTGCTAAGATACACCCTTTCATTTTTCCAAAGATCACATCTCCCCAACCATTGACAGAGGCAAGTCTAGTATTTACAGATGGCCCTTTAAATGGAGTCGCAGCCTACGTGGTCAATGGGCAAGACATCACTGTTCAGTCCCCCTTTTATTCTGCACAACTTGTAGAACTTTTTGCAGTAGTTGAAGTTTTCCAAAAATTGACAGACTGCCCCTTTAATTTATATATTGATAGTGCTTATACTGCCCAGTCAGTTCCTCTTCTTGAGACGGTCCCTTACATTAAGCCCTCTACCCATGCTGTCCCTCTATTTTCTCAACTCCAAAGATTAATTATCTCTAGATGCCATTCTTCCCATATTGGACACCTTTGTGCCCATTCAGACCTTCCTGGTCTCTTTCTGAGGGAAATGCTTGTGCCGACACTGCCACCCGCCTGGCCTTCCCATTTCTATAGACCCCATCAAACAAGCCCAGGATAGCCACTCTACATCACTTAAATGCTCAGACACTTCGACAGCTCTTTAAAATTACCCAAGAACAAGCACGTCAGATTGTTAAACAGTGCCCAGCTTGTGTCACGTTGCTGCCTAACCTTCATTTGGGGGGTCAACACCAGGGGCCTGATCCCAAATAATATATGAAAGATGGACATTATCCATGTGCCTGAATTTGGAAATCTTAAATATCTTCATGTGGTAATAGACACCTTGAGTGGATTTATTTTTGCCAGCCTACACACTGGAGAAGCCTCAAAAAATGTTATAGCCCATGTCTTAATTGCCTTTCAGTTACGGGTAAACCTAAGGTTATTAAAACAGACAATGGTCCAGGCTATACAGAAAAAAATTTTCAAGAGTTCTGCCACTGGCTACAGAGTAAACATGTTACTGGAATCCCTTACAACTCTCAGGGTCCAGGCATTGCTGAGCACATCCATCAAACACTAAAAAATACCCTCCACAATTGAAAAAGGGTGACTTCTACCCCATAAAAGGGTCCCCCAAAAATATTCTCCACCATGCTTTGTCCTCAATTTCTTGAATCTAGATACCCATGAAAGATCCGCTGCCGATAGCCTCTGGCACCCTGAAACAAATAAAAACTATGCCACAGCTTTGTGGAAAGACCCTCTAACTTCTAAATGGAACGGTCCTGACACAGTTCTCATCTGGGGCAGAGGGGCTGTGTGTCTATTCGGCACCAAGGAGGGTGCTGCTAGATGGCTACCAGAAAGGCTGGTAAAACATATTGATGACCCCAGAAAAATGGCCCACCCCCAGAGATATAGAAAATTGTGAACCTAGGGAAAGGAGTTTCCCTGATATCCTTTTTCTTTTCCTTTCACAGGTCATGAAAAATGAGTCATTCACTGTCAAGAATTCTGGTTTTGTTGATGTCCTTGTTGCCCACAGTTGCAGAAGGAGCTAATCTTCACCAACCCCTCAATCATACCTGGCTGGTAATAACTGGAGAGGGTGACATCGTGTGGAGCACATCTAAAATTACACACCCCAACTCCCACTGGCCTAGTCTTTATCCCAATCTTTGCAAGCTGACCATGGGCACTCCAGCCAACTGGGACCTGGAGGGAATATGATGACCTTCAAAAAGCTCCCTCATTGCCCTCCCCTCCTAAGAGGCATGGTCTTGATCTGTGGGGTGGTTGTGGCACAAAAGATAGAAGGAGTATGCTGAGAATGCTTACCTTTTATGTTTGTCCCGGCTTCCATAGAGACCGGGCCTTAAATCCACAGTGAGGAGGCAAAGTCGAACACTACTGCCATAACTGGGGCTGTGAGACCACAGGTGACACTTACTGGAATCCTTCTTCCTCCTGGGACTATATTAAGGTTACTGCTAACTATACATACCATAAAGCTGGAAGCTCAGGCTGGACAAACATACAGGAGTGCTCAGGGTGATGCCACCCACTACATATCCAACTTACAGATCCAGGGAGGAAGAATAATCTTTGGACCAGTGGTGTTTCATGGGATTTGAGGCTTTATAAGGAACCCTATGATGATGGTGTGATCTTTACTATAAAATTGCTGACATGCCAGCCTGGGGCTGATAAGCCAGCAGTACCTGTTGGACCAAACCTCGCCTTGAACCCCTCACATTCACTGAAAACACCTCCTAACCCTTCCCCAACTGTTTCAGCTTCATCCTCCCTGCCATTTGCAACTCTCTTGCCTCCGAATGGAGTCTATGAGCGTAATACCCAGTAATTTATCCTTGACATTGTTAATCAAACCTTTGTTGTGCTTAATCATTCTCATCCCAAACATACTCAGTCCTGCTGGTTGTGTTATCATTCTGACCCACCCTTTTATGAAGGGATTGCAATAAGTGCGAATGTTTCAAAGACTCAGGGCTCCTCCTTATGTAGGTGGAACCAATAAAGATGCTAAATTGACTCTGAGCGAGGCCTCTGGTCAAGGATCATGTGTCGGCAACAAAATTTCCTCTACTCATGCCCATCTTTGCAATAAGATGCTCCCTATTCCCTCTTCTTCCACGTATCTCCTTCCTTCTAATGATACATGGTGGGCCTGTAGCGATGGCATTACACACTGCATTTATATTCCTAATTTAACAAATAATGTTACTGCGTTTTGTGTGCTTGTTCAGCTGATTCCCCGCTTAACTTACTATACTGCAAATGAATTTGGTCAAATGTGGGACCCTGTTACTGATCATGCCATACTTAGAACAAAACAAGAAGTTATAACAGCAGTTACCCTGTCTATCTTCCTTGGCCTTGACACTGCAGGTGCTGGGACAGGCATAACCTCTCTAGTTCTCTCCGACAGACACTATACTGACCTCTGGCAAGCCATCAATAAAAACATAGAAAGGCTAGAAATTAGCATCACCAACTTGGAAAAGTCCCTCGTCTCACTATCAGAAGTGGTCCTCCAAAATCAGAGAGGACTTGACTTGCTCTTCCTTCAACAAGGGGGGCTCTGTGTGGCCCTCAAAGAAGAATGTTGTTTCTACACCGACTATACTGGGGTAGTCAGGGATAGTATGGCTAAGGTTAGAGAAGGCTTAGAACTAAGAAAGAAACAGAGAGAACAAGAAGAGGGCTGGTTTCAAAGCTGGCTGTCCACCTCTCCTTGGCTCACCACCCTCCTTCCCTCTATTTTGGAGCCCCTGGTCAGTCTTTTCCTGCTCCTGGCCTTTGGATCTTGGGCCTTTAGTTGGCTCACAGGCTTTATCAAACAACAAATTGACTCGCTGGCATCCAAACCTCTACAGGTTCATTACCATAAGCTCGATCTGGCTGATAGAGGTCTGGCCGAGCCCTATGATGGCATATCTCCCTTGGGAGCTGCATAACACTCAGATTTATGCTCATCTGTATTGGCGTGGTCACCTGCAAGGGGTGCGAGACTAAGTATCACAACGGGAGGACCCTAATGTCTGTCTCTGAGTCCTCTGTGAAGCAAACCTGATTGCATAGAGTTTGGTGTCGATTTTCTTTCAGCCACACGCCATTAAGAGATCCTCAGAGTTGGGGGGGCCGAAAGCCTCTCCTCCCTAAAAAAGACACCGAGGACCATCAATGGTCAATAGAAACGATTGGAGGATCAGGTCAATACTTCCCCCTCTGGTTAAGGCCCACTTATCTCCATGACATCGTCATTGCATATTACTCGCCAGTCTCATATAAACTGATAAAAAAGGAGGAGATGCCAAGCGCCAAGCCCACATATACACCCTCTGTTTCTAGGAAACCTAGCCAGTTATAATAAAAGAAGAACACCTGCCATTTGTGGTTTTGGGTTCCAGGAAATGAAAGAACATCGGGAAGGTGGTAATGATAGTGGGTTGGTCTTGGGCCATGTGTAACCTTCCCGCTTGCTTGCCTTTATAAGCCACTGTCCTGAAATAAACTTTGAGAGCTTGATCAGATCATGACTTGCTCTCCTTCTTTGAGTCTTTTGTCCCCCATCATTCTTTTGCCCCCTTCTTAGGTTCCCGCTGAACCCTGCAGGCTGGGGCGGTGGAACTAATTATAATGATCACAGTTTTATCTGTCCTAAGAAATGTCAGAGTATAGAAGAAAGAATCTCCTTGTACTTCTCCCTCAAATTAGTGTCAGTCTCATTCCTTTCATAGCAAGCTGAGCTTGAGAGGTGCTGATTTGCATGTAGTTTTAAAAAACACACCTCCACCTTTGTCCATGACTTTGTGGCCCACACTCTGGCCTCTCCCAGCTTAGCTCTGAGATAAGCTGCATGGCAGAGGCTGCAGGCCCTAGCTGCCCCGAGGCCTTACATGACTGCTGCTTTCTTCTTGCCCTAATGCATGGCAGCAAAAGCCCCTTCTCTTTCCCTGCATCTCCTTTCTCCTCCTGGGACCAGGAAGTCCCACCTTTCCCTTGTGCTTAGCCACTGGCTACCAGCCTACTTTATTGTCCAAATAAAGAATCATTAGGGAACCAGACTTAAGTATCTGTACCTCCGCCTACAGAGAAAAACTAGACACCTTTTAAAATTACCATTATACAGGACTATTAGGAAACCTACAATAAATTGTCCAGCTACCATAAAGCAGTTACCTCCAGAAGAATAACCCACAGAATATGATGAATTTGGATGGCAACCCATAGAGATGCTAGATCTATGGGGATTTAAAGAGGTGCTTGTATCCTATAGCATGTACTACCATTGTGTGAAACAAACTCAAAATAATTAAGCCATGTGAAATCATGTAATTCCTAAAGATTGGAAAGATGTAATAACAGTTATCTTAGAAGCTGGCACTCAAATACAATGGCTGGCGTGGTACAGAGAGGAGGCTTTGGCTATGGAGCCACATAATAAGATTGGAAGAGTTACTATTGTCAAGGATCAGTTGCTAGGTGAAAATGAATATGCTGAGTTACAAATACAGATTCTATTTGAAGACGTCTCCTTCAAGCAATGTCATACAGTAGGTTTAAATGCTTGGGAGAAAGGTGAACTACAACGAAGACAATCTGAATCATTTCCCAAGATAACTTAAACTGTAAATAGAGCAATATCAATTCCAGATGCAAGTGAAGTATTATTTGAATCTCTAGCTTTTAAGAATGTTAATACTGAAGGGAAAAAGTCTATTAGACCTTCAAAGGTCAGGTCCACACCTATCTATGAATGTATTAAAAGTACTGTGGATATTGTGTCTAATGTGGTCAATGCTGCTATGATGGAACATGCAATTATCAAAAATATTAGAGCTCAGAATGTCCAATGCATTGGCTATGGAAGACCAGGTTATTTACCAAAAAAGTAGATAATCACTTCCATAGGATAGTATTTTCTCTGATGACAAACTAGGGAGAAAGCTTCCTGGGATTAATCAAAAATGTGGAAAGTGTAGAGACAGGACTTAGATCATGCAGAGATACACAAGGCAATCCCTGACAACCATGAATTACTGCCTAGGGGGCTTTGCTCAGGCCCCACCAAAAAAGCAACATGAGCCATTTGTTCAAAGTCAGCCAAGGAGAGACTGTTCTAGAGAGCAACTAGAAAAATTAGTATCAGATATGACAGAGAGTGCTGTTTTCCATTTCACTACTCTGATAAATAGAACAAGAGATTTTAAAGGTACTGGAAGCACAGATTTTGGCTAAGTGCTATAAATAATTAAAGACAAAATTGAAATTACAATTAAATGGAATTGACATTGAAGGTCTAGTGGATAGTGGAGAAGATGCAATAATAATCACAAGATTCTTGTTATTGAACTTGGTAACTTCAAAAGGTAACTATGCAGCTGCTGAGACAATGTCTTAGGCGAAATCATGTCTAAAATAAGTTAAGTGAATAGAACTCAAAGTTCAGATAGGAAGATTAAGATCATGTCTGGCAGACATGTGTGCTCTGGAGAGATGGCTAGGCAGTTAAGAGCACTGGTTGCTCTTCCAGGCGTCCTGAATTCAATTCCTGGAAACCATATGGTAGCTCCAAGCTATCTGTAATGGGACCCAATGCCATCTTCTGATGTGTCTGACGACAGTTACAGTGTACTCATACTGTATGGAATGATCTTGCCACAATGTTAAACAGCTTCACTTTGTGTCATTACTTGTAAAACAACCATTGCAAATAATTAGTAAAGTTTCCTCAATCTCTAATTTATCACTATATGGATAATATGTTGACAGGTGATTCTATTACAGACACATTAGAAAAAAATGTTTATTGAAGGAAAGACAATTTTGCCTCTGTGAGTATTAAAAAATGCTCCTGAAAAAAACAAAAAAAGGAGATTCTAGCAACTCTGTAGTATATAAGTTTTCAAAAAACACAGCCACAGAAAGTATAGATCAGAAGACATCAATTACAAACTCTTAATGATTTTCAAAAATTGCTAGTAGGTATTAACTGCCTACAACCCATAACTGGACTAAATACTCAAGACTTAAGTATTTTATTTCGAACTGTACAAGGTCATTCAACCTTATAGAGTCTGATAACCATTTAAATTCTCTAATATCTATAGTAATAAAGACAGTGCCGGTGCAAACTGAATTAAAAACATGCTAGTTCAGCAAGGCAACGCTATTTTCTTAACTATATACAAAACATTTATGTACAAGCCTAATCCTATAACTAAACAGCAATCTCTTTAGAAATACTTCTGTGTCATTCTATGAAGTGAGTCTAACTTCTTCTTGAGCTCCTCTAAACTTAAGAGGGCTCCTTAGGTCTCTCTTATTGAATACTGTTTTACCTGTGTCCTGCCAGATGCTTCTCTGTTATTTCTGCAAACCCGAAGAAAAAAATCCATTCCTTCAAAAGAAAAAGAGTAAGCTCTAGGAAAGATCCAATTGCTTATACACAAAGTCTCTTGCTCCTACCTTCTACCTTTGTCCATCTGAACCATGTCACTCTCATGGTAGGGAGGATCCAAGACAAGTCAGTAAGGGCCATATCATTTCACTTTTATGGTGAAGTAACTCCAGGCCACCCAGCTGGGAAAAATGTGTGGATTATTGTATCCCCCTTAAGACTAAGAAAGGAACAACAAGGCTCAAATATTTTAGATTAGTATGGGTTTTTGTATGAGGATAGAAATTCAAAGTTATGTTTGCTACACTGTAATGTATACATGATTCAATTCTTGTTCAAACATATATGTGCTTATAAACTAGAACACAATTCATTTAAAAATGTAATTTAATATCCTAGTCTTATGAAAGTTGCTATCATAATCTGATAGCAATAATGAAGAAATACAGGTTAGTGGTCAGTCACCTATAAGTAATCATAACCTTTAATGCATTGTGAACTAGTAGGCATGCTAGGTACTAAGGTAATTGATTACACGAGTAGGCTTTATTTAGCCACCTACATATGTTTTCAAAGTCAAGCTAAAGCAAGTAATTAGAAACAAACAAGTTTGTCTAAATAGATATACTTTAGATAGACATATGGTATTCAAAACCTTCAGAGATCTGCAGAATATGTCATTTAAGACGTTTTAATAAAAAAAAAAAAAAAAGGCTTTTTTTACAGAGAGATGCATCGTTCCTGTTGAGAAGTCTAGACTGACTCTATGACAGGCTTCAAATTGACAGTTCAGGAGACTATGCTGAAGAACTAGGCAAGTCCTGGCAAGTACAGGGAAGTCAATTACTAATAGCAAAAAACCCCCAGGCTTCAGCCTCCATACCCTGGTAATATATCCTGAATGCCTAGAGATAGGGTAAGATAAAGTTTCTCTACACCAGAATTCCAATGTGCTCCATATCGATCCTGCGAACTCACTTGGTCATCTCTCTATCTTGGTAATGGGAGACCCCGGCATGCTAGACTTCTGCAGAATAAAGCACTCTTTGCATTTACCACCTATTTGAGTCTGGAGTATCATTCTTCGATGAATCATGGACTCTTAACACTGGCTGCACCACCACTATCCCCCAAAGAAGATGATGAATGCAGCAGATTCTCCTTATGGAGTTTGTCTCAAATGTGGTAAAGCTGGCCACTGGGCTATAACGTGCCCCTTATGTTTATTGCAGACATTTCTTTGTCTAAATTGTGGACAGTCAGGACACTGGGAAATCAATTGCCCCACAGTGTCTTTTTTTTTTTTTTTTCTCCAGAAATGATAGTAACTCAATCTCTGGGTACAACAACTAAAATCTAATCTTGTAAGCCTTATCACAATCTGATTTCTCTATTGTTGAATCCTTACAGATCCTCCATGATACCAGGAGACTCTGGTAGCTACATCTTATCTATATGCTGTCCTTGTTCCAAAAAGGACCCTCTCTCTCCTCCTCCTCTATTCCTTCCTCCAACCCAGAAGTCCCTCCTGCTTGCCCAGTGATTGGCTCCTTTATTCATTAGGGGATTGATTCACACGAAGTCACATGAGTATGTAACTCACTCCTTGTCCAAAGCTCTTCCCAGGAGGGCAGAATTAACAGAATATAATCAGCCCCAGGGCTATCCACAACATTTCCCCCTGTCTGTTCTTATAAAAGAACAAAACGTTTCTCTCAAATATAGAGCACAACTATTACTGTTTTGTAATTTATAAAGTATGGATAAAGCTAACACCCAGTCCATCAATTTTATCATTAAGATAGAACATTGTCATCTATCCTAAATTAAAAAGGTATGATTCTACCTTGACTTATGTCCTGGCTTTAGATTGTATGTCATCTGAAGACCATCTTCTCAAATCAGTCCTTTCAAAGTAAATAGCCTGGGTTGGCTAAGAGACTATAAGTTCCTGCTTCAAAAAACAGTCTGTCAGATCTTCTGGGCCTGGTGGCTGAAGATGGATGCCCAACCAACATAGAAGAGCCTTAGGTTGCTCTTCAGGTAGCCAGTAAGTCTCTGTGACTTTTACAGATTTGGAAGCTGCTTGCTCTGCACTTCTTGTTTACTCAGGGAAGATTTATACTTCTCAGGTCTCTGATTGGATTGAAGACTAGGTATTTATAGCTTTTCACTTTTCCTTGTTACAAGACTCAAAAAAGATAAACTCACAAAGAAGGCATAAAGTTCATAATGATTAAAAGACATAAAAGGGATCTAAAGAAGTGTTTTAGTGTCTAAGAAGTTGTTTTAAGGTTGGTAAATAGTTTAAATGGTGATAAGAAAATGATGTAAGATGTATACGAGGAATGAAATATTTCAGACAGGTACTAAAATATTTTCTCCAAAGTTGCCAAGTATAAATGGATTAAATACTGTGAAAATAATCCTTACCCTGATAGTTCTCATAGTTGTTCTTATTGTATATAATTTACCATTATTAGAGACAAAGCCATTTCTTGAACCAAAACAGGGAGAGTTTGCAATCAACCATAGGTACTGTATTTACCAGCTATGAAAGAGTGCTTTCAATTGTTAATTGAACCAATGCCTGGCTAGCAGATATGTAAACGTTTCTCACCTTGTCACTTGCTCCAAAAAAGAAAGGGAAGCTGCCCTGGGGAAGGCCACATAGCCCCCAAAGCCAACTGGTATTGTAAGGACTGTTGCCTTTTGCAGACTAGAGGGCTGATGGCTTGGATGTGGGACAGAAGAATGGACAGAGTGTCTGGGCAGGCAGAGAGGCAGGCAGATGCAGAGAGGACAGATAGATACAGAAGGATGACAGAAGGAGACAGGACAGAGCTGGGATGTAGGCAGTGAGAACCACATGGATAGACACAATGATGGAGAAGTTGAGTTAGGCTAGCTGAGAGACTATCCAGCCAAAGGTGAATGGTCTTAAACTACATAGACTTCTCCATGTCTTTATCAATCCTCAAGTGGGATCTCATGAAAGTCACTTCAGCAATAATAAATATATATAGTTATAATTTTCAAATATAGTAAGGTTTTGAAAATGTGAACCAGTCAAAATTATACATGTCTGTAATCTTGTGCTCAGGGGGCTGAGGCGGGAGGATCATGACTTAGTGGCCAACTGGGGCTACATATTGAACTGAAGATCAATCTGGGCTACAAATAGCAGCTACCTGTCTCAAACAAACATACAAATGGTGAACCAAACATATTATACAAATATATTAATTATACTTTTATTCATAGAATATGACACAAAACACCTACTAAGTACAAGAAGGTATAAAATGATGTTATGTTAATGAATATTTAAAATTGTTTATAAAGAAATGACAACTACACCTGATCAAAGAAATGATTCCATATGTGTGCATCCACAGATACATACACATATGTAGTATCTAGAAAAGGCAAATACAGACTGAAAGAAGTAGTGCTGCTTAGCAATGAGGGACTAACACATCTTTCTGTTTGTGTGTGTGTGTGTGTGTGTGTGTGTGTGTGTGTGTGTGTGTGTGTGTAAAGGAAAAATATTGTAAAATGACATTGTTGTGGATAGCCCTGGGCGATTAGGCAGGACTTCTGGGTCAGAGGAAGGAGGAGAGGAGGCAAGAAAGAGATACAGGCTTTTGAACAGGGACAGTGGTAGGTGAAGAGGTAGAGACCCCATTTCAGGTGGCAGATCCATTTGGATCTGCTACCAGAGGATTTAACTTAGTATGGCTTATAATTTGGATGTTAGTTGTTGTGCCCAGTTACCATTGATTCTGAACTAAGTTTGTGTGGTGTTTTCCTTAAAGTGGTGACTCAACTGGATTTCAGAGAGAAAGATATGGCAGCAAAGCGTGTGGTTGTAAGAAGTGCACTTCAAAAGGCATTGGGAATTTTGAAGCATGGGGTTGGCATGATAGCAACCTGGCTGGGGGAACATACCAAGCTGGGTAAAGAGATTTCGGAGCTCTAAGTCAAATAGTCTCCATGAGATGAGAACAGGCCAGCCATGCCCGTCAGTGCCTGGTCATCCAGCCCACTGGGGCCTACTGGCTTAAAATGAATTGCAATTTTTAATATTTCCCACAACATGACATGTTGAGATTTGCACACACTTGTGAATATAATGAAAGTCCCTGAAGAGAACACTTGAAGTTTCTGAACTGCATGATATTTATGGCTTATAAGTTATTCGATAAAGTATTTAATGGGTTAAATGGGGGCTCAGTGCATAAGGGCTTTTGTCACCAAGCATAATTACCTCAGTTTGGGCCTTGGAACCATGTGGTGGAAAGAGAACCGATTTCCTCAAGATATCTTCTGTCCAAAAGTGGGCTGAGTCACACACACACACACACACACACACACACACACACACACACACACACACACAAATAAATAAAATGAGTATTTAGAAGAAGACAGAAATTACATGGAATAATGACTCTGGACTGAACCTGTATAATAAATGACATTATTGCAACACCAAGAAAATCTTGAGTGGCACCTGGGTACAAGATGTCACCGTACCATCAGTGCTCATTTCCTTGTAGTGATTGTTGGGTTTTGCTTTTGCATGGGGATAGAAGTATGGGAAATACACACTGGTATGTGCACTAGTGAGCGCCAGGAAGCATTTGTTTGTGATGGGAAATCACTGCAATTGACTTTGATGTTTGAGGGAAGCATGGGGGAGGGGATCGGGCAGCTTTTTTTTTAAGTTATGATTGCTTCAAAATATGACTTCTAATATACCAAAATTAATTTTGAAATAAGAAAGCACAGAAGACATGTTTGGTTCCAGGCAATGAAGGCATTAAGGAGTGTGCTTCCTGACAGCCACCAAAGCACCTTCAGTGAGGAAGGGGTGATAAGACCCTATACACAATTGCAACTGATCCATAGTTTTTATGTGGTTTCCAGTTGGAATTGTTCATTGTGGAGTTTCTACTCTGAACCATGAGCACTGTGCTCTCTTTGATAGCACATATATCAAAAATTGAAATGGTACAGAGATTACCATGGCTGTTGCCCAAGGATGACACACAAATTCTTGAAACATTTCATATTTAAACGTAATTATCTAGGAAGTAAAGGTCAACACAATACTGAGCAATGATGGAGGAAAGCAGTTCTTTGAAGAATGTTTCTTTATTGATGGCTGCATCTCTTTACAGTGAGAAGAATCAGGTCACTTTAGAATTTGCTGCTTAGAAGTAGGTCAGCTCATCATTCTTGGTTTTATTAGTCTGGTAACCCTGAAGTTCCAAATCATCATTTCCAGAAAGGCCTCTGAAGACTTTTATGTGAAGAAAACAGCCATGCCCTACATCCATCTGAAAAACATAAAAGATGAAAAGAAGAAAGAAAGAAAGAAGTGTAGATTATTCACATGGATCTCCATGGTGTTACAGATTTTTTTTGTTAAGACTTGCTGTGTCAAGCTCTCCTGACACAGCACCCATGAACTGAACTTACATCAACCCTCAAGTTAAGAGAAAGAACACCTAACAGTATAGCAGAAAACATATTTCTTAGATATATACTTAATATCTTTTAGAATAACATTTTATTTAAATTATTTGTATTTGAGCCTATCACATGAAATGCAATGCCTGAAGATGTCAGAAGAGGGTGTTAAATCCCCTCAAACTGGAGACAGAGATAGTTATGAGCTGCCATATGGGTGCTGAGACCCGAACCTATGTCCTCTGTAAGAACAGCCAGAATTCCTACCTACTAATCCATTTCTCCATCTGCATTCCCTTTATTGTACTTTTCATTAAAATCTTGGCACAGAATACATCCCAGAGTTACATTTTATTCTCATGATGCCTGGAGAGGAGCAGAGAAAAGCCTATGTTTTTGGTGATTCTGTTTTGTGACTTCTAAGTTGGGAGAAAAATTGGCATATATTTTGATAAGGAAAAAGAAACTCAGATTTGCTTTAGAAAATATGGACTGTGTGGTCCCCGTATCACTGCTGTGTCACAACCTGCTTTGTGAATTCCCACCAGGTTGCCTCCTTTGTAAAGTACAAATCTTTAAGAGGCCTAAATTCCATCAGATAACATTCCCAATGGTTTTTTTCAGCCCGAAGGTGGGACTAGATCATGAGGATAAGAATCGCCACTTTTTCCTTTATTGGAACAATAAAAGTTTTGTGTTCTATAGTGTGCCCTGGTATCACTTTCTACCTTAAACTTCAAATGCTACTAACCAAAGTATTCAATTATATATGGCCTCTGATAGCATCATACAAAGTGTGTATACATGCATGCATATGTTTCCTTGTGTGTGTGTGTGTGTGAGAGAGAGAGAGAGAGAGATAGAGATAGAGATAGAGAGAGAGAGAGAGAGAGAGAGAGAGAGAGAGAGAGAGAGATAACACTGACTTCTTACTGTAAGTCAGGAGAAAGCTTTCTGTATTCACAAGGTAAACAAGGTAACTATCCTACCATCCAATGGATTGGGGATCTTCCACTTGCAAGGCAAGTCTCTTAATGAAAGACCAGTGGGAGAAATGAAGCTACAGCTGGGGCGACAGGAAACAATCACAACAGCATTTGAGGGAGGCTGGTGTCTAACCTTAATGAACAAATTTTGTCCAGCGACGACTTGAGATTTATACTCGACAGCTTTGAATTTTTCATATTTCTCATTGGTTTTCTCTTCAAGCTGTGGCCTGACCTTATGAGGAGAAAGAAAGAGATGATGTTAGGGCTGTGTTCACTCAGTTTACCTGAGTTACAGATCTGGGAACCTCATCCTGCTGAGAGTCCTCAGAGATGCTGATGAGCCTGGGCTGGCAGCTCAAGCCTCTAGCCTCTAATCCAGAACTTGGAAGACTGAGGCAGGAGAATGTCATTCAAGAGCAGCTTGGGTTATATAGAAAGTTCCTGGCTATTGGAGCCACTGATTAAATCGTGCCTCAAAAATCAAAGCACACAGACACACAGACACACACACACACACACAGACACACACACAGAGACAGACAGACAGAAACACACAGAGAAACACACACATACACAAAGGAAAACAAAGCAAAATACAATATAGTCATGATTTGCAATGAAGGATCCCACTAGGTACAACTATCTTTGATCAATAAATACAAAGTAAACGGCATGTAATGGAGATTTTCTGTGGGCCCCTTCAGATCACTCTAGGAATACAATAACCCCCTAGGGCCTGAAAGTGTGTGGGGACCCAACCGTCCACCATCTTGGGGGAGTAGACTGAATTTCTGACTTAACTCGGACTTTCAGTAGTATCTGATCTGCGGTGTCTTTGAAGAGGCAATGATTGCTGTGAGTGAGAAAATGCTTCTTAACAACACAGTTTACTGCCTGCTTCTCTGCCTCCCAACACTTTAGTGGGAGTTGTCTCCTCAGGCTTTCTCCTGAGAGACAGGACAGATGAGTGACATCTGGGAGCTGAGCCACCACCCTGTACCTGTTCACCTGACAGTAAAGGGATTGGCAACTGTGCCTAATGTCCTTTTTGATCTTCAACCTATGATCATGAAACAGTGCTTAACTAAGTTTTATTTTATGATTTTCCCTAGATATCATGATTTCCTCTGCACTGTTAAATTTGAGGGAGAAGAGGCTGTTTGCTTCAGTCCTTTCTGTAGCTCCTACAGTTTGTAGCCAGATGCTGGACACCTAGGAGAGACTCAGGAAATGCCCCTGTGAACTGGTTCTTGGCTATGCATCTCTCATGGTGATTTAAGCCTGAGGCCCTGGCTTCCACAGAGAAGGCAAGTTTGCTGCATTCCCTCCCCTCATTCCTGCAGAGCTCCCCAGGGTGCTGAGACTGTGCGGCTGGAAAGGACAGGTTAGTTTCTTGTCTGGGAGACTCTTAAGAACTTTGAGTCTTGGTTTTATCATCTAAACATAGGATGGAATGCACCTTTTTCTGCCTGGGGTCTTTGAAGGTCAATTGAGAGGTGGGACTGAAATCAAGGATTTTAGAACAGAAAAGCTTCATCCCAGGGTGAGGTGGCCTTGTTAATATCTCTGTTTCATTCTGTTTCTCTGGAGCTGCAAGAAAACATTTCTAAATTCATTTTATTATTGAAGTTGTTGTCCACAGATGGTGTCATTGGCAAGATAAGCCCTTCCAGTAGCTTCCTAACTTAAAATTATATGCTCAACATATATTTTATATATGTAGGAAATCCTCAGAGAACTAATGAGTATATCATGTCCAAAAATTACCCTAACCAATCAGTTGTCGGGCTTGAAAGGCAGCCTGGTTTCTGGTTGAGCTAAGGTTTTAAATCCTGGTAGACCCAGTAATTTGTTTCCAGCAGGGGGCAACTGTATAAGGGACAGCAGGCATTTGACCATGCTCCTGGAAATCCAGGCTCCAGACATGTGGCTACATCTCTCCATAGGTCTGTGACATTTTGTCATGTAAAAAGGCAATGCCCCTCATCCCCCTCCTCAGGTAGAGTTGTGGTCAGGAAGCCTTAAACCCTGCAGGTAGGGGTGTGGTCATGTAGCCTGAAACCATCCCCATGCTAATGAGGCACCTAGAGTCTTAGTCATTCCCCTTCCCAACCACTCTTTTGACTTCAGTCCCTCCCTGAGCTCATAGGGGCACAGATTCATCCACACCACTCTCTGCCATGACAATAAATGCCCTGAAACCCTGGACTGTCTCTTTTTATCCACCGTGGAGAACAATGGAACAGACCTTTGTCTAAAGAGCCACCATCTAGCCTCCCACCAAAGGCAGTCCACCAAACCAAAACAAGTGAGCTAGCTGCTGCAAGCTGCCAACCACAGTCCTGCCACAAGACCCCACCATGCTCCTTCTCCCTCTCCTCCTCGGCCCAGGCTAGATCTAGTCTGTGGTCCCACTTTTTTCTCAGCTCTTCCATGGCATCCAGCAGTGGCTGCGATGCCCAAGAGCCTTGAAACCCCACAAAGCCAGTGGCATGCATCTCCTGGGAACCATGGTCACGTCCCCCACCCCAGGGCTGTGTTTCCAAGGAGGCTTGTCACAGCCCAACACACGCCCGGCAGTCCATGGGGTCCCGTGCAGTCAAACTTCCTGAGTGTCCTGCCTCTCTGAGGGGCCCCAAGAGCCTGGGGCGGATGCGAGGGACTTCACTCCAACACCGGGCCATTGTATCCAACAATCAGGATGACACACTCCTCTAGTCCTTGTTACTTAGAGGCTAGAGGCAAGAGTCTTACTTGAATCTATGAGGTTTGGACCACTCTGAGAAAGAGCAAGACCCTTATTTCAAAAGAACAGTATTCTAGATAACCAAATGATCAACTATAAAAAATCATGAAAATCTGCTATAACTTTTTATTTCAAATAACTCTATTTCCCTGTCCTCCTACAGTTCTGGTTCCTGGAACATCTCAGGGGGCTTTTTATTTCAGTCAACGTAAATACCAACCATGAATCATCTGTGTATATTTGTTTTTGAAATAATTTTTATGGAAACTATTTTAGTCCTTTTAGCGCCTTCTTCTTACAGGTGAAATGGAGGACTTTTCCTTGGCATGCTATTTTAAGGCTCCATCTCCCCCAAGCCTTCTAGGATGCCGGATATATCCGGTCCTACAAAAACATGAAGTCATAGGTAGGAGTGCCCACTCTCCCAGAAACCATGTAAGAAATGTAGACACGCAGGCCTGTCTAGCCCTCTTCAGTCAGGTCTGCATTTAATCTAGAGGGACAGCTGACTCATGTGCACATTTAAGGTTGAGAACACCAACTTGATGTGAGGATTCTGATGAAGATTTAAAGATTTAATATTCCTCAAAATAAAATGCTCCAAGATATTTGTTGAAACAATCTTATGGGTGAGAACTATTTAGTCTTAAATATTTAGTCACTGAATTTTAGGCCTGTGACCCCCTCTAGAATGTTTAATGCCCTAAGCATGAAGGCTTCCATCTGTTCTACTCACCTAGAAGCTGATGGTGCCTAGCATGGTGACACATGCCTGTAATCTCAGCATTTGAGAATTTGAAGCAGCAGTGTTGCCTTGAGTTTGAGTCTAGCCTGAGTTACCTGCACACTACACCATCTAGCAAGACCAAAGCTCAAACAAACACACAAACAAGTAATCAAATAACAAACCAAACTGATCTTGTTCTCCAAGATGATTCAGCTTCAGAGAGGAAAACACTGAGACATAAGAAAATAATGGGACACATTGCAAACCTACCTCCATAACTCTCCTTTGTTAAACTGGCAGCACAAGACATCTTTTTATATAGATGATAGTTAAGCAACATGTACTAACTTGCTAGAAACATTGAGTTCTCTTTTGACTGTGATGGTTTGGTGGGCGCGGCATCCTGGAATCCGCTCAGGGTTCTGTAACAACCTTAAGTACCTCCTTATATCAGCTTCAGCTAGTGGGATTGGAAAATTCCATCAGTAATTAGAGCTCCTGGGATCAGACGTGTGAGGCACAGAGAGGATCCAGCATGAATTCACCTTCAGCTACTGGGGAAACTGAGGCTGCAGGAAGAGTGTGACTTGGCTGATTTTACTCTGGGGATATTAAAATCTCTGAAAGCCTTAATGTTTCACTTCCAGCTGTATAAAAGGCTGAACTAAATCCATATATTTCTGATTTCTGTGATTTTTCCACACTCTTAATGCCATGCCAAATTATGAGTGAAATTATGAAAGTTTGTTTTGGGATCAAGTGTTTTTCTGAAATGCATCAACTCACCTTGTCAGCAACCTCCTGGATCTCTGGTGTAGCATCTCTGGCCTCCGACAAGCCTCCCACAAGTCCCAATTGGTCTGAATCCATTGCTGGGCAGGACGCTGGGAAGAAATGATCCTGATTGCCCTGAGACTCAGGGTTTTAAAGGTGTCTGTAAACTCCACCTCTAATGTATTATCTCCACCGTTTCAGAGGAACTGGGGAAATGAGTGTGGCCTCAGGCAAGTCATACTGCATTCCTGAGAGGAAATGCTGAGTGGAGTTCGAGGGAAATGAGGCAGGGGATGTGAGCAACCATGTGTGCCTAGGACTCAGGGTGAACATGGTTCCTCCTTGCACTCTCGGTGCCAATAATGTCATCCTGTTGTGTCATATGAGGAAGGACATGCATAACCTGAGTTTCTAAATATGATAAACCTCAAAGAGTTCTTCAAAGAGAATACTTAATTATGTCAAGGCTGGTTGCTTAGGATCCACCCAACCTTATAAAGATAATAAAACTGTCTAGGGTGGATTTTTACTTGCAGTTTCTAAAATGTTTATCCCCAAACGTGAAGAAAAAAATCACAAACACCTTTATGTCTTCTACTGCTGTTGTTTCTCTCTGTCTCTGTCTGTCTCTGTCTCTCAGTCTGTCTGTCTGTTTCTGTTTCTGTTTCTGTCTCAGGCTGTCCTGGAACTCACTCTGTAACCATGCTGTCCTCCAACTCACTATGAACCTTGAACTTCTGAGTCTTCTGCCTCCACCTGCTGAGTACTGAGACTGTGGGAATGGCCTTGAATGTCTGATCCTTCTGCCTCTGCTTCCTAAGTGATGGGTTTACAGTCAGTAGGGAACTTATCAGGTAATATCTCAACCATGTAAAAGGTAAAGTTCTCATTAGAAGAATTGCTGGGTGCCAAGAGGGAAGTGTTAGGGATAACAGGGAATAGGGCACAGCAAAGGGACAAAGGCTTGCTGCTCACCCATCCCTGCCCACTGGGGTGACACCACCAGAGAGAAAGGGGGTAGACTTGTTCGATTCTTAGTGACAGAGACATAGATGTCTGCTATTTTATTGGGTTCTCCTGTGTTTGAAACAATCCTAGAAATCAAGATAAATGTGAAATCCACATATCTAAAAACAGCCAAAATCCATCTTACTAGAGGTCTGAGTTTGGTTTAAAACCAAAACAAGACCCTGCTAAATCACCTTCCTTTAGATGTACAGAACCCACAGAGTCTGACAGTCTTTATATAACATCGGAATCTTAGGCTTCTTCTTTTAATGCTGTGCATCAACTGACATAGCCTGGGTCAGATTTGTAAATTTTCTGCAGCCTTCTAAAAGAAAGGAAAGGGGACTTGAGTTGAGAGGCCACTGTTGAACACTTTTTAGTGAGGTGCAGAGGTTTGTATCTAAGGTCTTTCTAACCAAATCTTCTCAAGTTGACAGGATTATCCGTCATGATGGTCAACCGGAGTTCTAATAATTGATTTCATTGGAGACAGAACTTTCCCATTATGTAGTGCATGCAGGATTTTCTTGAACTCCTCATGTATTCCATCTTGATCTTGAACTTGTGAATCCATTTCTCAAATTCTGGGATTATAAATGTGTGCCTCTGTGTCCAGTGCTACTATCTGCCAACTTTAAATGGCTTGTTCTTGTAACTTTCCTTGCTCATGTTCAGACTCAGACAATGACACAGTGGGGACGTAGCTCAGTGGTGGAGCTCTTTACCAAGCTTGCTCAAGGCACAAGGTCATTACTTGTAATGACCAAGAAAAAGTATTCTTTCCCAAGGTGGATCATAGAACTGTTCCCTTGAAGATAGTCTAGAAACCTAGAAACCTTTTTTAAAACTTGCCCTGCCCTTTCGTGTAGATCTTGACCGTGAGCAGGTTGTTTAACCTGCCTTGCCGGGTAGTAGGTCATAAAATCTTAATTCTAGGAGGGGTCTGCCCAGTACCATAGACATGGACCTCCTCCCAGACAGACCAAGAATCTGAACAGACCAGGCTTGCTGGTTCTCCTACCCAGTCTTTCACCAGGAGGCCCTAAACCTCCCTGTCCAGTCACATCTGCAGTTAGCTGTCCATTTTGCATCAAATAAAAATATTAAAAATGGGCAGCTGCTGTTCTTGGGTATTTGGAACTCTATTTCCAAAGTGTTCAGGGTCATTTAAAACGTTGATTACATAAACCTGTTCCACTTTTTTTGTGCTGTCTTTTGTCAAAGGAGTGTGAACCTTAGAAGGAAGAGGTGAGTCTTACCCTCTTGCGTGCCCCTACATGACATTCATTGTAATGATTCATTTTGCACTAAGTCAAAAGTTTGAAATATGCTTCTTTGACACACCTTTATTTAAAAAAATATTTTTTGAGACAGGGTTTCACTGAGAATCTCTGACTGGTGTGGAACTCACTATGTAGATCAGGCTAGCCTTGAATTCAGAGCTCCACATGCCTCTGCCTCTCAAGTGCTATGATTAAAGGTGAGCACCAGGGGAACCCAGCTTGGGCCACAGGGCTCCATAGCAAATTAGCGCCGGGACAAAGATCCCTCTCAGGAGCTCGGAAAAGCCGGGAGAGGGCCAAAGACACGCCCCACAGCTCACCAGGAACTGCCCCGAACCCGCAAGACACAGGGACCGAGATAAGACCCGGTGCCACAGCTCTCCAAACCCAAACACCTCTCAGAGAGAGCTGGTCTTCAAGGAGTACTGACACAGAGATCTGCAGGAGGGGCAAGCCACAACCAGACAGAGTAAGATCAGCTAACAACAGAGTCAACAAGATGGCAAAAGGCAAGGGCAAGAACATAAAGAACAGAAACCAAGAGTACTCTGAATCATCAGAACCCAGCTCTCCCACCACAGCAAGCCCTGGATACCCCAACACACCAGAAAAGCAAGACTCAGATTTAAAATCATTTCTCATGAGGATGATAGAAGACTTTAAGAAAGA
>CM052713.1:27878709-27906021 GCA_028551405.1 Uromys caudimaculatus
GGTCTATGTGAATATTTGGAGTTCTGGAAGGCGACTGGATGAAGATGTTTAAGTCAAGTTTTCCTTTTTGTAGTTAAGAAAAACTAGACTCAGACTTCATAAAACTTGTTAGTTGGAGATGCAGCTGCCAATTAATTCATTAACTAGTTAATGTCTGAGACAGAATCTCGTTATGTAGCTACAGCTGCCAAAGAGACAAGAATGAGAACCCAGTGCAGACTGACTTGGTCAATCTGGATCAGACTTCAGGGAGACTAATGCCAGGCAGCTCATTGTCAGCATATTTAAAACACAGTACAAGTTGGGAAAAGGTTTCCAGGTAACACTCAGTCCAATTAGTCCAATTCTGGGTGCGCAATAAAGTTTAAGGTGTGATTACATAGAAACTCTTATAATACCGTGAGGGTGGATTCTGTAGCTAAAAGGCCTCGAATCTAGTGTGGTCTCTGACCTCCAGCATAGAGGTCAAGGCCATAAAATACATGTGACATCTTCCCTACGGATGGGCAATGATCTAGGAAGGGAAAGGTCTGGAATAATCATTCTGGGAGATTCAGGTGAGGTCTGTCTCTACAGCAAAGTTGGGTGAGGTCTCCTTCCACATACAGAATAAGACTACCAGGTCTTAAGCAAAATCCACTCAGCTTTCTGGGCAGAAATAACAGGAATTTTATCTCCTTCACTGAGGAGAGGCCCCATGTATTTAACATTCCTGGTTCCCTGGGGCTCTTGGGTGCAAGGACATTTGTGTCTCCAACATCTGTGTACAAAATCTCACTTAAACCAGGGGTTTGGTAATTTGGTTCAAGATGATATCCTCAAAATTATTTGGATCAAAATAGTTTTCAAAGATGGAGCCTGAGTTTGTGAGATTTAAAAAAAATTATGGATACTTAGTTATTTTTCAGTAAAAACATATGAGAGGGGTTAAGAAGGCTTATGTTGGATGGATTTAAGTTTATTTCCATTCTCAAAGGGAAGGCTTGCTGGAGGCTGGCTAGCACTGTAGTCAATGGCATGAGTTCAAAACAGGAATGGCTGAGTTCATGGCTCTGTGCAGTTTTGCAACCCTTAGGAAGCGTCTTAACCTTTTCATCATACATGTCTACGTCTGCAAAATAGAGGGAAGGATAAGTACCTTACAGGTGTAGTAAGTTTGGTGTGTACCACTCATACTGGTACCATCACATACGTGAAAAGTAGCATGTTTTTATTTCTAGATACAGCTTTGTCTTGGCAATGACAGACTCTCATGTAGTCCAGGTTGGCATCAGACTTGCTATGGAGCTGAGGCTGGCATTGAACTCCTGATCCTCTCAGCATTTACCTCTCATGTTAGGATCACAGGCCTGCACCAGGCCTGGCTGTCTTCAGGGCATCTTTAAAAAGCAGCAATCATTCTTGCATCCTGCATGCTCGTTGCCTCTTGAAATGCCCAGAGCACAAGAAGAAATCAGGAAAGTAAAGCCTTGGTGCCCTTTGAGGTCTTTTTGGTTGTTTTTAAATATTTGAAATATGTGATATAAATGTAACAGGAGCAGGCCGAGCTCCTGGCCCTTTTCTTCCTTCCTTCCCCAATTGTAAGATGTGATCCTTAGAGATGGTGTTCCATGGGTAATGTGAGTGCTCGCTCTGTGCAAGGCCTGCTTTTCTCTGTGTGTCCTTTTCCTTCCATGGTCCATGCCTTGGTCCTTGGCAGGCGCTTGCTCTCCTACACTCTCTGCTCCTTTCCAGTTGCACCCACTCAGCCCTCTCTCTCCCCTGAAGGGCAGTGGTCCCCTGCTCATCCCCACCCCCCATCCACCTTTCTCCTCAGCCACTCTCTTTAGTGCATTCTTCTTACAACAGCCAAGGTTTCCTTCTTAAAGGCAATTCTGGGGACTGGCAAGAGCATTTGCCCAGTGTGACTAAAGCCCAGGGTTTGGTCCCCAGCACTGTTGGCATCAGGAGCGCCAAACCTATGATGTTGCACGCAGGTGACGTCACTCAGGCGACAGTGTGACCCGCCCACCTGTTTCTAAGGCAACGGCCACCATATTCCCAGAATTCACCTTGACCCACCGCCCACCTTTACCTGTGCCTACGTCATGCCACGTCACTTTCCCTATATATACGGAAGACTTCCCTTTCTCTTTCTCTTTTCTCCCCTTTCTTCCCTTCTCTCTCCTCGCTGCTACCTTGTCCCCCCAAATAAACCCCTCACGTGGAACTGTTTGGCTTGGTGTGGTTTTGGAACGTGCCGCCATCTCCACCGCAGCACATACCGGACTCGTACCAGCAAATTATTTATACAACAAGCACTGAAGTAAATATATAAGAGAAAGCAAATCTTGTCATATTGTTTTCTAAACTAACACCCTTCGATAGTCTTCCATTACTCTTAAGATGAAATTCTCACCTTTTATTTCAACAAGGTCTCACTTTAACAGTGGGGACTCACTGAGACACTAAGCAACCTAGGAATCATAGTCAAGACAATTCTCCTGGCAAATTGTGACTCATCCTGAAGATTAAAATCACTCACAAATAAAAACATCGTGCAGCAGGGTTAAGGTCATAAATAAACACTGGCCAAGCCTAAACTCTGCACATCTCTCAACTACGCAGTGAGAACAGGCTCTCCCCTGGACACTGATATACAGCTGCTAATAAAGGCTTTTACTGAGGATTCTCATGTGGTCTCTCAGGATTTTATGCTAAACTAACCCGGCTGTCACAGCCGATTTCCCTATGAGGTTATTCCATTTCTGAGTCTGCACCGCTTCTGCAATTCACTGAAACCCTCAAAGAGCCTAACATCACCCCAGTTCTGGACACACTCCAGAAATGCTTTTATCTCAAGAAAGATTTCCCCAGCAACCTCCTGGTAAGTGGTGTCGGGCTTTGTGGGCTCCGCTGAAGCCCCTTGTGATGGCATGACCCAGGTGTGCCCCTCCTTGGAGTTCACAGCCACATGGACGGCTGGCTGCAGGACATAGCACCAGCCAAGCTGAGAGCAGATGGAGCATGGGTGGCTGAGCTGCTGGCCCTGGATTTCATTCAATGGTCCAGATTGGCAACCAGTTACAGCTGCTTTGACCTCTATGTAGGTTCCTAGGGCCCTTTTTATTGCCCCATACTTATGCTAGACACCCTTGCCTGCACTTCTGCATACCTGGCTGATACCTTTTTATCCTTCTGGTCCGCTATGGCCTGAATAGAATCCTTGCAAAGGACGACCAGAATCTCTGAAAGTGGCTGTATTTGGAGAAGAGGAAATTAAATTAAAATAAAGTTAGGGTGAGTCCTAATCCATTATAACCGGCACCTTCATATGTAGGTGGAACCAATAGAAAGATGCTAAATCGACATTGAGCGAGGTCTCTGGTCAAGGATCCTGTGTCTGCAAGAAAATTCCCTCTACTCATGTCGACCTTTGCAATAAGACACTCCCTATTTCCTCTTCTTCCACGTATCTCCTTCCTTCTAATGATACATGGTGGGCCTGTAGCGATGGCATTACACCCTGCATTTATATTCCTAATTTAACAAATAATGTTACTGCCTTTTGTGTGCTTGTTCAGCTGATTCCCTGCTTAACCCACTGTACTGCAAATGAATTTGCTCAAATGGGGGACCCTGTTACTGATCATGCCCCACTTAGAACAAAACAAGAGGTTATAACAGCAGTTATGCTGTCTGTCCTCCTTGGCCTTCTCACTGCGGGTGCTGGGACAGGCATAACCTCTCTAGTTCTCTCCAACAGACACCATACTGACCTCTGGCAAGCCATCGATAAAAACATAGAAAGGCTAGAAATTAGCATCACCAACTTGGAAAAGTCCCTCGTCTCCCTATTGGAAGTGGTCCTAAAATATGAGAGGACTTGACTTGCTCTTCCTTCAACAAGGGGGGCTCTGTGCGGCCCTCAAAGAATGTTGCTTCTACACCAACTATACTGGGGTAGTCAGAGATAGTATGGTTAAGGTTAGAGAAGGCTTAGAACTAAGAAAGAAACAGAGAGAACAAGAAGAGGGCTGGTTTCAAAGCTGGCTGTCCATCTCTCCTTGGCTCACCACCCTCCTTCCCTCTATTTTGGAGCCCCTGGTCAGTCTTTTCCTGCTCCTGGACTTTGGGCCTTGGGCCTTTAGTTAGCTCACAGGCTTTATCAAACAACAAATTGACTCGCTGGCATCCAAACCTCTACAGGTTCATTATCATAGGCTCGATCTGGCTGATAGAGGTCTGGCCGAGCCCTATGATGGCATATCTCCCTTGGGAGCTGCATAACACTCAGATTTCCGCTCACCTGTATTGGTGTGGGCACCTGCAGGGGGTGCAAGACTAAGTACCACAACGGGAGGACCCTAATGTCCGTCTCTGAGTCCTCTGTGAAGCAAACCTGATTGCATAGAGTTTGGTGTCGATTTTCCTTTCAGCCACACGCCGTTAAGAGATCCTCAGAGTTGGCAGGGGCCGAAAGCCTCTCCTCCCTAAAAAAGGCACCGAGGACCATCAATGGTCAATAGAAACGATCGGAGGATCAGGTCAATACTTCCCCCTCTGGTTAAAGCTCACTTATCGCCATGACAACATCATTGCATATTACTCGCCAGCCTCATATAAACTGATAAAAAAGGAGGAGATGCCAAGAGTCAAGCCCACATATACACCCTCTGTTTCTAGGAAACCTAGCCAGTTACAATAAAAGAAGAACACCTGCCATTAGTGGTTTTGGGTTCCAGGAACTGAAAGAACATCGGGAGGGTGGTGATGATAGTGGGTTGGTCTTGGGCCATGTGTAACCTTCCCGCTTGTTTGCCTTTATAAGCCACTGCCCTGAAATAAACTTTGAGAGCTTGATCAGATCATGACTTACTCTCCTTGTTTGAGTCTTTTGTTCCCCATTCTTTTGCCCCCTGCTCAGGTTCCTGCTGAACCCCTGCAGGCTGGGACAGTGGAACTAATTATAATGATCACAGTTTTCTGTCCTAAGAAATGTCAGAGTATAGAAGAAAGAATCTCCTTGTACTTCTCCCTCAAATTAGTGTCAGTCTCATTCCTTTCATAGCAAGCTGAGCTTGTGAGATGCTGATTTGCATGTAGTTTTAAAAAACACACCTCCACCTTTGTCCATGACTTTGTGGCCCACACTCTGGCCTCTCCCAGCTTAGCTCTGAGATAAGCTGCATGGCAGAGGCTGCAGGCCCTAGCTGCCCCGAGGCCTTACATGACTGCTGCTTTCTTCTCGCCCTAAGGCATGGCAGCAAAAGCCCCTTCTCTTTCCCTGCATCTCCTTTCTCCTCCTGGGACCAGGAAGTCCCACCTTTCCCTTGTGCTTAGCCACTGGCTACCAGCCTACTTTACTGTCCAAATAAAGAATCATTAGGGGACCAGACTTAAGTATCTGCACCTCTGCCTACAGAGAAAAACTAGACACCTTTTAAAATTACCATTATACAGGACTATTAGGAAACCTACAATAAATTGTCCAGCTACCATAAAGCAGTTACCTCCAGAAGAATAACCCACAGGATATGATGAATTTGGATGGCAACCCTTAGATATACTAGATCTATGGGGGTTTAAAGAGGTGCTTGTATTATATAGCATGTACTACCATTGTGTGAAACAAACTCAAAATAATTAAGCCATGTGAAATCATGTAATTCCTAAAGATTGGAAAGATGTAATAACAGCTATCTTAGAAGCTGGCCCTCAAATACAATGGCTGGCATGGTACAGAGAGGAGGCTTTGGCTATGGAGCCACATAATAAGACTGGAAGGGTTACTATTGTCAAGGATCAGTTGCTAGGTGAAAATGAATATGCTGAGTTACAAATGCAGATTCTATTTGAAGATGTCTCCTTAGAGCAATGTCATACAGTAGGTTTAAATGCTTGGGAGAAGGGTGAACTACAACGAAGACAATCTGAATCATTTACCAAGATAACTTAAACTGTAAATAGAGCAATATCAATTCCAGATGCAAGAGAAGTATTATTTGAATCTTTAGGTTTAAAGAATGCTAATGCTGAAGGGAAAAAGTCTATTAGACCTTCAAAGGTCAAGTCCACACCTATTTATGAACGCATTAAAAGTACTGTGGTTATTGTGTCTAATGTGATCAATGCTGCTATGATGGAACATGCAATTATCAAAAATATTAGAGCTCAGAATGTGCAATGCATTGGCTATGGAAGACCAGGTTATTTACCAAAAAAGTAGATAATCACTTCCATAGGATAGTATTTTCTCTGATGACAAACTAGGGAGAAAGCTTCCTGGGATTAATCAAAAATGTGGAAAGTGTAGAGACAGGACTCAGATTATGCAGAGATACACAAGGCAATCCCTGACAACCATGAATTACTGCCTAAGGGGCTTTGCTCAGGCCCCACCAAAAAGCAACATGAGCCATTTGTTCAAAGTCAGCCAAGGAGAGACTGTTCTAGAGAGCAACTAGAAAAATTAGTATCAGATATGACAGAGAGTGCTGTTCTCCATTTAACTACTCTGATAAATAGAACAAGAGATTTTAAAGGTACTGGAAGCACAGATTTTGGCTAAGTGCTTTTATAGATTAGTGCTTTTATAGATTTTTATAATTAGGGACAAAGTTCAAATTACAATTAGATGGAATTGATATTGAAGGTCTAGTGGATAGTGGAGAAGATGCAAAAATAATTACAAGATTCTTGATATTGAACTTGGTCACTTCAAAAGGTATCTACACAGCTGCTGAGACAATGTCTTGGGCGAAATCATGTCTAAAATGAGTTAAATGAATAGAAATCAAAGTTCAGATAGGAAGATTAAGATCATGTCTGGCAGACATGTGTGCTCTGGAGAGATGACTAGGCAGTTAAGAGCACTGACTGCTCTTCCGGGGGTCCTGAATTCAATTCCTGGAAACCATATGGTAGCTTCAAGCCATCTGTAATGGGACCCAATGCCATCTTCTGGTGTGTCTGATGACAGTTACAGTGTACTCATACTGTATGGAATGATCTTACTACAAGGAATGTTAAACAGCTTCACTTTGCATCATTACTTTGTAAAACAACCATTACAAATAATTAGTAAAGTTTCCTCAATCTCTAATTTATCACTATATGGATGATATCTTGATTGTTGATTCTAATACAGACACATTAGAAAAAAATGTTTATTGAAGTAAAGACAATTTTGCCTCTGTGAGTATTAAAAAATACTCCTGAAAAAATAAAAAAAGGAGATTCTAGCAACTCTCTAGTATATAAGTTCAAAAAACACAGCCACAGAAAGTACGGATCAGAAGACATCAATTACAAACTCTTAATGATTTTTAAAAATTGCTAGTAGGTATTAACTGCCTACAACCCATAACTGGACTAAATACTAAAGACTTAAGTATTTTATTTCGAACTGTACAAAGTGATTCAACCTTATAGAGTCTGATAATCATTTAAATTATCTAATATCTATAGCAATAAAGACAGTGCAGGTACAAACTGAATTAAAAACATGCTAGTTCAGCAAGGCAACACTATTTTCTTAACTATATACAAAACATTTATGTACAAGCCTAATCCTATAACTAAACAACAATCTCTTTAGAAATACTTCTGTGTCATTCTATGAAGTGAGTCTAACTTCTTCTTGAGCTCCTCTAAACTTAAGAGGGCTCCTTAGGTCTCTCTTATTGAATACTGTTTTACCTGTGTCCTGCCAGATGCTTCTCTGCTATTTCTGCAAACCTGAAGAAAAAAATCCATTCCTTCAAAAGAAAAAGAGTAAGCTCTAGGAAAGATCCAATTGCTTATACACGAAGTCTCTTGCTCCTCCCTTCTACCTTTGTCCATCTGAACCATGTCACTCTCATGGTAGGGAGGCTCCAAGACAAGTCAGTAAGGGCCATATCATTTCACCTTTATGGTGAAGTAACTCCAAGCCACCCCACTGGGAAAAATGCGTGGATTATTGTATCTCCCTTAAGACTAAGAAAGGAACAACAAGGCTCAAATATTTTAGATTAGTATGGGTTTTTGTATGAGGTTAGAAATTTAAAGTTATGTTTGCTACACCATAATGTATACATGATTCAATTCTTATTTAAACATATATGTGTTTATAACTAGAACACAATTCATTTAAAAATGTAATTTAATATCCTAGTCTTATGAAAGTTGCTATCATAATCTGATAGCAATAATGCAGAAATACAGGTTAGTGGTCAGTCGCCTATAAGTAATCATAACCTTTAATGCATTGTGAACTAGTAGGCATGCTAGGTACTAAGGCAGTTGATTGCAGAAGTAGGCTTTATTTAGTCACCTATATATGTTTTCAAAATCAAGCTAAAACACGTAATTAGAAACAGAGAAGTTTGTCTAATTAGATATACTTTAGACAGACATATGGTATTCAAAACCTTCAAAGATCTGCAAAATATGTCATTTAAGATGTTTTAGAAAAAAAAAAAAGGCTTTTTTGACAGAGAGATGCATAATCCCTGTTGAGAAGTCTAGACTGACTCCATGACAGGCTTCAAATAGACAGTTCAGGAGATTATGCCTAAGAACTAGGTAAGTCCTGGAAAGTACAGGGAAGTCTATTACCAATGTAACTGTAGGAAGATATGTTCCCAAGCCTTAGGGAAGGGGAATATTTCTAAAACATGATATAGACAATAACCATGAAGGGACAGAAATGGACTTCCTTAGGATTAGAAATCCCTGCTCATCCAAAGCACCCATTACAAGAGTGGGAGAGCTGTGACAAGAAGGGACATATTAGTCTCATACACACTGGTACTCAGATTTTTGTCACTGTGACAAAGTACCTGAGATAATCAAGCTAACGGGAGGAGAAGCTTATTCCGGCACAGGATCACTTGATCCTGTTGCTTTGGGTCAGTGGCTGTACAGTTGATCAAGGCAGGAGTAGTTAGTTCGTGGAAGCCAGGAAGACCATGGCTCTTCACATTCAACTTCCTCTCACTAGGCCCCAGCACCTGTGTTTCCACCACTCCCAACAGTGCCACAAACCGGGCCAGGCCTTTAACAAGGGGCCTTTGGGGGACATTCAAAATCATACTCAGTGGTGGGGGAGCAGAATGAGAATCTGACAAAAAAATTTTTTAAGTGGGCCTTTAGGGAATATTCAAAATTTAGAAACAGAAAGAGAGACAGAGATACACAAAGAGACAGGAAGAATTCATATCCAGAATTTCCCAACAGGACAACTGGCCCTTCAGGTCAGCAAGGGATGGCTTCTAGGACCGCCACAATGCACACATTTAGACTAGATGTCACACTATGTGCATATAAGCTATGCACAGCCTCCCGTAAGCACACCTAGAGTACTTACAACACCTTGTACATTGCAAACACTGAGTAAAAAGTTGTTGTGCTGTATTTACAGAATAAACATAAAACTTTTCCAAAGAAAAGAAGCTGTTGTGGAGCATATGGGTAACTTGTTAGAGGGAAAGAATTAAAAATTTTGATCTTCTGTCTGTTCCCTTTACTGTTAGTGCGTTTTCATTAGCCAAGATGTAGAGACACCAGAACTCTCAAACCTTGGTGAGAAAGCAAAGTTGGTAGGACCATTGGAAAATAAGGGTTAAGTAACTGAGACTGTAACACATCGGGATGGAAAAGAACAGCATGCAATACCATAGGTATTCAAAACTGGCACAATGGAGCCCATTATTCCATATGATAACTGAAAAATAAATATCACAGACCCGCCATGCACTACAGCTGTGCCTCAGTATTCACCTAAGAAATAGGACTAGAAACTGGTTGGACTGAGCATGGGGTCCTAGATGAAGGAGTTGGAGAAGAGACTGAAGGAGCTGAGGGAGGTTGCAGCCCCATGGAGGGAGCAACAGTGTCAACTGGCCTGACCCTTGGTGCTCCTAGAGGCTGGACCACCAACCAAAGAATACACATGGAGGGACCCAAGGTTCAGACAACATATGTAGCAGAGGAGGGCCTTGTTGGCCATCAGGGGAAGAAGAGGCCTTAGGCCTGAGGGTGTTAGATGCCCCTGTATAGGGGAAAGCCAGGGAGGGAAGATGGGAGCGGGTGGGTGGGTAGGAGAATACCCTCATAGAGGCAGGGGGAGGGGGTATGGGATAGGGGTTTTTCAAAGGGGAGACCTGGAAAGGGCAAAACATTTGAAATGTAAATAAAGTATCAAAAAATAAAAAAAATAAGTAAAGAAATAAAAAAGAAATAAGACTAGAGTAAGTACCACAAACACTTACAGCAGCAATATTTTTATAGCTAAAACGTGAAAACAACCTTCATGTCTCTTGGCAGGTTAAAAAAACCTTTTATGGCATATCCATTTCATAAAATACTGCAGGAGTAAAGAATGAACCTGAACCTACATGGAACAACATGAATGAACCTGAAAACAGATCGAGTAAGAGAAGGCTCACTCCATCAGAGGATACACACGTGAGTCATTTGTGTGAGATGGACAGAATGACAGTGATTGCCGATTGCTTGGGGACTGGGACTGTGGGGATGCATGAAGAGGACTTTAGAAAGTACATGAGGGCCAGCAAGATGGCTTAGTCCACTGACCAATAATCCAGACAACTTGCTTTGATCTTGGATCCCAGAGGGGAACTAGAGAATAGTCTCCCCAAAGTTGTCCTCTGACCTCATCTGCACACCCACTCCTTTCCCACACACAGTAAAAATAAACAGATGTGTTTAAAGCACCAAATGTAGACCCCTTTAGCAAATTGCAGTATATACGAGCATATATCGAAATGTCAAAGTTACCAAGATGAACATTTTCTTGTAAGTCAATTCCAGCTCAATAAAACAGCTGTTCTTTTTTTTTTTTTTTTTAAAAAGTCAAGATGGCATTTAGATGTGGAAACTAAGTTGTTGGCCTCCTAGGCTCAGCTCAGCCATCTCTTCCTGGCTAAGTTTCTTCCCCCCAAGCCGTTTCTCAGGCTGGGATGGAGGACACTTTCCATGCCTTCATCTTCCTCTCTGAACTGAGAGGTCCTCCCAGCTGTAGAAGGCAAAGCAAGCCATGATATGATTACTGCCTGGTGTCCTTTCCCTGTGCAAGACATAAGTCTGTGACATCAGTGCTTTTCCCGGAATGCTGAAGCAGTCTCCAGCATTTCTGAGGGAAGTGCCAAGTTCAGTATAAACCTGGAAGCAAACTTTGCTCACCAACTCAGAACACCTTGGTTTTAGGTGGCCTCACAGTGAACACAGAGAGCTGAACTTTCCTCAATTCATTGTCAGCCATGTTCTGAAGAGGCTTGAGAAGATAGTATGGGATGAAGACTCCCAGGGTCAGCTGACCCCATATTCTCCCAGCTCTGCCATTGACTACATGTGGCCTTGAGCAAGACACTGTCTCTCTAGGTCTCAGGGTCTTTCTCAGAGTGTAAAAAGATGGCCTCTGTGTAAATCATTAGCTTTGCTTTAAAAGAACTAGAGGGGAAGCAGACCCTCAGGGAGTTTTTAAAAGGAACTTCAGTTGATAAGGCCAGTAAGAGCTGCTCCGACTGAAGTGACTCAGGGAACAGAGCCCATCTCTGCCTGTTCCCCAGCACCATCTCTTCCCCAGTTCCTGCTTCCCACTCCAGATGGCAGTTTTGTTGGGCAGACCTAGAGCCCATTCCAGATGGAGAGCTTGAATGCACATCTGTAGTCAGCAGATATTTATTGAGCATTTTGGTAGCCATGGTCATTGTGTCAGGCACAAGACAGCAGTGAAAATGGTACAGTCAGGGTTGCTCCTCCAAGTACTATCTACACATGTCTGATGGAGAATGACAAGACAATGACTTACTCATTCAGCAGACACATATTGTCTGCCAAGTATTGCTCCAGACTCTGGGATCTGAGAAGGTTACTGTTATTCCAAAAGCAACAATGAATACAAAAGCAACCAAAATAAACACAGCCTGTTATCAGTGCTCTTAAGCAAAATGATATTATCTGATGATCGTGGTGCACTCCTGTAATCCCAACACTCAGGAGACAGAGGCAGGCAGCTCTCTGTGAGTTCGAGGCCAGCCTGGTTTACAGAGTGAGTTCCAGGACAGCCAAAGTTATACAGAGAAATCCTGTCTCAAAAGAAGAAGAAAAAAGAGGAGGAGGAAGAGGAGGAGGAAGAGGAGAAGGAGAAGGAGGAGGAGGAGAAGGAGGAGGAGGAAGAAGAGGAGAAAGGTGTTACCATAGGAGTCACTGAGAGGTGGGAGGAGTCCCCAGTTAGCATTTCTGCTGAGATGATGGATAAGAACCCAAGATGGAGGATCTCTGTCTTGCAGTGTCAAGTGTGCAGTCTGAATGGAAAAGAGCCTGACATTTCTTGTTACAATCAATGCTGGCCTCATCTAGAATTTGCTAAGTCTGTAGCTATGACCATACTCAAAAAAGCACATCAGAACCAAACCAAACTGAACCAAAGCCACAGCTTCTGGCCCAGATTCTAATGGCCTCAAAACCAAGTCACACATTTTGTGAGTGCAAAATTTGACCTTTTGCCTTACCCCACTGTGCTCTCTCCCTCTCTCTCAAAGTAATGTTGAACACACACACACGCACACACACACACACACACACACACACACACACACACACACACACATTTCTCCAACTCTCCCCTCCCACACCCTCACTATATCCCCCAAGCATTCTCTCCTACTTTGTTGTCCTTCCCACTTAGCACTGACCACAGGTTCAGTGAGTTCTTGTGCACTGTGAACTTGTCAGTGAGGTCTTGCATATGTGGCCTTGTCACACCCAGGAGACAGTGTGGCATAGCCCTCCTTCTCATTCCCCATTGGTTTTCATCTTCAATATTTCATTTTCTCAACCACGGCCTCTTTCTCTTCCATTCTCTGAAAGAATCATGCCTTGGCTCTTCCGGCACTTGTTGTCATTGTTGTATGGACAACTACATAGAACCAGATGTTGACATTTAAATTTATCAGTCAGGTGTTCTGGTGCTCACCTTTAATCATAGCGCTTGAGAGGCAGAGGCATGTGGAGCTCTGAATTCAAGGCTAGCCTGATCTACATAGTGAGTTCCACACCAGCCAGAGATTCTCAGTGAAACGCTGTCTCAAAAAATATTTTTTTAAATAAAGGTGTGTCAAAGAAGCATATTTCAAACTTTTGACTTAGTGCAAAATGAATCATTACAATGAATGTCATGTAGGGGCACGCAAGAGGGTAAGACTCATCCTCTTCCTTCTAAGGTTCACACTCCTTTGACAAAAGACAGCACAAAAAAAGTGGAACAGGTTTATGTAATCAACGTTTTAAATGACCCTGAACACTTTGAAAATGGAGTTCCAAATACCCAAGAACAGCAGCTGCCCATTTTTAATATTTTTATTTGATGCAAAATGGACAGCTAACTGCAGATGTGACTGGACAGGGAGGTTTAGGGCCTCCTGATGAAAAACTGGGTAGGAGAACCAGCAAGCCTGGTCTGTTCAGATTCTTGGTCTGTCTGGGAGGAGGTCCATCTCTATGGTACTATTCACACACCCGCCTAGAATGAAGATTTTATGACCTACTACCCGGCAAGGCAGGTTAAACAACCTGCTCAGGGTCAAGACCTACATGAAAGGGCAGGACAAGTTTTGAAAAAAGTTTCTAGGTTTCTAGACTATCTTCAAGGGAACAGTTCTATGATCCACCTTGGGAAAGAGTACTTTTTCTTGGTCATTACAAGTAATGACCTTGTGCCTTAAGCAAGCTTGGTAAAGAGCTCCACCACTGAGCTACGTCCCCACTGTGTCATTGTCTGAGTCTGAACATGAGCAAGGAAAGTTACAAGAACAAGCCATTTAAAGTTGGCAGATATTAGCACTGGACACAGAGGCACACGTTTATAATCCCAGAATTTGAGAGACAGGTTCACAAGTTCAAGATCAAGATGGACTATATGAGGAGTTCAAGAAAATCCTGCATGTACTACATAAAGCAAAAGTTCTGTCTCCAATGAAATCAATTATTAGAACTCCAGTTGACGATCATGACAGATAATCCTGTCAACTTGAAAGGATTTGGTTAGAAAGACCTTGGATACAAACCTCTGCACCTCACTAAAAAGTGTTCAACAGTGGCCTCTCAACTTAAGTCCCCTTTCCTTCCTTTTAGAAGGCTGCAGAAAATTTACACATCTGACCCAGGCTATGTCAGTTGATGCACAGCATTAAAAGAAGAAGCCTGAGATTCTGATGCTATATAAAGACTGTCAGACTCTCTGGGTTCTGTCCATCTAAAGGAAGATGATTTAGCAGGGTCTTGTTTTGGTTTTAAACCAAACTCAGACCTCTAGTAAGATGGATTTTGGCTGTTTTTAGATATGTGGATTTCACATTTATCTTGATTTCTAGGATTGTTTCAAACACAGGAGAACCCAATAAAATAGCAGACATCTATGTCTCTGTCACTAAGAATCAAACAAGTCTACCCCCTTTCTCTCTGGTGGCGTCATCCCAGTGGGTAGGGATGGTTGAGCAGCAAGCCTTTGTCCCTTTGCTGTGCCCTATTCCCTGTTATCCCTAACACTTCCCTCTTGGCACCCAGCAATTCTTCTAATGAGAAGTTTTACGTTTTACATGGTTGAGATATTACCTGATAAGTTCCCTACTGACTGTAAACCCATCACTTGGGAAGCAGAGGCAGAAGGATCAGACATTCAAGGCCATTCCCATAGTCCCAGTACTCGGCAGGTGGAGGCAGAAGATTCAGAATTCAGGGTCCATAGTGAGTTGGAGGACAGCATGGTTACAGAGTGAGTTCCAGGACAGCCTGAGACAGAAACAGAAACAGACAGACAGACTGAGAGACAGAGACAGACAGAGACAGAGAGAAACAACAGCAGTAGAAGACATAAAGGTGCTTGCGATTTTATTCTTCATGTTTGGGGATAAACATTTTAGAAACTTCAAGTAAGGTTGGGTGGATCCTAAGCAACCAGCCTTGACATAATTAAGTATTCTCTTTGAAGAACTCTTTGAGGTTTACCATACTTAGAAACTCAGGTTATGCATGTCCTTACTCACATGACACAACAGGATGACATTATTGGCACAGAGAGTGCAAGGAGGAACCATGTTCACCACACCTGAGTCCTGGGCACACCCACTTGCTCATTTCCCCCAACTCCACTCAGCATTTCCTCTCAGGGATGCAGTAAGACTTGCCTGAGGCCACACTGATTTCCCCAGTTCCTCTGATACTGTGGAGATAAGACATTAGAGGAGGAGTTTACAGACACCTTTAAAACCCTGAGTCTCAGTGCTTGCAGGATCATTTCTTCCCAGCGTCCTGCCCAGCAATGAATAGAGATACCATAAACAAAAAGGGAGGCTTGTCAGAGGCCAGACCTGCTACACCAGAGATCCAAGAGATTGCTGACAAGGTGAGTCAATATATTTCAGAAAAAAACTTGATCCCAAAACAAACTTTCATAATGTGATTCATAATTTGGCATTGTAATAAGAGTGGGAAATCACAGAAGCCAGAAATATATGGGCTTAGTTCAGCCTTTTATGCAGATGGAAGTGAAACATTCAGGCTTTCAGAGAAATTTTAACACCTTAAGAGTAAATCAGTCAATCCACACTCTTTACTGCAGCCTCAGTTTCCCCAGTAGCTGCAGGTGAATTCATGATGAGCATATAATTTTAAGTTAGGAAGCTACTTGAAGGGCTTATCTTGCCAATGACACCATCTGTGGACAACAACTTCAATAATAAAATGAATTTAGAAATGTTTTCTTGCAGCTCCAGAGAAACAGAATGAAACAGAGATATTAACAAGGCCACCTCACCCTGGGATGAAGTTTTTCTGTTCTAAAATCCTTGATTTCAGTCCCACCTCTCAGTTGACCTTCAAAGACCCCAGGCAGAAAAAGATGCATTCCATCCTATGTTTAGATGATGAAACCAAGACTCAAAGTTCTTAAGAGTCTCCCAGACAAGAAACTAACCTGTCCTTTCCTACTGCACAGTCTCAGCACCCTGGGGAGCTCTGCAGAAATGAGGGGAAGAAATGCAGTACACTTGCCTTCTCTGTGGAAGCCAGGCCCTCAGGCTTAAATCACCATGAGAGATGCATAGCCAACAACCAGTTCACAGGGGCATTTCCTGAGTCTCTCCTAGGTGTCCAACATCTGGCTACAAACTGTAGAAGCTACAGAAAGGACTGAAACAAACAGCCTCTTCTCCCTCAAATTTAACAGTGCAGAGGAAATCATGATATCTAGGGAAAATCATAAAATAAAACTTAATTAAGCACTGTTTCATGATCATAGGTTGAAGACCAAAAAGGACATTACGCACAGCTGCCAACCCCTTTACTGTCAGGTGAACAGGTACAGGGTTGTGGCTCAGCTCCCAGATGTCACTCATCTGTCCTGTCTCTCAGGAGAAAGCCTGAGGGGACAACTCCCACTAAAGTGTTGGGAGGCAGAGAAGCAGGCAGTAAACTGTATTGTTAGGAAGCATTTTCTCACTCACAGCAATCATTGCCTCTTCAAAGACACCGCAGCTCAGATACTACTGAAAGTCCAGTTAAGTCAGGAAATTCAGTCTACTCTCCCAAGATGGTGGACAGTTGGGTCCCCACACACTTTCAGGCCCTAGGGGGTTATTGTATTCCTAGAGTGATCTGAAGGGGCCCACAGAAAATCTCCATTACATGCCGTTTACTTTGTATTTATTGATCAAAGATAGTTGTACCTAGTGGGATCCTTCATTGCAAATCATGACTATATTGTATTTTGCTTTGTTTTCCTTTGTGTATGTGTGTGTTTCTCTGAGTGTGTGTGTTTCTGTCTGTCTGTGTGTGTGTGTCTGTGTGTGTGTCTGTGTGTCTGTGTGTTTTGATTTTTGAGGCACGATTTAATCAGTGGCTCCAATAGCCAGGAACTTTCTATATAACCCAAGCTGCTCTTGGATGACATTCTCCTGCCTCAGTCTTCCAAGTTCTGGATTAGAGGCTAGAGGCTTGAGCTGCCAGCCCAGGCTCATCAGCATCTCTGAGGACTCTCAGCAGGATGAGGTTCCCAGATCTGTAACTCAGGTAAACTGAGTGAACACAGCCCTAACATCATCTCTTTCTTTCTCCTCATAAGGTCAGGCCACAGCTTGAAGAGAAAACCAATGAGAAATATGAAAAATTCAAAGCTGTCGAGTATAAATCTCAAGTCGTCGCTGGACAAAATTTGTTCATTAAGGTTAGACACCAGCCTCCCTCAAATACTGTTGTGATTGTTTCCTGTCGCCCCAGCTGTAGCTTCATTTCTCCCACTGGTCTTTAATTAAGAGACTTGCAAGTGGAAGATCCCCAATCCATTGGATGGTAGGATAGTTACCTTGTTTACCTTGTGAATACAGATAGTTTTCTCCTGACCTACAGTAAGAAGTCGGTGTGATATCTCTCTCTCTCTCTCTCTCTCTCTCTCTCTCTCTCTCTCTCTCTCTCTCTCTCTCTCTCTCTCTCACACACACACACACACACACACACACACACACACACAAGGAAACATATGCATGCGTGTATACACACTTTGTATGATGCTATCAGAGGCCATATATAATGGAATACTTTGGTTAGTAGCATTTGAAGTTTAAGGTAGAAAGTGATACCAGGGCACACTATAGAACACAAAACTTTTATTGTTCCAATAAAGAAAAAAGTGGCGATTCTTATCCTCATGATCTAGTCCCACCTTCGGGCTGAAAAAAACCATTGGGAATGTTACCTGATGGAATTTAGGCCTCTTTATTTGTACTTTACAAAGGAGGCAACCTGGTGGGAATTCACAAAGCAGGTTGTGACACAGCAGAGATACCGGGACCACACAGTCCATATTTTCTAAAGTAAATCTGAGTTTCTTTTTTCCTTATCAAAATATATGCCAATTTTTCTCCCAACTTAGAAGTCAGAAAACAGAATCGCCAAAAACATAGGCTTTTCTCTGCTCCTCTCTAGGCATCATGAGAATAAAATGTAACTCTGGGATGTATTCTGTGCCAAGATTTTAATGAAAAGTACAATAAAGGGAATGCAGATGGAGAAATGGGTTAGTAGGTAGGAATTCTGGCTGTTCTTACAGAGGACATAGGTTCGGGTCTCAGCACCCACATGGCAGCTCATAACTATCTCTGTCTCCAGTTTGAGGGGATTTAACACCCTCTTCTGACATCTTCAGGCATTGCATTTCATGTGATAGGCTCAAAGACAAATAATTTAAATGAAATGTTTTCTAAAAGATATTAAGTATATATCTAAGAAATATGTTTTCTGCGATACTGTTAGGTGTTCTTTCTCTTAACTTGAGGGTTGATGTAAGTACAGTTCATGGGTGCTGTCTTGGGCCAGAAGTGTTGTCAGGAGAGCTTGACACAGCAAGTCTTAACAAAAAAGATCTGTAATACCATGGAGATCCATGTGAATAATCTGTACTTCTTTCTTTCTTTCTTTGTTTCTCTTTTTCTTTCTTCTTTTCATCTTTTATGTTTTTCAGATGGATGTAGGGCATGGTTGTTTTCTTCACATAAAAGTCTTCAGCGGCCTTTCTGGAGAAGATGATTTGGAACTTCAGGGTTACCAGACTAGTAAAACCAAGAATGATGAGCTGACCTACTTCTAAGCAGCAAATTCTAAAGTGACCTGATTCTTCTCACTGTAAAGAGATGCAGCCATCAATAAAGAAACGTTCTTCAAAGAACTGCTTTCCTCCATCATTGCTCAGTATTGTGTTGACCTTTACTTCCTAGATAATTACGTTTAAATATGAAATGTTTCATGAATTTGTGTGTCATCCTTGGGCAAGGGCCATGGTAATCTCTGTATCATTTCAGTTTTTGATATATGTGCTATCAAAGAGAGCACGGTGCTCATGGTTCAGAGTAGAAACTCCACAATGAACAATTCCAACTGGAAACCACATAAAAACTATGGATCAGTTGCAATTGTGTATAGAGTCTTATCACCCCTTCCTCACTGAAGGTGCTTTGGTGGCTGTCAGGAAGCACACTCCTTAATGCCTTCATTTGCCTGGAACCAAACATGTCTTCTGTGCTTTCTTATTTCAAAATTAATTTTGGTATATTAGAAATCATATTTTGAAGCATTCATAACTTATATTTGAAAAAAGCTGCCCGATCCCCTCCCCCATGCTTCCCTCGAACATCAAAGTCAATTGCAGTGATTTCCCATCACAAACAAATGCTTCCTGGCGCTCACTAGTGCACATACCAGAGTGTATTTCCCATACTTCTATCCCCATGCAAAAGCAAATCCCAACAATCACTACGAGGAAATGAGCACTGATGGTACAGTGACATCTTGTACCCAGGTGCCACTCAAGATTTTCTTGGTGTTGCAATAATGTCATTTATTATACAGGTCCAGTCCAGAGTCATTATCCCATGCAATTTCTGTCTTCTTCTAAATACTCATTTTATTTATTTATTTGTGTGTGTGTGTGTGTGTGTGTGTGTGTGTGTGTGTTGTGGGTATGTGTGTGTGACACAGCCCACATGTGGACAGAAGATATCTTGAGGAAATCAGTTCTCTTTCCACCACATGGTTCCAAGGCCCAGACAGAGGTAACTGTGCTTGGTGACAAAAGCCCTTACGCACTGAGCCCCCATTTAACCCATTAAATACTTTTACTGAATAACTTATATGCCATAAATACCATGCAGTTCAGAAACTTCAAGTGTTATCCTCGGGGACTTTCATTATATTCACAAGTGTGTGCAAACCTCAACATGTCATGTTGCGGGAAATATTAAAAATTGCAATTCACATTAAGCCAGTAGGCCCCAGTGGGCTGGATGACCAGGCACTGGCGGGCATGGCTGGCCTGTTCTCATTTCATGGAGACTATTTGACTTAGAGCTCCGAAATCTCTTTACCCAGCTCGGTATGTTCCCCCAGCCAGGTTGGTACCATGCCAACCCCATGCTTCAAAATTCCCAATGCCTTTTGGAGTGCACTTCTTGCAACCCCATGCTTTGCTGCCATATCTTTCTCTCTGAAATCCAGTTGAGTCGCCACTTTAAGGAAAACACCACACAAACTTAGTTCAGAATCAATGGTAACTGGGCACAAGTAACATCCAAATTATAAGCCATACTAAGTTAAATCCTCTGGTAGCAGATCCAAATGGAACGGCCACCTGAAATGGGGTCTCTACCTCTTCACCTACCACTGTCCCTGTCCAAAAGCCTGTATCTCTTTCTTGCCTCCTCTCCTCCTTCCTCTGACCCAGAAGTCCTGCCTAATCGCCCAGTGATTGGTTTCTTTGTTCATTAGAAGGGTCACATGAAGACCTGAGTATGTGATTCACTCCTCTTCCCACACAGTTCCTCTTTGAAAAGTTGGATTAACATCAAAATACTAACAGCACCAGGGCTATCCACAACAATGTCATTTTACAATATTTTTCCTTTACACACACACACACACACACACACACACATAAACAGAAGGATGTGTTAGTCCCTCATTGCTAAGCAGCACTACTTCCTTCAGTCTGTGTTTGCCTTTTCTAGATACTACATATGTATGTATCTGTGGATGCACACATATGGAATTATTTCTTTGATCAGGTGTAGTTATCATTTCTCTATGAACAATCTTAAATATTCATTAACGTAACATCATTTTATACCTTCTTATACTTAGTAGGTGTTTTTGTGTCATATTCTATGAATAAAAGTATAATTAATATATTTGTATAATATGTTTGGTTCACCATTTGTATGTTTGTTTGAGACAGGTAGATCCTATGTGTAGCCCAGATTGATCTTCAGTTCAATATGTAGCCCCAGTTGGCCACTAAGTCATGATCCTCCCGCCTCAGCCCCCTGAGCACAAGATTACAGACATGTATAATTTTGACTGGTTCATATTTTCAAAACCTTACTATATTTGAAAATTATAACTATATATATTTATTATTGCTAAAGTGACTTTCATGAGATCCCACTTGAGAATTGATAAAGACATGGAGAAATCTATATAGTTTAAGACCATTCACCTTTGGCTGGATAGTCTCTCAGCTAGCCTAACTCAACTTCTCCATCATTGTGTCTATCCATGTGGTTCTCACTGCCTACATCCCAGCTCTGGTCTGTCTCCTTCTGTCATCCTTCTGTATCTGTCTGTCCTCTCTACATCTGCCTGCCTCTCTGCCTGCCCACACACTCTGTCCATTCTTCTGTCCCACATCCAAGCCATCAGCCCTCTAGTCTGCAAAAAGCAACAGTCCTTACAATACCAGTTGGCTTTGGGGGCTATGTGACCTTCCCCAGGGTAACTTCCCTTTCTTTTTTGGAGCAAGTGACAAGGTGACAAACGTTTACATATCTGCTAGCCAAGCATTGGTTCAATTAACAATTGAAAGCACTCTTTCATAGCTGGTAAATACAGTACCTATGGTTGATCGCAAACTCTCCCTGTTTTGGCTCAAGAAATGGCTTTGTCTCTAATAATGGGAAGTTATATACAATAAGAACAACTATGAGAACTATCAGGGTAAGGTTTATTTTCACAGTATTTTATCCATTTATACTTGGCAACTTTGGAGAAAATATTTCAGTACCTGTCTGAAATATTTCATTCCTCGTATACATCTTACATCATTTTCTTATCACCATTTAAGCATTACACCTCTAGCCTTTACAACTTCTATTTATCAACCTTAAAACAACTTCTTAGACACTAAAACACTTCTTTAGATCCCTTTTATGTCTTTAATCATTATGAACTTTATGCCTTCTTTGTGAGTTTATCTTTTTTGAATCTTGTAACAAGGAAAAGTGAAAAGCTATGAATACCTAGTCTTCAATCCAATCAGAGACCTGAGAAGTATAAATCTTACCTGAGTAAACAAGAAGTGCAGAGCAAGCAGCTTCCAAATCTGTAAAAGTCACAGAGACTTACTGGCTACCTGAAGAGCAACCTAAGGCTCTTCTATGTTGGTTGGACATCCATCTTCAGCCACCAGGCCCAGAAGATCTGACAGACTGTTTTTTGAAGCAGGAACTTATAGTCTCTTAGCCAACCTAGGCTATTTACGTTGAAAGGGCTGATTTGAGAGGATGGTTTTCAAATGGCATACAATCTAAAGCCAGGACATAAGTCAAGGTAGAATCATAGACTTTTAATTTAGGATAGATGACAATGTTCTATCTTAATGATAAAATTGATGGACTGGGTGTTAGGTCTATCTATACTTTATAAATTACAAAATGGTAATAGTTGTGCTCTATATTTGAGAGAGGTTTAGTTCTTTTATTAGAACAGACAGGGGGAAGAGTTGTGGATAGCCCTGGGGCTGATTGTATTCTGCTAATTCTGCCCTCCTGGGAAGGGTGTTAACAAGAAGTGAGTTACATACTCATGTGACTTCTTGTGAATCAATCCCCTAATGAATAAAGGAGCCAATCACTGGACGAGTAGGAGGGACTTCTGGGTTGGAAGAAGGAAGAGAGGAAGAGGGTCCTTTTTGGAATGAGGACAGCATATAGATAAGATGTAGCTACCAGAGTCTCTTGGTATCATGGAGGATCTGCAAGGATTCGACACCAGAGGAATCAGATTTTGTTAAGGCTTACAAGATTAGATTTTAGTTGTTGTGCCCAGAGATTGAGTTACTATCATTTCTGGAAGGAAAAAAAAAAGGCACAGTGGGGCAACTGACTTCCCAGTGTCCTGCCTGTCCACAGTTTGGACCAATAAATGTCTGCAATAAACAAAAGGGGCAATTTATAGCCCAGTGGCCAGCTTTACCACATTTGAGGCAAACTCCATAAGGAGAATCTGCTGTATTCATCATCTTCTTTGGGGGATAGTGGGGGTGCAGCCAGTGTAAGGGTCCATGATTCATAGAAGAATGATACTCCAGACTCACATAGTATGTAAATGCAAAGAGTGTTTTATTCTGCAGAAGTCTAGCATGCTGGGGTCTCCCATTACCAAGATAGAGAGATGACCAAGTGAGCTCGCAGGGTCGATATGGAGCACATTGGAATTCTGGTGTAGAGAAACTTTATCTTACCCTATCTCTAGGCATTCTGGATACATTACATTTAATATAAAAGCATACGTCCAGAAAGCCATTCAGCTCAACTGAATTTATTTTGATGTGTGTATGGTGTGATGCAGAGAGGAATGTAGAACTTTTCTTTGGTCTTTCTTTACAGACAGCTGATGATCCAGTTTTGCTTACTGAAAAGGAAAGAACCACAGAAATGAACTCTATCTCTTGCACTGCGTTTCATCAACACTTTCCTTGAGAACAGATTGGTGGGTCTATAACATGGACGGTACTCTCCTCCCTATTCACCTTCCAGGACCTAAGGACCCCTAGTAGAGAAAAGGAAAACTTTCCAGAAAGTCTCTAGATCTGGAGTGATCCAGAGTAAGGCAAGTAGAAGGAGACCCACGCCCCCCACACTGGACTCCAGACAAAGGTGTAAATGCCAGACTTCTCACCTGAGTAGATTTTGGGGCTGCAAGGACAAAGCTGTAAGGTTTCTGATTTCCCCACATCCCTAGGGGTGTTTGTGCACACCTGCTTTCCCGTCACAGCTGCTAAACTGGGGTGGAGGGGAGAATCCACCACACACCCTTAACTTCAGATACAGGTGGGGAAAAAATTCCCAGGAGATTTATGTGGCTTGGCTGGAGTAAGTGCTGAGGGGTGCAGAAATATGACAGCATCCTGTGTGAGTTGATAACTGAGCCCTAGGCATCAGTGATTCTCTGGCACGTAAGCAATCGCCTCTTCTTTTCGCACACAGAGGCAGTATTTTCTTGATTTAAAAACTTGTTAAACCACAAGAATCACTCTTCCTACGTGTCTTGCAGGTACCCACTCCTACCCATTCCCAGAGCCTGAAGTTAGCAAGGATGATGACTTGCTGTATAGGAAAAGGAGGCAGATTTACAATATGAAGAAAACAGGGTTGGGTTAATTAATTCTGCAAAAGAGTTGAAAACCTAAAAGATGCATTTAAGTATTATTCTTATTTACATCAAAATATCTCTAGACTATGCTCAGTTTAGAGACTGATATTTACAGAAGACACCACCCCCCCCAACATAAAGTACAGATGGAATTTATAGCTCAATAATCAGGATCACGGCATTCTGAGCACTTGAAAATAATTTTTTTCTGACTTCTTTGGCCACCAAAATTTCTGAAATTACAAGAAAAACTTTTATATTGCAAGAAGTAACAAGGATTCTAGGCGAGATGAGGCACGATGTTCTATAGAGGGTCTGGCTTTTTCTTGACATCTGTAACAGGTGAGAGGTGAGGCTGGAAGGAACTCCATAGAGGCTGAGTTAGCAAACCCCAAGCTTGGACTGGAGAGATGGCTCAGCAGTTACGAGCACTGACTGTTCTTCTCTCTAGAAGAGAGAATTCCTGAGTTCAATTCCCAGCAAGCACATGGTGGATCACAACCATCTGTAATGGGATCCAATGCCCTCTTCTGGGGAGTCTGAAGACATTGACACTGTATTTATATATAATAAAATAAAGAAACAAACAAAAAACCAAAGAGGTTCATAGTTTGCAAGGGTTAGAAAAGACCAAGGCAAGAAAAGACTAGAATGTGCTGGGCTCTGAACAAGCTACCATAACTAAGGTGCTACCATAGATGAGGCAGTCAAAACCAACAAGTCTGTGATTCTATCTGCAGGTGTACCATTTGCATTATGGTGTCAAAATTTTGTTTTTTAAATACACATTTTCCATGTATTTGTTGTGGATGTACATGCATGCATGTACCACAGTGTGTGTGTGTGTGTGTGTGTGTGTGTGTGTGTGTGTGTGTGTGTGTGTGTGTGTGTTTGTGTGTAGCTCAGAGGATAGAGCAATCGTGGGCGTCGGTTCTTTCTTTCCACCATGTGGGTTCAGGGATTGAACTCAGGTCCTTTGGCTTGGTGGCGGTTGAGTCATCTCATAAGCTCAAACCTTTCCTATCATCAAATTTTCAGGAACCCATAGTTTTTCTTGATTCAGAGGCAAAAGTGGTAAAAATCAAGCTGGAGTCACTTTGGTTAAACCCTAAACAGATAACTAAGTAATGGAAGCTGGGAGCACTGGATGAAGGAATCCAAGCTTATAATACGATGCTGGAACCCTAACCTTGTACAGAGGCTACCACAGAGCTTCCTTCTCTAAGGACGATCTATCTATCTATCAACTGCTCTTCTGACCCTTGGACGGTGTGCTGGCTAGACTTATGTCAACCTGACACACAAACTAAAGTTATCTGAAAGGAGGGAACCTCAATTGATCTATAAGATCCAGCTGTATGGCATTGTCTTAGTTGGTGATTGATGGGGGAGGGGAATTGTGGGTGGAGTCACCCCTGGGCTGGTTGTCCTGGGTTCTGTAAGAAAGCAGGCTGAATAAGCTAGGAGAGGGAAGCCAGTAAGCAGCATCCCTCCATGGCCTCTGCATCAGCTCCTGCCTCCAGGATCCTGCCCTTCTTTGAATTCTTGTTCTGACTTCCTTCAGTGATGGACAGTGCTGTGGAAGTGTAAGCTGAATAAACCCTTTCCTCCCCAGCTGGCTTTTTTTGGCCATGCTGTTCCATTGCAGCAATAAAAACCCTAAGTAAGACAGGCAGACACCACCCATGTTATTGATTCTCATAACCAAGAATTATCTTTTCAAAATAACTTATGCAATCCTGTCTACTTTGTCTTTCAAAAACCTCCCTCTTGCCTCCACCTTGAATGCATGGGGTTTACTCTATGGTCTGGTATGTCCATTTTTGTAGTCCACCCTTAGCTATCTTCGGATAAACTCCCTGTTTGTAATTTAGGTTGATGTGAGTGCAATAGAAATTAGTTTCTTTCTCCTTTTCCATGGGACAGTAGAGCCAGTATTTCCAATAATCCCACTGATTACTGAGGGCATCCCGAATAATCCACAGAAGCTTCTATGAGCCAGGGATCATGCAGACATTGGCTCAGAAGCCTGACCGATGAGTTGAGTTGTGTTTTTGTGAGTAGATGAGGAAAGGAAGTGAGGTAATCCATAATGGATATTCATCAAGAGCCTGGCACACTGAAGTCGACTCAGCCAATTTTTATGACTAATTGGAAAACCAGGGTGGAGTCAAGTTATGCAACCCACATTGCTGGAACCATCACGGAAGAAGACTGTAAATTTCCAGATGTAGGCGCTTCCCAAAATAACCATGTCAGTTGATACCTTGGGAAAAAATGGACCAAAAGAATTATTCAAGAATATAGAGAAAACATTCTCAAAAGGCTTCTTATTTTTTAAAGTATTTTATTTTGTGTATGTGTGTGCATGTGAGCTACCAAGTGCATGTGGAGGTCACAGGACAGCTGCAGAAGTCAGTTCTCTCCTTCCAGTGTGTGGTTCCCAGGGCCCAGACTCAGTTCATCAGGTTTTGAGGCAAGGACCCTCTACCCTTAGCCACCTCAGCATCCCAAGGGCTTCTAGTTAAATGTTAATTTATGAGTTTGGCTTTCATATGGATCAATATGTTCCTGGTGGGGGACCACCTGCATCAGAGTGAACTGAGAAGCTGGTGCAAGGTAGATTCCTGAGCTGCTATGTTTGTCTTTAGAGTGTATATTTCAAATACGTGACCTTGCAATTCTTAGGAGCATTACTCTTTGAAATGCAGCAAGTCACAGTTTGGTATCTTAAGTTTATGGTGGTAGGTGAGAGGGGTGTGTGTGTGAAAATGTAGAAACCAGGAATGGTCTAGTACTAGGTAGACACAGTTCCTAAAAAGAGAAAACACTGGACAGTGGCCCAAGGGATGAGCTGACACATATGTTGGCAGTGCGTGCCAGTCATACCAAGAGGTCATAGGTCAGTTCTAGGTTCATGGAATGGGCTAGTCCTTCCATTGTTTGTCCTAGCCCAGTGCCATGGGACCAGTTCCAACTGAGGCTTCTGTGCCTATGCAGGTGGAAGTCTGTCATCAACAGGGTGTAACTTAGACGTAAGTATTGTCACATTGTCATCCAGAAGTCAATCTGTTTCTTTTTTTTTTTTTTTCTTTCTTTTTCTTTTTTTTTATTTATTTATTTATTTTTTTTGATATTTTATTTACATTTCCGATGATTCCCCTTTTCTTTAGAAACCCCGTGTCCCCTCCCCCTCCCCGCTTCTGTGAGGGAATTCCTCCTCCCACCTACCCGCCCACCCATTCCCATATTCCCACCTTGACATTCCCTTTTACTGGTGCCCCTAGCACCCTCAGGCCCAAAGTCCTCTCCTTTCTCCCTGGTGGCCATCGAGGTGATTCTTCTGCCTCA
>CM052713.1:27906521-28018392 GCA_028551405.1 Uromys caudimaculatus
TTCTTCTAATAGCAAAAGAAGAAACATTTGTACAATACACTTTCAAAGTAAAAATTATTAAAGAAATCTCACTAGTCTTCAAAAATACTAAACATTATATAAATACAATTTTCTTATTGTTGAATTTCTCAGCTAGAATCTATACTTTTAAAAAATCCCTTTGGATTATCCCACTTAACACTTCAAGTCTCCATTCTGCAGCTCTGACAAATGGCTCAGGTTTATTAGTTTTATAGAAGCACATCGTTCAGAATTTGCTGTTATCTCTATACTAAATAGAAGGAACTATATCAAATATCAAAAACAACTTAATGAAAAATGAAACACTCAGAATATGCAATACAAAAAAAGACAACAGATTCCCTTTTCACCACCCAAGTGATATACAACCCTTTCCTTGCTGTTAAAGTAACTGTCTAGAGATGGAATTAAGGTGGCCCACCTTTATTTTCAATTAAAAACCTAATACAGTAGACTGAATTATTTTTATTAATATGCACAGCAAATTACTGAAAACGGTGACTTCATGTCTTCTCCTTAAAGATGGCACTTGTAGGTTGCAAGGAGGCAGAGATGTCTATACATATCACATGTTTACTTGAAAAGACTCTTCCACAGCAGTTTGATATTGGGTTTCCTCATCTAGCTGAAGATTCACAAATTCTCCATAATCAAACTGATGTCTTTGATTTAGATGACTAACAAAATTTCTAGTAATCTGGCTAGGATCTCCCCAAGGAAGAGACACACAAATAGGACATGTCACAGGAACTATCTGAAACAGGTGGTTACTATTACAGTGATCCAATAAACGTTGTCCGGTGAAATTTGACTCTTGACATAAGGGACGCTTAAAGGTGGGATGCCCAGAAGAACTTGTATCCTCTTGATAAGTTTCTGTGTTATCAGATGCAGATGTTTCATTCCTATTACTGCTTCTTACTGAATCTTGAGAAATCTTAAAGTTTGGAATGACAGAAGAAACACCATATTCATCCTGATACTTCTTACAAGATTTATAATGATGTCTCATGCGATAGAATTTAATCTTTTTTGAACAGCATCTGCAGCTACCAGAAAACCTCCTCATGATATTTTCAAGATCTAAGGCCCGTTCTGGACATGCTCTTTCTCTTCTGGTCACACTTCCACGACAGAGGGGGCAATGTATTCCGCTTTCTCTCATTGCAGTCAGGAAACACTTTCTACAGAAAACGTGCTGACAGGCCGCGGTCCGCACTGGCGTCTTGAGCACCTCCTGACAGACAGGGCAGTAGAAATCATCTTCCGTGTAGGACGTAGCCGCTGAAAGCTCCTCGGACATGGCGAGGGGTGGGCGGGAGAGGCGACGGCGCCAGCAGGAGCCGAGGTGACGGTGGCGGCCCTGAGCCCGACGCCCGGAGAGAGCCCTGAGGGGGGAGGGCCCCCATGTTCTTAAATGGTGAAAACTATAGCAGTTAAGTCCAGAGGCAGCAAGCTGGAGCAGAGTTTAGAGACCTGCCAGCCGGGGGCTTAACTTCTGCATCACACAGTATACCTAGTCTAGGTCTTTACTTTTTTAATACTCCTTGAGCTAAGAATAGGCTTTGTATTTTAAAGACTTTTTAATTTAATTTAATTTTTTATTTATTTTTTATTATTTATTTATTTATTTATTTATTTATTTATTTATTTATTTATTTATTTTTGTGGCAGAGTTTCTCTGTGTAACCCTGGCTGCCCTGGTGCTCTGTAGACTAGGCTAGCCTCAATCTCACAGACCCACCTATTTTTGCCTCCTCATGAGTGCTGGGATTAAAGGCATGTGCCTCCACTGGCTAAGACTATTTTTAATAACAGATGTGTATGTATGTGTGTGTGCGCACGCGCGTGTATGTGCATGTGCATGCGTGTGTGCGTGAGTGCGTGAGTGTGTGTGTGTGTGTGTGTGTGTGTGTGTGTGTGTGTGTGTGTGTGCAGTGCGGTGCATGTGGAGTCCAGAAGAGGGCTTTGGTTTCCTTAGAGATGGAGTTAGGCAGTTGTGAGCCGCTTGGTAGGGTTCTGGCAACTGAGCTTGGGTCCTCTGCAAGGGCATTAGATACTTTAACCACAAAACAGTTTCTCCGAGTCCCAGTTGTGGCATTTTTAAATGGCAGGGAGAAAAATCCAAAGAAGAATAGTGTTTTATGAAACATGAAAAAAGAAGTAAACTTTCCATTTCAGATAATGTCTCATGGAAGCAGCCACACAGTTTGCTTAGGTATTGGCTGTCACCGCCTTTGTACTCTTGGGCCAAGTGGAGTAGCTGGAACAGTCAAGCTTAATATATTTGTTATCTGGTTCTTTCTAGAAAAAACAAAGACTTATCTCCATGCAGCTCAAAGTTCAGACAAAGAAAATGCCTCCAAGTACAACTATGCCCCAAGGTCACAATAGGGATAAAATCAGTTCTTCCTTTTGGAGGTTTAGACCAAGACCAAGCCTAAATTTAAATTATCCACTTCTTTCCCTCTGTCTTCTGTCTGTCTACTGTCTGTGGCCATCTGTTGTGCATGTCTGACGTCTGTCTGCCCTAACACAGGGCTTTTTGTTTTGTATTTCTTGAATAGCACAGAAAGTGTGGTGTGGGAAAGAAATGAGAAATTTTTCGACGGAAAAATGTTAACCTAATTTTATAAGAGAGGAAGTTACTGACCCCAAGAGACCCAGAATAGCGCCCCAAATCACAGACAGGTGTGATTCCCTTGTATTCACACGTTGCTTCCAATATTATGGTGGACGTATTTTTTAAGACTGTTTTCGACCTGCTGGCTACTGTCAGCAAATGATTGCCACCACCACCACCACCATCACCACCACCACACACACACACACACACACACACACACACACACACACCCACCATTGTGCGTCAGGGCCACTGAAGAGCACATAGTTTAAGATTAAAGCTATGCATTTAGCATAGGTTCATAAGCAATTACATGGAAATGTAGATCATAGTAAAATTGGTCACATTGTTTCTTAAAGTCATGTTAAGGTTATACAGGGTGAGCACACACTAGGGAAACAGGTGGAGTCTGTAGTTAGAAGTGGTCTCAAGGCACATTATTAAGTCGGCTGCTGGTCTGACAGAAGCTCAGACTCTGAAGGTGAGAGGTGTTCTCAGATAAAGTCCTTCCCAGGCTACATTTTGGTCTATGGCTAAACGGCCACAGGTGCTTCATGTTTTCCCGACTACATCACGTTAGTTCTTATGATGTCAGCAATTCTTACCCTCAAAACACTTTCTAGCTCCAAAGATCTTTCCTAATAGAATTTTCTAGTTTGTTTCCACAAATGTTTTTGGAAAACCAGGCAGGTACTTTTTACTTCTCTGTTGCTTCTTCCTCTCCTCCTCCTCCTCCTCTTCTTTTTCTTCTTCTTCTTCTTCTCCTTCTTCTTCTTCTTCTTCTTCTTCTTCTTCTTCTTCTTCTTCTTCTTCTTCTTCTTCTTCTTCTTCTTCTTTGCCTTTAAGGGCATTTGTGGCACATGTTCCAGGCCAGGAATCTGCCCAACCCAGCCCGAGGCCCCCTATGGGCCAAACCCCTCCTTACTCCTCTGGCTTATGTTGTATTACCCCTCTGGCCTGTGTTGTGTCTTATTTTGATACTTCCACCCCACCCAAAATTTTCACTACAAATGACACAGTCACTCCCGTGACACCTCATCTTTATAAATTGTGGGATGTAAAGCCTTGCCAAGAAGTTTGGTAAGGTAGAGCAGGTTGAGACCCAGAGACTCGGTGGACACACACCTGAGCCTTAGGTGACTACCAGCTTCCTGCCAGACTCCTGACCTGGAACATGTGCCATGCTCCTCAAATAAAGAAACGTGTCCTATGGTCAGTAGGCCCAAAACAGAGTTCTTCATGCTGATGAGGTACCTAGAGGCCTGGAGAGCTTAGCCAGTCAGCTTCCCTTTCCAGACATTCCTCCTTGCAAAAGGTACTTAATCTCAGGTCTGCCCTGACAAGGGGGTACGGTACATTATGCATCCATTTTCTTCCATGAACAACCAAAAAACTGTTTAGAACCACGGACCGTCTCTTTCACCAAAGTCTGCCGTGGGGAGCCATGGAGAAGACATTTGACTACAGAACCACAGCTTAATTCTTCCATAAAAGACCTCTCTACACTCCCAGCCACAGCCACCACCAAGCCCGCCTCCGCAAAGCTAAGGACAATCACCTCTGGGACAAGTCAGAGCTCTCCTTTCCCCTGACCCCAGGCTAGACACTATCCCCAGCCCAAGGGCCCCTGACTCCATTCTTGGGTCTTCCACGACTCCCAGTCACACCTAGATGTACGAGAATCTGAGAACTCCATGGCCCTAGCCTCATCGCAGGCTGGGGGATCCCTGAACTAGCTTCAGCCTTCCCACATCTCAGACTACCCCCAGAGTCTGGTGGTGGTGTGGGATAAGCAGTCAAACTCCCTGTGTTCTGACTCCCCAGGAGGCGGTGTCCAGTGGAGGAGCAACACAGACCCACAGCCATTCAGCCATTTTTCTGAGCTGTCCAAGAAACCATCTTGTAATCTTCAAGAAACGTCATCACGAATTAATGTCCAAATCTATTAATAGGCTGTTTTTATCACTCGAGAATCTTCCACAGAGCTTGGATAGACAGCATTGTCGCCAAGTGGCAGTTGGCACATGGCTTATCCTTGCCAAGCTGAGCTACCATAGAATTATCAAGGGATCACAAAATCCAAAAGCAGAGTTTTTTTCTCCCCAAAGATAAGCACATATGCTTACTCTATTATGCACAAAGCCAGATATAAAGGAGAGCAAACTGAAAACTGCAGCAGGGGCTCTACTCGGTTTCAACTGCTGTTTATCCTAGATAGCTGTAGTCTGACTTTGTTACATGTTGGAGTCTTCTTACCTATCCCATTTTTACCAGGCTCACCACAGGGATGTCCTAAAACAGTCCATATCAGAAGGTCCTGAAGCTTGCTACTGTTTCTCTCTTCACTCCACGACTCTCCAGAAGTCCTGGCAGCGTGGGTGGGAAGATCAGAGGAAAACCCTGCTGACTCTTAGTCCTTGAGTTCCATTTGTTCTGAGTCAGGTCTCTGTTGTTTTATCTCTGAGCATGGGGACCCAGATGCCCCGCGAGCTCCCATCTCTCTGTAGAAACACTGGGATTATAGATGTGCTACCATATTCAGCCTTTACAAAAGTTTTGGAGATTAAAAAGCAGGTCCTCTTCACGCTTGCGCAGAAAACGCTTTACCTACTGAGCCATCTACCCAGCCACTTTAAATCTTTTTTGTTAAAAGTAGTATAGTGAGCCGGGCAGTGGTGGTACATGCCTTTAATCTCAGCACTTGGGAGGCAGAGGCAGGTGGATTTCTGAGTTCGAGGTCAGCCTGGTCTACAGAGTGAGTTCCAGGACAGCCAGGGCTACACAGAGAAACCCTGTCTAGAAAAACCAATATAAATAAACAAACAAACAAACAAAATTTTAAAAATGGTATAGTGAAATCGGGCTGTGGTGGCACACACCTTTAGTCCCAGTGCCTGGGAGGCAGAGACAGGATGATCTCTGAGTTCCAGGCTAGCCTCTTTTACACATTAAGTTCCAGGATGGCCAGGGCTACATAGAAAAACCCTGTCTCAAAAAAAAGCAGTGACTGCAGAAGTCTGCTTGCAGCCCATCGGGACCGGAACCTGCTCACTACACAGATGTTTCTTCTCTCATGGAATGTCAAATTATTTGTTCATATCTTTTGTGTATTTTTATTGGTTTTGTTCTTTGTTTCTTTTTATTCCCATTCTTTACCACTCCCTTCCTCTTCTTATGCCTTTACCCTCATCCTAATAAGAAAAATAAAATTTTTATGTATTAATACAAAACATTTTCTGAAAGGAAAACTTTGAAGGAATTTCTCGACCCTCAGTAGGCTTCTCCTGCAATTCAAATAAGCTCCACTAGGTAGCAGCAGAGCTCTTGGCTATGGTTTCTACCGCCCATTTAAATTAATTTTCTGTATCAATGACAGTACAGAGTTTTTAAAACTTTTTATTGATTCTTTGTTTCTCATCATGACCCCAGTCTTGCTCATCTACCCATCCCCCTTCGGCCTTGCCCCCCCCCCCCCCCCCCCCCCCCCCCCCCCCCCCCCGCACTGCTGAGGCTAGGCCGGCCATCCAGTGCCTCCCTCAGCAGGAGGCAGGATCAACTCTCCTGATCTCATGCCCTGAGGCCAGCCCACCCTCATCCATGCTTCCAGGGACAGCTCCACTGTGCTGCCTCATCAAGGCGGAGGGCCCACTCCCCCAAGCGCTGCAGGCGGCGAGGGGCAGGGGCAACTCTTCTGCTCTCAAAACCCCAGGGCCAGCTCATCTGACTGCCATAAGGTGATGAGGGGCAAGTGGCGGGAAGGCATCACCCCTGCACCCCTGCACTCACAGCACCTTATAGCACACTAGTGGTGAGGTCAGTTTCCCATACTCAAGTCCTTGAGGCCAGTTCACCCACACCCCAGCCACCGACCCCTGCTGCTGTATAACCATGGACTGAGACATGGCCCTCAATGTCAGCTTGAGCTGGGACCTCACTATGGCCTCAGATGGCGGGACTGCCCACTCACAACAGGCTTGAGTCTCCACCCTCGAGTTTCCAGTTCCATCTCTCTTCATATTGCTCAAACCGCTCCGTTTCTCTTTCTCTCCCGTCAGACCACCACATACTCGCACATTGTGATGGCTCCCTCTGCAGGTTGGGCATGCAGCTTGCGGGCCCCTGCGTGACATGTTCCATCTGTGCTGCCTGTGGTAGTAACAAGTGGGTGTCTATGGCCTCCCTGTCCTGAGCGCTGGAGGGCAGGTCCATGGGTGGCATGGACGTCCACAGGTTTCTGTCTGTCTTTCTCCTTCCATGCTGAGCTGCCTGGATTTGATTTCATTTGATTTTTATGAGTCCTAGGCACAAGACAGCTTTGGCCACCAAGCCAAGCATCAGGCTAGGATGAACAGAGGACTGCCATCTGCTGTGCCTCTGGCTGATATAAGAACACCGCCAACAACAAGATGTCCATTGCCAGGGGGTAACAGTGCAGATTTTAATTGTATATTAATTTAAAAGACTGTTTGAACATTTTCAACATTAAACTATTCATTATTCTTTGAACCCAGGCATGGAAACTCAAACTTGTTTTTTAGATATATTTATTTTATTATTTTACGTGTATATGTGTTTTGCCTGTACATATGTATGCACTCTACATCTCTACATGTATGTCTGGTGTCTGCTCTGTGGAGTTCAGAAGAGGGTGTTGGAGTCCCTGGAACTGGAGTTACAGATGAGGTGTTTGGACTGGGGTGTTCACAAGGTCAATGAATGTCCTTAAATGCTGAGCCAACTCTCTAGCTCTGTGTGCCACCACATCTGGCTGTTGTTTTAATACAAATAGAAAGCACATAATTAAAAAAGATAAAGAAACTTGTGTAAATCTTTCTTTTATTCTATTTTTAACTGGTTCTTATCCTCAGAGTAATTAGGATATTGTTTCTTATATGAGTACACTGTAGCTGTTTCCAGACACACCAGAAGAGGGCATCAGATCCCTTTACGGATGCTTGTGAGCCACCATGTGGTTGCTGGGAATTGAACTCAGGACCTTTGGAAGAGCAGTCAGTGCTCTTAACCATTGAGCCATCTCTCCAGCCCTTGATAGGATGCTGTTTTTTTATTCTCTATTATAGCTTCTTATGGACATACGTTAGTAAGGAAGAGGTGGCTTAGTTCTGGACCTTTAGAATTGATGGCTAACTTGTTGTGATGTCTGTCTCCTGTGGCGCGGGGATGTGGAGGTGTAGGTAATAGTGGTCTTGATTGCCTTTCTCACTTGTCCATAAGTTTCCATTTTTTATCTTCAGAGTTTCATTTTTATCTGTTTTGTTGGCAAAATCAAGAAATGAAATCTATGCATTGCTGAGGCCAAAAATCCCCTCTCTACCAACCTGGGCTTCATCTTGGGGGAGCAGTTTCTCTTGATTCATAGAATGATATCGTCCCATGCCATAAGCTTTCTAACTGGAAATGTACTTAAGCTATTTAACATGTGATCACATTTGCCAAAATTTGAGGTACTGCAATTCATTTTTTCTTTCCTTTTTTTGGCGGGGGAAGGGCTGGCATTTGAATTTAGGGCCTTAGATGTACTAGGCCCACTGTACCACTGAACTATATTACCAACACAACTATTAATTTTATTTACTTACTGCTAGGGATACAATTAATTTTAGAAAGAAAACTATAGAAGGAATTTAAAACTAAAATGTAAAGTTCTGAATAAGAGTTGGATAAGTACTTATGAATAGTTTTAGAAACAAATTCCCTTAGCTTTCTTAAAATTTAATTTTTTAAGTTTTCATATAAGTATATTTTATATATTTTATATGTTTGTTTCATATTCTACAGTTTTTTCTTGATTTATTTTATTTTCATTTTGTGTGTGTATGTGTGTGTGTGTGTGTGTGTGTGTGTGTGCGTGTGCTCGTGCGCGCACGCTACTTGAGAAGGCCAGAAGAGGACATTGGCTGAGCCTGAGTTACAGGCAGTTGTGAGCTGTCAGTTACTCACGGTGGGAACTAAACCCTAGTCCTCTACAAGAGCCACAGATCACCTAGCCTCTGACTTCCTAACCTCTGACCTCCTCACCTCTGAGCTACTCCTCCATTCCCTTCCTTCTAGTTTTTATTGTAGAATTTCCAAACACCCAGACAGACAATGCAACAAAGACCTCTGAACCACCATACAGATCAAACAATTATTAATATTTGTGACATATATTTTAGTATTTATACAGCTCATTCTGAAACTGTTCATCATTCAGTTCTTAAGGACAAGGACATTCTTCCACACAATCGGGCTCTGAAACCATGAGAGAATTCACAACACTTCCTAAACTTCATATAAAACCATGTTTATGGGCTGGAGGGATGGCTCAGCCATTAAGCATACCGGCTGCTCTTCCAGAGGATGTAGGTTCAATTCGCAGCTCCCTCATGGCGGCTCACAACTCTCCAACAGGGGCTCTGTAACCTTCTTATGGTCTCTGAGGGCACTGTATACACACAGTGCACAGACATACATACAGGAAAAACATCCCTACACATAAATTAAAATAAAATAAATAAAATTTTTTTAAAAAAACCCTTTTAAGACCACATTTGCATTTCTCTAACTCAAGTACTACAAGTCATATTTAGTGATGCCGAATCTCCTTTAGATTCATGTAATCTAGAAATATGTTTTATTTTATTTACTTTTTAAAATTTTTGCCAGTGCTGGAGATTAAATCAAGGCATAACACTTGATAGTCAAATGTGCAACCACAATAAAATAGTCACAGCCTTAATATGAAATCTTTAAGAAATATTTAGTGTGTGTATGTGTGTGTGTATGTGTGTGTGTGCATCTGAGTGCATGATGTGTGCCACACATGTGTAGGACTCTGAGGAGCTCAGAAAAAGCATCAGATTCCCTGTTCTTAAAGATATAGACATGGGGACTAGGAATTAAACATGGGTCCTCTGCAGAAACAGTAAAGGATCTTAATTGCTGAGCCATCTCTCCAGCCCCAAGAAAGGCCTACACACACACACACACACACACACACACACACACACACACACACACACACGCACACAGGAGCATGGTGGTCCGTTCCTGTAACTCAGAGGATAGGTGACTGTATATGTCTCCGTTGGTATGTATCTCTTTTAAAGGAGGCCTGCCAGTGGCCCTTTTAACGTGTTGGCACCTTGGATTTATCTGATTTACCTTTGCAGTGTTTAGTTTCATGGCTGCCAGTTCCCAGCAGCATGTGAGGTTTTTCAGAAGTGGCCGTGGTTTGAACCCACAGTCTTTTGGTTTGAACAATTCTTTCATGGCTCAGGAAGACTTGTGACTTTTGGCTGTCAGTCAACTGTCAGATGGGGAACCTCCTCCCACACATTAGGAAGCTGAGACCCTGAAAGGGTAAGTGCAATGGTTTCCTGTTGTTGCTGTATTGTGTTACCACAGACCCAGAGACCCAGACTTCACATGACCCAGAGGCATCATTTCACACACCTGGAGGTCTGCTGGATTATGTCATAGTGCTGGTAAACTGGAGACAGGCAAACCAGCCTCGGTCTAGCTTCTGCTTTGCTTGACTGCTTTTACCTGCAGTCTAATTCTGGCTTTGGCTGTCCTGCCTCCTTCTTTTACGTGAAAGGACTCTGGAGATTACTACATTGGGTCCACCTGAAGAATCTAGGACACTCTTTTGATCTCAGAGTTGTCTGATTAGCAACCTAAATTCTGCATGCAACCTCATTACTCCTGCCCATTAACATAACAGTCCACAGGCAGGCTAGGACATGGACATCATTGGGAGCCATTATGCAAGCCACCCAATAATTAGGAGCTTCTAACCAGGACTCTTTAACACAGTGGCTTGATCAACCTTTGGGGGTTCACTGACCCATTTAAAGTGTCGCCTCAGATCATCAGAAAACACGGGTATTTATTTACATTACAATTCACAACAGAAGCAAAACTACAGTTACGAGTTAGCAATGAAAACAATGTTATAGTTGGGGGTCACCACAACATGAGGAACTGTATCAAAGGGTCACAGCATTTGGGAAGGTTGAGAACCACTTCTTTAGCACATGGTAATCTCAAGTGTTTGTTCTGTACTGGAACGCAGCAAAGGGAGGGAGGAACTGAGCTCTATCCAAGAGCTTAGTGAAAGAGGCACTGTAAGGATTATGATAACTTTACATTCAGACATTCAGGTGGAGACATTGAAGGAAAGGAGTGATCTGTACACCTGAAGACAGTTGGATTTTTAAAATACACATTTTTAATTTCATGTGTGTATTTGCCTGCATGTATGTCTGTGTGCCATGTGCGTGCAGGGCCCATAGAGGCTAAAGAGAGGGAGTCAGGTCCTCTGGTGGAGTTACAGATGGTTTTTGAGTCACCATGTGGGTGCTGGGAACTGAACCAGCATCCTCTGGAAGAGCAGCTATCTTTCCAGTCCACTTGTTTTGAGTCAGGGCTTCACCCTGTAGCCCCCACTGGTCTTGAACTTGTATCCTCCCCTTTCAGCCCTCTTAGTGTTGGCATTATAAGGGTGGGCCACATGTAATTCATGCTCTTGAATGAGTGTTAAAATTTTAAATACCTGGGAGCCCCTGCATCCTGCTCACAACTCTAGACAATCCAGAAGGAATAAATGCTTCTCCCCTGGGCTGCCACTTATCCCAAATCTTCCCCTGGGTCATAATCCTGCTTGCAATGTAGGTTTGATGTAGATACTGCCTGCCTTCTTGTTTCAAAGGTTCATGATAGAGCTTTTGCTTTTCTTTCCTCTTTTGCTGTCCCAGAGTTCCACCTGGGCCCTTGCACAAGGTAAGAAGGCACACTTCCAACTAGAATCACACCTCCAGGCACGCTTCTGACTGGAGTCACACCACCAGGCACACTTCCAGCTGGAGTCACACCTCCAGTTCCTACTCCATCTTTTCAATTCATTAGATGTTTTCACAACAAATACAAAGTGATGCAGCTGTGTGTGGGAATGTGGAGCCCTCATTGAGTGATCATGGCTTGGGAACACGGATTCAGATGACTCTGAGTGACATGTTCCACCATGGAATAGTTTACATAAAATTTTATAGTACAAAATTTACATTACTTGATAACAACACATTAGGGGCATCACGAGAGGGACCGCAGTAGAACAAGGTCTTAAATGTCTTAGTTTCAGGGTTGGAGTGGAACCCGGTAGTGAGCTAGCTAAGTTTAGCAACAGTTTCTGAAAGTTGCCTCAAGGATATTGGGTCAGCTTCAGGGGTTGGCAGTGAATGGCTATTAAAGGAGCGGAAGGCAACTCATGAGATTCGACCTTTAATCTGCAACAGCTCATCTCCCACAGTCACGAAGTTCTGGAAGTCAGCCATCTTCAGGGTCTTCAACGTGTATGCTGAAGTCATTCAGAGGACTTTTGTTCACAGTAGCAAGGGTGGAAGACATCCCTAGAGTGACCCTATCCAGCAAGGACGGAAGTTAGTGCTGAGGTCAAGAGGAGGAACCTGACAGCATTCGGGTCAAAGTGCAGTATTTTTCATAGTGATTCTCCAAGTCTGTGAAAGCAAGAACAGCATGGGCCCTTGAGATGTGCTGAGTCTCCCACTGAAGTGATTGCATCATGGGAAGTACACTGAGTCATTGTGTACCCATATTAGGTCAATTATCCTATCTGGTAGCTATTGCTACTTAGGAGAGAGCTGGCCTCCAGGCTATGAGGATTTAGAGCAGTGATTCTCAACCTTCCTGTTGCTGTGACTTTTTAATAGTTCCTCATGTGATGGTGACCCCCAAACATAAAATTATTATTTTCATTGCTGCTTTATAACTGTAATTTTGCTACTGTTATGAATCCTAATGCAAACATTTGATATGCAGATGGTCTTAGGTAACCCTTGTGAAAGGGTCGTTCAACCCCCCGAGGGGTTACAGCCCACAGGCTGAGAAAAGCTAATTTAGAGGTTTTTCTTTTGGGTGTTCCTATTCCTAGGTCCTGTTCCGGGGAACTATGTGGAGAGGCAAATGACCAGACAGTGTAGGATCCTTGGAAGAATTGAAACAACACAGCATTGGTTTGAATAAGCTTCAGCACTAGGTTCCAACAGACCAGACTAGAAATGGGAATAGATTTCCCCGTGCTTAGTTCTACATCACCAACCAAATCTAATGGGGAAAAAAAATCAGAGAACATCCAAGTTTCCCAAACAGACCAGTATCAATGGGTATATTTAAGTTTCCTCTGCCTTAATCTTTACACACAGAGGCCAGCCTGAACTAACCTGGTAATTAATCCATTGGTGTCCCTTTCTGTCACAGCTGTACAGGAAAGTAACATTGAAATAACCAACCCATTTGTTTTGTTTGGTTTCTTTTTCTTCGGCCCTTTTTATTCTATAAAACCAACCCCTTCTGCTAGCCCACAGGATTATTTATTCTTCTTTACAGAATGGAGTGCTACCTGATTCTAGAAGCACAAAATAAAACCAACTTAGATCTTTAAATTACTGTAACTATGTTAATTTTTGGTGTCACACTTTTAGGGGTGTGTGTGTGTGTGTGTGTGTTCCCGATTGTGTACACATGCACATACGTGTACATGCATGTGAAGATCAGGGGACAGTCTATAGGTGTCAGCTCTCTCCTTCACCACCTGAGGCCTGGGAATCTATTTGGGCCCTCAGTCACCTTCACACTCTGACCCATCCTACTGGCCTGCATTTTGTTTTTGAGAGTAGTGAAGAAGGAAGGCTCAGGGCTTCCGTATAGGAGCATAGCAGGCTTGCTCTCTTGGTGAGCACAAACCCCACAGGCAAAGCCAGGAGCTCAAAGAATGAAGAAGGGCTCGGTATAGCGCGTAAGGAGAGAATTCTTCAAGCAGTGCCCCCTCAAACAAGGATGGCAAGAGGCTTGTATTGGGAGAACACACCCATACTTACACAGGAATCTCCCATCATGTACAGCGGTGTATGACGTCACATGTCACGTGTTCCACAAAAAAAAAAAAACAAAAAAACAAAAAAACAAAAAAAGGACTGCCTGTGGGTGGGGAGTTGAGCATTACATGAGCAAAGTTTACTCTAGGACCAGAGTTACCTTGTGGTTTTCACTGATTTTTTTTTGTTTTGTTTTGCTTTCTTTTCTTTTTTGTCTTGTTTTGAATTTTGTGGGAGGACAGTCAAAAAAAAAAAAGAAAAAAGAAAAGAAAGAAAGAAAAGGAAAACAAAGAAAAAAGGAAAAGAATTGAATCATCTAATAGTTGGTTCATGAGGAGAAGGTGAAAAAAGGGTCAAAGGTCATAACGGGATCCCTCAGGCTCCAGGAAGGGTGTCCTGGTATGCTCCAGAGTCACCTGGGATTAGTAAAGATGTCTAGTTAATTTTTTTTTTTTTTTTTTGGTTCTTGAGATTGAACCCAGGACCTGAGCATATGCTGCACCCAGCTACTGAGCTATGCACACTGTCAATGTCATCTAAGTGTTTTACTTAATTAAAATGTTGACTCCACAGCAGACTTTCAGGTTCTTTTTGCTGTGATCATTTGACTGACTAATCTCTCCAGTGATTAATCTCCAGTCGAGTCAGGGGAATTCTTCAGTGTGACTTTTAAGCTGTTGAACTTTTTAAAAAAAAATCCTTCGGCTGCTTTGCGATAATTTTTTATTACAGAAAAGAATTTAAACCCCACAGAGGCAAAGAAAGAAACAAAGCATCCTATGTCCTGGACAAGTTTTGTTTTGTTTTTTTAAGATTTATTTACTTATTATATATACAGCGTTCTATCCTCGTGTACGACAGAAGAAGACACCAGATCTTATTATAGATGGTTGTGAGCCACCATGTGGTTGCTGGGAATTGAACTCAGGACCTCTGGAAGCACAGCCAGCACTCTTAACCTCTGAGCCATCTCTCCAGCCCTGTCCTTGATGAGGTTTAACACCCATGACCTTCTGTGGCTCTTCCCTTTTACTACACATCTATCCCTGCAAGGTACATACATATACACACACACATGCACACATGCACGCCCGTACATGCACGTGTGCTCACACACACACACACACACACACACACACACACACACACACACACACACACACACACAGAGATCCACCTGCCTCTGCCTCCCAATGTTGGGATTAAAGACTCGCCACCACTTCTCAGCTGGCCATATTGTATTTAGTTAGATTCATTTTAATGTGTTTATATGTTTGTGGGTATGTGCCTGTGGATGTCCTTGGAGACCAGAAGATGGAGTTGGATCTCCTGGAGCTGGCGTCACAGGTGGTAGTGAGGTGGCCCAGGTGATGGTGGGAAGAACTCTTAGGTCCTCTGCAGAAGCAGCAGCACTCCTGCCTGCCCAGTCCTCTCTCCTGCCCCTCGATGCAGTGCTTTAAGGAGAATCCAGGATCGTCAGTTCCTGTGTGTGCATGCTTTGCACACATTGTTAAATGACCATGACACAAGTGTAGAATACGTGGAGTAAAACTGATGTCAACGATGAGTGACTCTGGCAGAGAGGGGTCGGGAGTTCTTTGCATTATTTTTACTTTTCCAATTTCCTATAATTTTGAATTTATTTCTAAATAAAACAAACAAACAAGGAGCAAAGGAAAACCATAGCATCATCATATCTAATAACCCCGGTGACAGGTTTCTTCCTGTTTTATAATTAACCCACCGTTCTAGAAGGTTGTTGGGTTGTTGTTTGTTTGTTTTGTTTTTTTTGACGTCGTTTTCTTTATTTATTTTGTGGTGCTGGGGCTCAAACCCAAGCTTGTGAGTGCTGGGCAAACACTATCACACACTGACATCTCCAGCTTTTATATATATATATGTATATATATGTGTGTGTGTGTGTGTATATATATATATATATGGGGTGGGGGCAGGGAACCCATCTTTGTTTTCTCTTTATGGAAAGAAGCTAAAACTCAGCATATACGGGCTGGACCTAGCCCCCTGCCCCCACTCCCTGGCACATATGTAGCAGATGTGCAGCTTGATTTTCATGTGGGTCCTGAACAAGCTGTTGCCTGTCTGTGGGATATGTTCTTCTAGCTGGGCTGCCTTGTCTGGCCTTAGTGGGAGAGAAAGTGCCTTGCAGAGTCTTGATGTACCAGGGTGGGGGGATACCCAGAGGGGCCCCACCTGCTCAGAGGAGAAGAGGGTGAGGGATGGGGGGAGGATTGTGGGAGGGGGTGACCAGGAGGGAGGGGCAGTGAGTGGAATGTAAAGTGAATTAGTAAAAAATAAAATTAAATTAAGAAAAGAAAATGAGATCACCCCCAATTCTCAGACCCAGACACAGTCACTGTTAAAAGACTGTGTACTTTTTCCATACACCAGACACAGCCACCCATGTGAAGATACACGTACACAAACACTTAAAAGCCACTACTAATGGGCTGTAACAGACCCCGCCAGACCCACACTCTCTGCGGAACGCCCCCTGCCTGCTCTGTCTTATCTGTCAGCAGGTTGCTCCTTCTGGCCAAGCACGAGTTCATCTCTGTCTCCTAGCCAGGGTCATCTAATTGATCATCATGTCTGTCCACATGAAAGGGAAACTATACTTTGTGCCCCTCCCCCAATCAAGAAAGTATGGGTTTCATTTTATGTTTGATCTTAAAAGACTCGCCAGGTGACAGCCTGGCCTATGCATTGCAGATCACGATCTTCCAGCATGCCCCTTGTGAGAAACCAACACTGCATTTCCAGGCAACAGGACTGCCTGTGACTGACTGGGACAGCTACAGAGCAGGTTTTGGGTCCTGCATGCTGAGGGAAGGTGGGGTAGGTAGTGAACCTTTTGTCTAACAACCCTGAGAGGGGGAAAGTGCAGATTGCTCCAGGTTGGGCCCCATCCAGGCCTGAATCCCTGGTTCCCAACATAAAATGTGCCCCAGTGCCTAAGCAGCACAGACTGGGTGCTGTTGTTTCCAGTCAGGAAAGCTTATAAAGGAATTCACTGAATTCCATACTTGCCGAGTATTGAAAAGTAAACCTTGAGGGTTTAATGCTTATCTAGAGTTTATACATATTCTTGAAGATGATATTTTTCTTTCATTTCTTTCCCTTTCTTTTCTGAGACAGGGACTTCCCTCTGTAGTTCTGATGATTCTCTATCTCCCTCCTGAATGCTGGGATTATAGACATGTGATACCATATCCGCCTTTAATATATTTATTTTTAAGATTTGTTATGTTGGGGGGGAGGGGGAAGGGAGGGAGAGAGACGTGTTGGTGCCCAAGGAGGCCAGTAGAGGGCATGGAACCCCCTATATCTGGAGTTACAGGCGATTATGAGCTTCTGAGCATGGATGCTAGGAACTGAACTCTGGTCCCCGGGAAAGCAGCAAGAGCTCGTGAACACAGAGAAGTCTCTCTGGCCTTACAACTGCTTTGTAAACTGTAACTGTCACTATGGTTTTTTCAGTGCTAAGCATCAAACGCGGGGTCTGTATATACAAATAATTTTACACCAATTACTTTATTTGGTACATAGCCACAATCTGCAACCTTAGTAGGAGGCATTGTATCTGGTTCACATAGGAAACTGAGACAAAGAAAGACTGTTGGACTCATTGGAATCCCACTCTAGATTTTCCACCAATGTATACAGTTAATGTATCCATGAATAAATAAATCAAAGGATTTCATCGACCGTTTATGAGCCATTCAGAGTACAGAAAAACTTTAGGGGGCCAGGGATGACTGCCCAAACAAAGTGATTCTCTCATCTTAAACAATGTATATATCTGTCTAAAATTCAGCTACACGTCTCCTTTAAATTTTCATTTTTAAAGAAATTCTGCAGCATGATGCTATAGAATGAATATCAGTAGTAAAATGGTCATTAGCTTAAATCAAATGAACATAGCCATTGTTTCATGGGGCTGCCTTAATCTTTTTGTGCTACTGTAACAGAATACTGGGGACTGGGAGATTTAAAAGAACTAAGATTTATTTCCTTCAGTTCTGGGGTCTGAGAAGTCTAGAGTCAAAGGGCCCATACCTGGTGTGGGCCTTCTTACCCAGTCATCTTGAAGTGGGAGGTGAGCGCTCAGATAAGAAAGTATGTCTATCTTGCACGTGTGTGCAAATGAACAGGGAGGGTGGAGTGCGGGCGGGAGGGGAGAGAGAAGATTGGGCCCAAACTCACCTGTTTGGCAGGAACCCGGCTCACTTCCAAGGTAACAGCATTAATGTGCTCACCAGGAACTGGTTTCCCTGATTGTGCTTATTTCTTTTTCTTTTTTAAAAAGGTTTTTTTTATGTAACTCTCACAGACCTGGAGCTCACAGTCTAGACCAAGCTGGTCTCGAACTCACAGAGATCCACCCACTTCTACCCCAGAGTATTGGGATTAAAGGTGCATGCTACCACAACCAGCCCTAAGAACCTCTTATAGGTTCTACCTCTTAAACAGTGTTTCATCCAGGTGTAAATTCTTACCATGTGAACTCGGGTAGACATATTCAAGATATGGTACTGCTGTCTGTCTGTCTGTCTGTCTATTCCTTTTTAGCAAGAACAGCCAAAATAAATTCGCTTAGCAGGAATCCCAGACATTGTGGTGCTAGACATAACTTTCTAGACTTATTGATCTTTCTAAATACGTAAAGCATTCTAAAAATAAAACAAACCAAAACCAAAACAAGCAAATAAAAAACCAAACCAGTAACCCATCAGGCACAGTACTGCATACCTGTAATCCTAGCATTTGAAAAGCACAAGCATGAGGACCAAGAGTTCAAGGTCAAGGTCATCTTAACTATATAGTGTGTTTGTGGCCAGCCTGGGCTACATGAGACCCTGTCCTGAAATAGAAACAAAGAAGCAAATCAAAACCCAAGACAGAGGCGGTACCAGCCGTTCAACAAACTCCGTGTATACTGTGAACGCTGCTAGCGGTCACGGGGAAGAAAATATTCAGAGAATCAGGGCATTTTGATCAGCCGCTGTAGGCTCGGGTTGATGTGTGGAGGATAGCCATTCCTTTCTACAACGTTTCCTGGTGCTTTTGCCAGACTTCAAAACCTGTACCAATCCCAAGGGCTTTCCCTGGGATTTCCTCTCTTCTCTGTGTTCAGTAACCACGCAGGCAGGCATTAGTCTTTCAAGTTCGAGGACTTCAGTTCTAGAGTTAGAGGCGTTTACAGCTTCCAGGTCCCTGTGTAGTCAGTCACCCACGTGGCTCTCCCACGGTCCAGAGGCAGCCGCTGATTCGTTATTAGCACTGCTTCCTCCTCTCTCTCTCCCCCTTACCTTCTAGTCTGTTAAGAGCTCTTTTTAATTTTATTTTTTAAATATTGTTATTTTATTTCATTATTTTCTGCGTGGGTGTTTTGCCTGCACATATGTCCTTACACGGTGGTGGTTGGTGCCCTAGGAGGTCATAAGAGGGTGTTGGAACCCCTGGGCGTGAGGTACAGATTGTGAGCCATCATGTGGGTGTTTGGGACCAAACTCTGCTACTCTGTAAGAGCAGTCAGTGCCCTTAACCAACGAACCATCTCTCCAGCCCCGGGAGCTCTTAATAAACAGATGGCCCCGTTTCCTTCCATACCGAACTCTTTCTGGGCTTACAGGAGGAGAGGATTATAATAGTCCCTGGCCAAAGGGGCTCATTTGATATTTGAGGCGGGGAACAGGGGGCTTCCTTCAGTCCCTAGGTATGTCTTCAAACTGGTTCTGGCCAGCTGTCCCTGTGGACCTTTACCAGTTCCCTACCCCTCGTGCTACCTGCTGTCCAGTGAGATACTCTTTTGTCTATCTTCAGGATATGCACATTCCAGGACTGGTCCCATCCCGAGCCAGCCCCATCTCACTCTACTGAACAGCCAAGACATTTTCAGGCAACCCTTGAAGTTCTTCCTCTGTCGGTCGGGGTCAGGAATCCAGGCTCTTCTGGAAACCAGAGATTTCACTATGACTGCCTTCTACATCCAACTCCATACATATTTGCTATCTGCCTTTGTCCTTAATGGATTCTAAAATGACCAGCTACTGCTCATTACTTCAATTGGTGATTTACACCAAAGCCTTGTTGATATTCTGTCCCTCCAAGTCTAATGATTTTTTTTTTCATTCTCTAAGTCCCCCCCTTCCTGTTCTCCCTTACTCCTCTCTTTCACAGGGTCTTCTTTCTTGGCGAATGCTCAATCTTCCAGTCTCAGCCTTCAGGGTATTGGCATTACAGACAATATACCACCACATCTAGTTTAGCACTAACGATTTCAAACATTGATGACAAGGGAGAAGAAACTCGGGCTCCAGGTGGAAACAGCCACAGCCATGTGGCTTTATTCAGGTCAAAAGACAGACAACATTGCCCTAAACTGTGACTTTAAGAGAGATAGTATCAAGATAGCCCAGCTTTCCCCAAGTTTGAGACACTAATGAGTGATAATGGACTAAGCCCCTGAGGCTATAAGCAATCCTCAATTAAACGCATCTTTTAGAAGAGTTGCCTTGGTCATGGTGTCTCTGCACAGCACTAGAATGGTGACTAAGACAGTGATCATGTATTTATCTCTTAAAATCTTTTATGCAAGAGAAAAATGAACATCAGTGTGCTGAAGCTACTGTCAAGTCTCTGCTGCTAACAGACAGGTTGGGCCAGCTTGGCTATTTGTTTTCTGTAGCCACAGGGCAGCATGAGTCAGAACACAGGGTTTACTGTTTCCACACAAAACTGGAGAGAACACTGGCTAAGACCCGTTCCTGGGGAAGAGTGAGCTAATTGGAAGGAAGGGTGGTCACACTGAGAGCAGGAAGAGATGTTTGAGAAGGTTTCCATCTGATGTCTTTTTTTTTTTTTTTTTTTTTTTTTTTTTTTTTTTTTTTTTTTGGTTTTTCGAGACAGGATTTCTCTGTATAGCCCTGGCTCCTGGAACTCACTCTGTAGACCAGGCTGGCCTCGAATTCAGAAATCCTCCTGTCTCTGCCTCCCAAGTGCTCGGATTAAAGGCGTGCACCACCACTGCCCGGCCCATCTGATGTCTTGAAGCAGAAAAGTTCAAGAAAAGTCATGACCGTAAAGATACATTTGGCCTGAGAGCATAACTTGGGCAGAATGCCTGCTTTTCATGGAGGAGGCCCTGAGTTCAATTCCCAGCACTGAAAAACAGTTGATTCCTGTAGTTGCTGAAACAAAGGACCACAAACTCAGTGGCTTAAAACAACACAAATTTATTATCTTACAGTTCCAGAGGTCAGAAGTCCTCCCAGGGTCTCACTGGGCTGAAACCAAGGCACTCTGCTCTGCATTCCTTCCTGGAGACTCCTGGGGGAAATCAGTATTTGTACCTTGTGCAGCTTCTAGAAACACTTGTGTCCCTTTGTCTCTCCTTTCCTTCCTCACACAAAGCGATGGTGGATGGATGGTCTGTGGATCTTCCTCACATTGCGCCACCTGACACTGATTGTCCTGTGGTTTCTTACCTCATGTGTAATCGGAAGGAATCTTAATTTAATGAACATCTTAGATCACCGTTACTTTGACACAATCACGGGCTCTGGGGTCATAATTCTCAGTATCTTTGGCTGAGCATTATTCTGTCTAACGCACAGGTCCACACAGGTTTGTCAGTATTTATTCCATTTCTTACTCATGTGTGCTCTGTCTACCCACTAATGTACAGGAAGTCTCTGCATTGACATGGCTGGGCAGCAGCAGTAAGGGGTAACCTCTGTGAGAGCTCATAGAGTTTCCTGGTCCCAAGGATGGGCCTGGTGGGACCTGAGAGAGCTTGCAGGCCTAGGAAAGGCCAGTCGTCTGAGACAGTGATTCATTTGTAGAAACCACCACAGATCCAGCCATGGGGATTGGATGGGGATAGGATGTTTTCATAGTATAGATATGGTTTCCAAGGGGGTCCATATGTTAGGAGCTTGGCCCCTACTGTGGTCCTACTGAGAGTTGGAGCCTTGTGGAAGGACTTAAGGTCAATGGGGCCTCTGCTTTTTTGAGGAATTAAAGTAGTTCTTATGGGGACTGCAGAGTCTCAAGATTAAGTTGTTTTAAGAGTAAAGTTGACTCCTGAATCACCCTCTCGCTTTCTATTTTGAGGTGTAATCATCCAGTCTAGTATTTTTCTGCCATTGTGGTGACCAGTGGTGATTTATGGTCTTAGCCCTTGAACGGGCATAAGTTTGAGTTAAATAAACCTCTTTTCTCTATAAAGTTACCCAGCTTGGTTATTCTGTTACAGTAACAAGAAGTGGACTGCCACAGATACCTTGCAGGAAGCCAGCATGGAGACACAATTACCGAGAGCCAGACAAGATGGCTTCAGGAATGCTAAGAAGACCTGCCCCTGATTGAAGACCCTCACCCCCTTTATGTTACAACTCACCTGGAAAGAGGAAGAAAAAAACCTCAACAACTTCTGAACTGATACCTAAAAATATAATGTGAGTCAGAAAACTCTGGATTTCCAGGGGAAACTCCTAATTTGACTTAACTATAACTTTGGTTGCTGGCCAAATAGGAATTTGAGATAAATGTTAGGCTGCTATAGAGACATAATGAGAATTCCTGTCTACCTTTCTGACGAGAGTGTTCAAAGACATTACTTGATGTGTAAGTTCCTGGCAAAATGAACACTTAGTGCAAGGTTTTCCTTGCTGACCCTCATCTTTCTTTTTCTTTCTTTCTTTCTTCCTTTTTTAAAAAATCATGGGATGAGATTATTTGCAGAAGAAGGGGTGTTGTGCACTGAAATCAGACTAATAAGGATGAATGTGTGACATTTTACTGAAGTTATTTCCACTGTTTTGTGACACACTTTTGAAAAGTCATTAAACTTTTGGCTGCAAGTAAAATGTTAAAAATGAATCTTCACTCAGCATGCCGCCTTTCTCAGAGGCTGACAACAGAAAGCAGCAGGCTCTGACAGGCTGTGCCCTTTCTGGCTGGAGTGTTGGTGGCTCATGGGGACAGTTTTGTGTTCTGTGACAGGGCCTGCTCTCTACTGCACACTCCTGTGTGTGGCAGCTCATCATCATCTTCATGGTCATAATGCCAGCCATTGCCTTAAAAATCCTCAGAAGGAAGTGGTCAGAGGAAAACTCACCATGGACTGTAAATCTTAGACCACTGATGATTTTCCGTTCTATGGCTTAGTCTTGGCATCAGTGTGACTGGCTTGGTGGAATCTGCTCTGAGAACTGTGACGGTGCTGAAAATGGTACTGTTACCACAAAGGCAAAACACTGGGTTTGTTGGGGGTAGCATTTGGCTCCTGCTGACACCTTGACCTGGGACTCAGAAGTTTTGAACTTATTCTGAAGAAAGTTATGTGATCAGTGGATTAGACATTAAAATCTGGATGTTTAGTATGATTCTTGCTTTATATTCTGTATTGGTCAGCTTTCTCTCACTGTAATAAAATACTTCAGATAATTAGAGAGAGAAGAGGCTAATCTTGATGCTTTGTTTTAGAGGTTCTGGTCCATGCTCCGGTGGGCCATTGTTTTGGATCTCTGGTGGGATGCTAGATGGCAAAGATGTGTCAGCCTGTGTCAGAGGAAACTGTTCAACTTATGGCCAGGAGGGAGAAGAGGAAGAGAATGGGGCCAGAGTCTATAACTCCCTTCAAAGGCACACCCCCAGTGACTGAATGAGGACCTTTAGCTTCATAGTCCAAGCTATGGCATAGTGTAAGCAAGTGGAAACTAGTAGTTACTATATCACTAATCATATTTACTAACACTAAATGTGTATTATGTGTTAAACACTGTGCTAAGGTATGATGCACACATGCTTACTTGACTCATCTGAGAGCTCCATGGGAAAAGAACTGTAACTCCCTACTTTGCACTCAAAGAAGCTGGGGCTTAAAGAGGCTGTGGTTTCTACCTTATAACCACCATCTTATGTCAGGGACCAAGCCAGAGTCTGAACCTTGGTCTCTGGCATCCAGAGTCTGAGTTCCTAGCAATGGCCAGTGGGCACGTTTAATTTCACTGCTGAGGGAACTGTGGCATTCACTGGGAACCACACTTTCTTCTGGGAGCTTATTCTTCATAGAGCCAGGTCAAGATTCGGCTTCATAAAGCCTTTAGTTCAGGGATGGGGTGTGGGGCGTGGTTGGGGCCAACGGGTCTTGGTAGGGACTGCATGGGCTCTGCTCACCAGGATGAGGGCACAGGATGGAAAAGGCAAGCAGAACTCAGTAATACTGCCTTATAGAATCCAGACTTCGACATTTTTCAGTTTATAATCACCCATGGACCATTACAACAGAAGCATTTTCTTAAGGATTGAGCTATGTACAGCAGTGTTAGTTACAGGGACAGCTCACTGGATTTACTCAGTCCTTCCCCAGTGCTTAGAGGCGATGCTTATGATCCTGAGATCGAAACGTGGCTCTGCCTTCAGATTCTGGACACTTCCAGACATGATGCCACAGGAAGGATGTAGATGGAACAGATGTCACACAATAGCAGCAGGGAAGATAAAAAGACCACACTTCTTAAGGTCTTTATAAATAGGAGAGATCACATCTGCCCAATGTCTTGAACATGTGATGTTCTGTCTACTGTCAATGTGATAGACAGTCCCGGTGACTATCTGGCTTTCAGACTCTAGTGGTGGCAAATCTGATGTCCTATCGGTCTGTATTTGGACTGTGTTTCAGACATGCTATCCATAGAATCTTGTGGCGGGCATTTCTGGATATAAGCATTTTTAGAGGGAAGAGGGTGAGGAGCTTAGAGCCTTGCTTTCATCTTAACTGGTAGTGGATGGAGCAGAGGGAAAGACTTCAGCAAACCCGGGTAAGATACTGATCTCTAAGGACCCCAAAACAGGGCTCTTCTTCAAACTTTAAAGAGCACACCAGTCAGTTCACTGTCATGCAAAGCAGTGCAACTGAGTACAGGCTTTGATGTACCAACTCTCCCTGGCTTCCTGGGAAGAAAGGAAAGACCCACCCTTTTTCCTGAGACTCTAAGAAAAACTCTCAACTGGATAGCCTTTCCCTCCATTAGGAGTGCAGTATGTTTTCTGTCACAGAGTTACCTCCACCACTAATGACGAAGCTCCTAGAAGTGGACATGACCAGAGTTGGAGACATTTCATCTGAGCTTTCTATTTCTGGCTGGTGGTCTCCCACCATGGGCCCTTGCAAGCCTGTTTCTTGAATGGTCATTTCTGAGTCCGCCTCTGCACACTGTAGGGGAAGCAGGGCCTGGTGTCTGCTCAAAGTGTCATTACTCTTCTGGGCCTCCAGGGAGTTCTGACGCACGGAGTTCCTGTGGGCCATGGCATTCTTCTGAGGCTCGTCAAAGCTCAGAGAGAAGGTGACCGTGCCACTGCCAAAGATGACCTTCTGTTTGCATCTCGGCTGCTGTGGCTGCTGCTGTTGCTGTGGTTGGAGAGTCAGCGACGGCTGCTGCTGTTCTTGCTGGGTCAGGGCCAGCGGTTGCTGTTGCTTCTGCCTCTCCGGCTGCGGGAACTGGTCTTCACTGTTGCTTTTACTGCTGATGGAAGAGGAGGGAATGGAGCCAGTGGAGCCTCCGAGGCTGCTGGACCGCTTCCGGGAGATGTTGGGGCGGCGTAGAGTGGCGCGGGCTGCCACTTTGAAAGCATGTGCCGCTGTGCTGGAGCGCACCTCCTCTATGGTATTCCGAGAAGGCTTGAAGAGGATGATGTAGACCTTGTTGAAGAAGATGCAGGCTAGCAAGCCAAAGCTGGCTGCTAGGATGGCAATCACCTCCACTGCAGAGACAAACTTGCCGTAGGTGCTGGCGTAGGCTGGAATGAAGGAGATCCAGACGATGAAGAAGATGAGCATGCTGAAGGTAATGAACTTGGCTTCGTTGAAGTTCTCTGGCAGCTTCCGGGACTTGAAGGCAAAGAAGAAGCAGATGGCAGCCAGCAGGCAGGTATAGCCGATCAGGGAGCCGAGCGCCATGAGTGAGCCCTCATGGCACGTGATGAAGATGATTTCGTCTTCCAGCTCATGGTTGCGGTAGCTGGAGGGGGGTGCCGTGTAGAGCCAGATGATGCAGATGACAATCTGCATGAAGGTGCAGAGGAAAACCAGCAGGAACTGCAGGTTGAGTCCCCACCATTTCCGGTGGAAGCTGGTGGGTATCTTGGCCTCAAATACCAGGAGGACTCGATTGGTCTTCACCAAGATGCACGAGATACAGAGCACGAAGCTGATGCCGAAGGCGGGCTGTCTCAGGCGGCACGTCCAGTCCTGGGGCTCCCCAATGAAGAACAGGGAGCTGGAGAAGCAGCAGAGCAGGGAGAAGAGCAGGAGGTAGGACAGCTCTCGGTTGGTGGCCTTGACGATGGGCGTGTTTCGGAACTTGATGAAGACTCCCAGAACAAAGGCAGTCAGGAAAATGCCCAGCACCGCGAAGAGAGTGAGAGCGATTCCAAAGGGCTCGGTCCACGCCAGAAACTCAATCTCCTTGGCAATGCAAGAAGTGTGGTTCTCATTGGACCAGAAGTCATCGGGGCACTTGTCACAGGCACTCGCGTCTGAAAATGACCAGTGCAGTTTCAGTTACCGTGTGCCACAATCAATATAACTGTGCATGTGGAGGGTACATGTGGTCACTTTGTATTTTACTTATGGATGATATTATTGTTATGCTTTACATCTATCAAGAATAAACTGTTCCCTTTCCCAATAAATGTGGGGTGGTCCGTTTCTTTTAACCCTGTCTGCAATAATTTGTAGCAAACACTACCTTGCACCCAGAGGTCTAACAGGGCCCCGGCATTCTGTTTTAAGTTCTGACTTATACTTAAAGCAACAACAACAACAACCACAGAATTGAGTTGTTCATGTTTGAGGTTTTCAGGATGAAGTTGTGGGATACAAACAGATGATAACATGGCTAGGATACTGAAGTTTATTAATACTTCTGCTATCTCCCACACAGCCTGGCTTATTTTGGACATGTGATGGGGCTTTGTTGCCATGCCAGAAAAGATGTCCTTTTAGATGAAGGCATAGTGTTCCTTGCACGTGGCTGGCCATATCTATGTTCTGAACTTTCCAATGAGGGAGACCACATATTTATCTAGATCAGTGGTTTTCAACCTTCCTTTCCCCTTTAATACAGTTCCTCATGTTGTGGTAACCCCCAACCATAAAATTACTTTGTTGCTACTCCATAACTGTAATTTTGCTACTGTTTTGAATCATAATGTAAATATGTTTGTTATTCAGGATATCTGATGTGCTACCCCAAAGGAGTCACAACCCACAGGTTGAGAATCATTGATCTAGATGATGGGTATTTACTAAGTTATTATTGCCTGCTAGGTTAGTGTGAAGTCTGGAGCATGGATGTTTTCAGTTAGAGATTGGGATGGGATCCTGGCCATGCCATTTGCTAGCCGTGTAACTTTGGTTATGGTTAATTCTCCAAGCCTCAGAATCCTCACTTCTTTTTTTTTTTTTTTTTTTTTTTTTTTTTTTTTTTTTTTTTGAAAATTTCTTTTTATTTTTTTTTTATTTTTTTGGTTTTTTCGAGACAGGGTTTCTCTGTGTAGACCAGGCTGGCCTCGAACTCAGAAATCCACCTGCCTCTGCCTCCCAAGTGCTGGAATTAAAGGCGTGCACCACCACTGCCCGGCGAATCCTCACTTCTAAGATGGAGGGAAAGACGAGGCCATTATTGTGGTCAGGTTGAAAGAACAAGAATTGTAGTCAATATTTATCTAGTCCTTCCAATATGCAAAGGTCAAAGTTTTATATATATATTTATATATAAATATTATATATATATTTGTTTAACTATTACAGCTCCTTAAGGGGTCTAATTGTGAATTTCTTTTAGAAGAATGTGAGCCTGGGCTGAAGGGATGACTCAGTGGTGAAGAGCACCTGCTGCTCTTGCAGAGGATGTGTTTGAGTCCAGCACTGACATGGCAGCTCACAGCCTTCTGTAACTCCAGTTCTAGGTCTAATGCTCTCTTCTGACACATGTAGCCACCAGACGTGCATTTGGTGCACATATGTAGGGGGAGGTGCTCATACTAAAATCTGGTTCCCTAATTGTTTCTTGATTATGTCAATAAAGACAGCAGAAGCCAATCACTGGGAAAAGGTAAAGAGGTGGGATTTCTGGGCCCCAGGAGGAGGAGGAGAAAAAGAGAGAGAGAGAGAAAAGGCTCCAGGCTTTGGAGAGAGGAGCACAAGCCATGTAAGGTGTGGGAGCTACTAGAACCCATGGCGGCCTCCGCCACTGGCAGAATTCTAATATAGGATAGCTGATGAGTTTAGAGCAATAGATTCTTTGCTCAGCAGTTGTATTATCCGTCTGGTTTTAAAATGTTAAGGCTGTCTGATGTTTTCCATTCGTGGCATTAAAGTGGGCTGGTAAGAGAAAACGGGCAGTGAGAGAAATGGGCACAGAGGAACGGGCGCAGAGGAACGGGCGCGTTCTCGGGAAAAACACAAGCCGAAGGTTTGGTGGTGCCGAGTGAGACCTGGACGGACACTGACAGAGCTAGCCGTGGGGTGATTGGCTGGCAGGCGAGAGATCTCAGAGCTCTGACTTGGCAACGCTGGCCGGGATAAAGAGATAACCAGGTGGAGCGTGGGCTGGCGAGAGCGGGGCCCTGAGGAAGGAACTATCATGATTTTAAAATTACACGCAACACACATACATACATACAGGCAAGCAACACACACACACACACACACACACACACACACACACACACACACATGAAATAAACAACAAACAAACAAATGTATAAAGAGATAGACCCAGGAAGAACATCAGAGAGATACTCTGGGTACTTGGAGCTGGAGCAGATGGCATTTTGTCCACTTAGGGCCATGGAGCTTTAAGAAAAGGGACACGCTATTGTAGGGCACACTTAGAGGCAGAGAAGGGAGTGTCATGGTAATGTTTATAAACACCTGGAATATTAAAACGAAACCCGATGAGGCCTTCTCTTCATCTCCCGCCCAGAGGTTGTTACACATGCTCTCCCCAGAAGGCCAGTGATTCTAAGCACTAGCTCTGTCCAGCTCTCCCCTGGGCTTTGCTGGCCCCGAGTCCTGCACAGGGTCGTGAGGGACTGATCCCTTACCTGTCTCACCACTGTACTCTCCGTCAGGACACTCCACACACTCAAAGCAGCAGGTGGGCTCTCCCTCAATGATCCCCTTCCTGGTCCCTGCCTGACAGTCCCGACTGCAGTTGGAGAAGGGCACCTGAGGGCAGAGAACACAGAAGTGAGAGGTTTGAGGCTGGGGTGGTGGTGGTCAAGGGTCGGTCTTACAACTCCTTTGACATGGGCAGAGTGAGGAGTTTGGGTATTAGGATTTGTGTGGCCAACTCTGGGCCATTCCAGATAGAGAGCCAGGCTCCTTGGTCCTGTTGCTTGTAAAAGTAAAAGGTAGTGACACCAAGTGTGGACAGAGTTGGTGGTTTGGTTCAAACACATGAAGTCCTAGATTTCACTTGATCTCAGTAGCAACTTCAGGAGATTTGTAAAGAAATTATTAGTATATAATTCATAATTAAACATACATGGTATTTTTGTAGTTGCTTCTACAAATTTTTCAGAAGTCAGTTTGACTCCAAGATTTGTTGGATGCCTATTGTGTGCTGGCTTTCAGATCACGTTCTGATCAAAACTTGAAATTTAATTGACAATTCTGTCAAGTAGTCAGGGACATAGATGACTGCGTTTATAAGGATTATCTCTGTCATACATTTGCTAATGTTTAAGCCTCTCGTGCCCATTTCCTGATAGAGGGCGTTAGGATTGCAGGGACCTGTACAGTAAATAGCTTCCAAGGATGAGGGGAGATGAGTCAGGTCCCAGTGGCAGACAATTACCTGCATTAATGAGGGCAAATGGTAAGCTGATAATACAGCATCAGTGCACCGTGCTGGGATTACCAGTCGGTTTGGGCTTTGAAAAGTCATTTGAAAAGCAGACAAAAATGTCATTGGTGGGCATAAGAGTTTAACCTGTGGAATCCCAAGACCTCCATTCTGAGAAGGTCGTGACATATGTTGTAATGGAGGTGAGGACTAGCCCATTGTGGATGAGATTCACTGTCACAGGAGACCTCCCCATGGTGAAGCCATCCCATAGACCGGGAAACAGCAAAATAGTAGCAATTTGGCAATAAGAACAAGTTGACTCTGGTTATATGAAAAGTGGTTCACAATACTCAACAGAAAGGCACTGCAAAGAGCAACATAGTGGATCTCAGCCAGACTCTCAGGGTATTTATTGTAGAGGATGCCTGGTCCCAAGGCTGCTTCTGCAGAGGAGCTGGGACTCCACATCTTGCTCTATTCTAGCAGCCTCGTTATGCTTTTGTTGCTGTGATAAACACCAGGACCAAAAACAACCTGGGGAGGAAATAGTTTCTTTCCTTTAGGCTGCAGTCCATCATCAGGGAAAGCCAGGAAAGGAACTTGAGGCAGGGACTGAAGCAGAGGCCATAGAGGGTGCCGCTTATTGGTTTGCTCTCCCTGGCTTGCTCAGCTTGCCTTTCAATGCCATTCAAGTCTACCATCCCAAGGGTGGCAGCAGCCATATTGGCCTGGGCATTCTCCAATCAATCATTAAATCAAGAAAATGCTTCATGGACTTAAACACAAGTGAATCTAATGGGGCATTTCTTTTTTCCCAATTGAGGTTTCCTTTTTTTCCAGATGATACTAACTGTGTCAGCTTGACCAAAAAACTAAGCAGTGCATTAGCATGCAGCCACCTAGGATGGTAACATATTCTTTGTCTTTCTTTAATGAGCATCTTCACTGAGTAATTAACTTCTGGTTATTAGTCAGGCTTTCAGATATGCTGGACATCTTGACCAGAGTCACAAGTATCTTCCTCTTGGTTAGGGGGCTCCCAAAGTAAAATGAATGTCCCTTTTGATTTTTGAATGGGTCAGCCTGGAGCTATTTGAATGTCCTTGTTCTAAAGCACCCAGGTCTATTTTGGGCTCACATCCCTACATGGCTAATGGAGATTGGGGTGGATGGAAAAGATTGTCTCATGCATGCTGGGCATCCCTGAGCCCCAAGTGTTGAAGGACATTATTACTTCTGGGTCATTGTGACAATCTAAAAAGCAGTCCCTTCGATCTCAAACTTGAATAGCTTATATAAGGTTGGTAGGATGTCTCCTTCAGTGCCATTTGAGAGCCACTGACCTGAGAGATGTTTGCTTAAATATTTTGCTCTGGTTGAGGGAAGTTTATGCCTGGGAAACTTTATGACTAGCCAGGGAGTCAAAAGCATGGTTGGTCATGAAGCTTGGGCTCCCGGGATTCCTCTCATCACTAAAACACTCTTATAGTTCATGGGAACCCTGACAACCAGAGCTGGGGAGCTCAGGAAGAGACACTATCCTAAGGGCCTACGGTGAATCCCAAAATCCTACCAGGCCAACAGTTCCCTGTCTGTAGTGCTGACATGGGGTCTTTTGCTTGTACCTCTCTGGAGAACCCACTCCACAAGATCTTCTCCTCGTTGATGAAGAGCCTTTCTCCCTTCTTGGCATACACATTGTAGTACCCAACTTCCTTGAACACAATGGAGCCGTCCTCTGGGGAGAGGTGCCAGTTGATGATGGAATAGTTCCCCACCAGGTCACCACACTCATCGAAGGTCACCTGCTCCCCCATGTTGTTGGTGAAGTTCAGATGCCGTAGGTGTTTCAAGACCTGAAGAGGACAGAGATGAACAAATGAGAGCTGTGGACTGCTACTGTGGCTTTGTTGGTTGTGTACTGTGAATATCTCATTCCAGCAAAGAAAGAAACATGAAGCTGAAGAAGAGGTCTTACTCTACCTTTCCTTATGATGCTTAATGTGTCTGTGGTAGCTCTGGCAAGCCACACCTTATTGACTACCTACAATGTAAGTGGTGTACAAAACACATTTTTGAAGATGGTAAGGGGAAAAGACTATATCTTTCATGACCACATCAAATGAAACCCTCTTTAGGTGCATCATGACCTTGTGGAACCACGACCAGCAGGGACAGACCCTTCCTGGCATCTCCTGAGTTGGATGTTAAGGAAGGAGAGGAGGGAAGACTGAGAGTTCTTGATATTTGCACCTTCTTTCCCTATGCTTTGAGTCTCTAGAGATGTCTTGCTGCCAAAATTCAGTGTGGAGTAGAAGGAACAGAGACAGACTGTGGATGGAGCCCCAGCTACCACCATTGACAGCCATGGAATATCTTTGAATTTATCTAAGGCCTTAGGAGTCAACAGAGCCCTTGCACAAAAACACAACTGTAGTAATTGCTATTACACATGAGTTATTTAACATTTTAAGTATTGTTTTACTGCCTTTGAGGCATGGTCTATAGTGTTTCATGTTATTTAATCACAAAAATAACATGAATGCCCCTCCTACTCCCCCCAATTTTTTTTTGAGACAGGGTCTCACTGTGTAGCTCTGGAACTCACTTTGTAGACTGTGCTGATCTTGAACTTAAGATATCCAACCACCTCTGCCTCCTGAGTGCAGGGATTAAAGGCATATGCCACCATGCCTGACTTCACTCCCCTTTTATTACTTGGGGAACTGAGGTACAGAAAATTGAAGTACTTTGTCCTGAATCATAAGCCTTTGGTTGTAAGCAAGCACCACACTCTGTTGCAGCTTGCTACTGAGGCACGAGGTGAAAAGACAGGCCCAGTCAGGAATATGGCACACTCATTTCCACTGTACCTCAGGAGCCCATGTCCCTTGCAGGTCCCACTTTGCTGCCTGAGGTGTGGTGAGGCCTAGTTGGGTGGACTAAAGTGTCTCAGCTTCAGCACTGAGTCCTTTGGTCTGTGGATTGGAGAACATCTAGAGGTGACATCCACTTTCATAAATTTTCTTTTTTCTTCTTGGTGTGGGCATGGGTGTGACTTCATCACATAGCCCAGGCTGGTTTTGAAATCATAATCTCCCTGCCTCTGTCTTCTGAGTGCTAGGTATACAGACACGTGACACCATGCCCGGCTTACCGTTATTTTAAAAGTACTTAAACATCCAGCATCTAATCAGATACTGGGGAAAAGTTTAGTGTAAGTCCAAATAGTTCTGGCCTTCCTGGGCCATGCTGAGGCCCAGACAAACACCAGTTCTTCACATATTATCTGATGTGTGTGACAAACTATGTCACAGCTTGCTGACCGTAGCTCCAGGAGAACCTCACAGAGGTAATGCTGCTTCTTAACATATTTTTATATTGATTGAATTTTAAAATTTGCATTTGTTGTAAGGACAGAGAACAGGAATGGCCTGGATTTACTCATAAGAACTCAGAGACACGGTTGGAAGCAGAAGTCCATGGCAGAAATCTGTTCATCTTTAGGCGTGTTTCCTGGCTGCTACACCAGGCCTGCTTTTCATAGTCCACTCTCTTAGTATCCTACTGTCCCTCTGGATGTCCTGGCTTTTGTTCCAAGACCTTGAAGAATAGGGCCTACTCCTTCCACACCAGCCAGTTCTGCAACCAGACAGAACCAACCTCAAACCTGGTTGGGAATGAATCCCACCAAGGTGTTGTACCTCAAATTTTCTTCTGAGCCTTCCCCGATGGTCCTCAGTCTTTGTCTTCCTCATCTTTGTCTTTATTTTTACTTACTTCTTAAATCAGTCTTGACTAGAGGGGGTCGGTCATATGTGCTCCCTTATAAGACTGTACCTGCCTTTTCTACTTTCTTTTAGAAAAGGCTTCTCCATGTGCTCCCATCCTTCCCTCAGGAGCACACAGCTCCCTGCTCTTTAACGGTCTCCCGCCTGCAGCTCTCAGAGCTTCCCTCTTCTGACTCTGAAACCTTTGTGATAGGGCCATAGCTCCTCCCACTTCTGGCTTTGGATAATTGGCTCCTCCCACTTCTGGCTAAGGCTAGTTGGCTCCTCCCACTTCTAGCTGAGGATAATTGGCTCCTCCCACTTCTGGCTAAGGCTAGTTGGCTCCTCCCACTTCTGGCTGTGGATACTTAGCTCCTCCCACTTCTGGCTGAAGACCTTCCATGGCTCAGATGAACATTCTTCAAACTTCTCTAGGAAGCTTCCAGAAGCTTCTTACCTTAGTCTTCTGTGCATGTAATCACTTTATCATAGAAGACACTACAGTTGCAATTGCCTTTTCCACTTGTCGCACCAGCTCTGGCTTTGCCATTAAAGGAGATTAGAACAGTAGAGAAGGAGGTGGGGGAAACCCCTCTACTCTATGTGCCGTGTGTCAGCATCGATGTCTATGAATATAGCTTCACTGATGCCTCACAACCCTGTGGATTTCTTTTATACACAATGAAACTGGCCATAGAAGGCAAAGCAACTTGCAGAAGTCAGTTGGTAAAGGTTAGGGCTGGGATGTAAACACGCCTTTCTGCTGTTCCACACTGCCTCCGATAAAACTGGCTCTAAGTGTCTAAGGTGAAGAGATCAATACGATTTCCTTATTAAATGCATCTTTAAAAAAGCATCATTCTTATTCGAAGAACCCTACATGTTTGTATGTGATTAATATTAGGTGTTGAGCTGACTGGGTTGCAGATTACCTGCAAACCTGGTAAAGTGCTATCTGGATGAGCCACCTAGTGTGCTTCAGAGGAGGCTAGCATGTGAGTCCAGTTGGTCTGGTGGGAAAGATTCACACCTAATGTCAGTGGACACCATGAAACCTTAGGGTGAGCAGAGAAAACAAATATGGATGGTAAACTGGGTAGCTACATGACTTTGGTAAGTAATTTTAGTCACCTCGGGTCTTTCCCCCATCCACAAGATAAGAGTGCTCAAGACCACTGATAATTGAACATTTATTTGGCGTAGACACCACCCTGAGCTCTCTACGAATATTAATTGATTATTAACATATAACAAACGTATAAGTCTCATGGTGCCTGTTTCTCAGACCAGGAAAATGGTACATAGGTCATTAAGTGGCTGCCTAAGGTCAGAAAACTATTATGTGGCAATTGACAATGGTGCAATCTGGAGGAATAGTCTTTATCGATTTATCTGTAATCAGATTTACATGAGCCACTCTACACTACCAGCGGCTTGTGTGTAGAAGTCAGATTAGACAGGTCATCAGACTGTCTCTAGTTCAACAGCTTAACTGGTATGAAACTTAGACTGAGAAGAAAGTTTAAAAATGGGATGGCGGAAGCCCGGAGAAATGGCTCAATGGTTAAGAACACCTGTTGCTCTTACAGAGGACCCGGGTTCAATTCCCAGCACCCACAGGGTGGCTCACAACCATCGTTCACTCCAGGGAGTTGGATGCCCTTCCCCAGCCTCCTTGAACATCAGGGGTGGATGTAGTACACAGACAGCCGTGCAGGCAAAACACCCTTACACTTAAAATATAAACAAATCTTTAAAAATAAGATAAGATAAAAGTGGGATGGAGGATTATGGGAGGCCACAGTTGGAGAAGAAGTTTAAAGTGAATGACATCTTGCTCGTCAAATGTAGTTTATGCTTTGCTATCTTTAAAATTTAAAAATCTTAATCCACCTTGCTGAGAAATACTTTACATAAAATAAGTACACCCTCATAAGTGTAAACTCCTAAGTTTTATCCAAATATACACCTTCCTTACTCTCACTGCCTTCACCCTATAAGGCTTCCTGATGCTGCTCTCCTGTTGTGGTGATTTGAATAGGAATGGCTACAATAGACTCCCATGTGTTTGAATGCTTGGCCCATGGCAAGTAGCACTGTTAGGAGGTGTGGCCTTGTGCGAGGAAGTGTGTCATTGTAGGGGTGGCACTTTGAGGTCTCTATGCTTAAGCTCCACCCAGTGTGGAACACAGCCTTATTCTGCCGCCTTCGAATCAAGATGTAGAATCCTCGGCCCTGCCTGCAGTACCAATTCTGCCTGGATGCTGCCATGCTTCTCACTATGATGATAATGAACTGGTTTGTATATGCTTGAGCCAGGGAGTGGCACTTGTAGGAGGTGTGGCCTTGTTGGAGTAGGTGTGTCACAGTGGGCATGGGCTATAATACCCTAGTCCTAGCTGCCTGGGACCCAGTCTTCCACTAGCAACCTTCAGATGAAGATGTAGAACTCTCAGCTTTGCTTGCACCATGCCTGGATGCTGCCTTGCTTCCACCTTGATAATAATGAACTGAACCTCTTGAACCTTCAAGCCAGCCCAATTAAATGTAGTCCTTATAAGAGTTGCCTGGGTCATGGTGTCTGTTCACAGCAGTAAAACCCTAACTAAGACACAAGCCCTAATTGTTTTCCTTCATAAGCGTTGCCTTGGTCATGGCGTCTCTTCACAGGAATGGGAATCCTACCTAAGACACCAGCCAACCTCCATATTCTCACATCCAGGACTCCCACTGATTTGCCATTAGAGATAGACCATTGTGCAAATGGAACCAGACGATTCTATTCTTCCTCCTCCATACCTCGACTCATTTATGAAGCTAATGTTGCTGTGACTCCTTCATCTAGTCTGCATCTACCTTAGCACCAGCACTTCCCCATACAGACCCTTCTCCATACCCACAAATCCTACCTGATCCTCAGGACCATCTTGCATGACATTTCCCATTTCCTTCCTTCCTTTACATTCTAACCTGGATGGTCTTTCATCCTCAGTCATGTGAGAAATGTATTTTAGTCAAAATTTGTGTCTTGTCCAGTACCAACCCATTATTTGCTTACTAAGTATTATTTCTTTAAATATTTTTAGAAATTATTACTTTATTCTATATTTATGGGTATTTAGCCTTCATTGATATTTAAATACCACGTGCATGCTTGGTATCAGCAGAAGCCAGAAGACATCGAAGGATCCCCTGAGACTGGAGTTAAAGTAAAATGTCAAACCACTTATGTATCTCCTCTTAGTCACCATGTGGATGCTAGGATAGAATCTGAGTCCTCTGTAAGAGCAGCCAATGCTCATAAATTGGGGAATCATCTCTACACCTGTCTAAGTCCCATTTCTCTTTTTAAATAATCAATGAATTAAATTTATGTGTATGGATGTTTTGTCTGAATACATGTCTGTGTACCATGTGCAGAGGTAAGAAGAGGGCATTGAATTCCCTGGAACTGGAACTAGAGATAGTTGTGAGCTATGTGGGTGCTGGGAATTGAACCCTGGTTCTCTGGAAGAACAACCTGTGCTTTCAAACACCAAGCCATCGCTCCAGCCCCAAAACTCATCTCTTTAAGCACCCTTAGTAGTTCTTTTGGCATGCATGCTTATAAGTTTTATATTAGAGCACTTTACATTATGCATAATACTTCACCTTTAAGTCATGTAGTGGGGAAGAAAGAGGTGAAAATCATTTCACACTTAAGAACAATGATAGAGAATCTTTACATTGATTATTCCTGGCACACAGAAACATCTCTTTTTAAAAATGGCACTGGGATTTGAAGCCACAAACCTCATGACTGCTAGGTAAGTTCTCTCCCACTGAGCTATAGCTGGCGAGGATGTGGGGAAAAGGGAACCTTTGTAGAGTCCAAGCGAGAATGTAAATTAGACTAGCCACTATGACTGCCAGTATGGAATTTCCCCAAAAAGCTGAAAGAAGAACCACCATATGACCCTGCGAGTGGATGCAATGGAGTTTTAATCAGCCATAGATAAGAATGAAATTATGTCATTAGCTGAAAAATGGATATAAACAAAGATGATCTAGGGAGGCAAAATCAGCCAGACCAATATCACATGTCTTGATGTTTTTTCTTATTTGTGGATCCTAGATTTTATACAGATACATAAATCTCATCTATAAAACAGAAGTGAGACTGTCTGGGAAAGAATGGGAATCAGGAGAGGGGAGAAAGGGGAAGGTAAGGGAGGGTGAATGTGATCAAAATACATGATATGTGAATTAAAATGTCTTTATGCAGCTCATCACTATATGCAATGAATACGTGTCAATAAAAAGCAATTAAAATAAAAAAGTATTTAGGTATTTCTCCCAGAGAAGGCATTCTTCTGTTTTCAGAATGCTAAAAAAGAAAATGATAATCCCACTGAGAAAGAAAATGTAAGGTTCTTCGTTAGATTGTACACCAGCACAACGTGTTGCTTCTTTGTTTTCTTTGTGAAGTGGTGGAAGGAAAAAGAATGAGTAAACCAAGGGGGGCTGTGGGGAGATGAAGACATAACAGGATCCCTGGTGCATTGGTCACACTCTGAGAAGGACACATGTATCTCAACGAAGGGTAAATGCACACAAGTTCTGAGAATTCCGCTTTCTTTTGTGTGGCGACATTTCCATCTTGTGGTCTTTGAGGGTATTCCCACCACAGGACTCTAGAGTTACCATGTATGCATTGTAGACATGGGTGGGAAGCCCCTATCTATATACATTCTAAAAGGCATAGAATTTAGCCAGAGCCAAGAAGACAGAAATGGTCCACACACAGATAGGACTTTCCATCAACGAAAGAAGTGTATGCTTGGCAGGGAGCCAGCAAAAATGAGGAAGAAAAATTCACAGAATGGAAGTCCATGAGAGTCTGACTGGAAAAGATTTCCAGGAGAAACTGAATTTTGACAAAAAGGAAAAGTTCATGGTGGATAGTGCTTAGAAATAAAACCTGGTGCTCCTTGGGTGCACCTTTCATGGGACATAGGTCTTCCTTTCATTGGACATAGACTTGAAGAGATGAAGGACAAAGATGTCATGCCAACGGCTAATGAGAAATGAGATTTCTGCATCAAAAAGTAATACGCAATTTGAAGGATGGTGCCAGGCAAGTGGCTTCGAGGCAGAGTTGAGAGATGGCAGATACAGGACCACAAGCTAACTCTTGGATGAGACTGTATATAGGTGGCAGGCTTCTACCTACATAGGCCTTCATAATGATGTCACTGCTTGGTGGTACATCTCCTGACAGTGAGCGACGTGGCCAAGATCTTAGAGAGTCTGGAGGCTTCTAGTGGAGACTGTAGTAATCATGGAAAACATGGTAGCTTGTGCGCATGCCGTCCACCCTCAGTACTTGGGAGCCACTTTCCAGTCCCCTCCTATTCCTCCTTCTTAACCTTTTAGAACTTAAAGTTACTGCAAAGGCACCAGACAGTGACACCATGGAATAAGGAACAGAAAGACAGAGATGGAATCACCTGTGGTGGGTACACTTCTGAGCTCTGCAGCAAGACTAGCCACAAAATTTCCTTCCCCCCTCTCTGCACAGGTCAGTTTGGCTTGGGTTTTCTATTACATTACTAATGAGCTTGAATCATAACTACAGTCCCTCCCCTGACTCAAATTTAGCCCTAGCCATCTTACTTTCCAGTCTGGGAGAAGAGTTACTGGAAAGCCAAGTTTCCCACGGAAAGCTATTTTCCTTTAACCCTACCCTGCTCCTGTAGCATTTTCAAGAGCTGCAGTCTTCCATTCACGGGCTATAGATGTGAAGAAATATTTACCACCCAGATATTATTGTTTGATTCATCTTACTTAAAAGTTTGCAATTGAAGCATGACTTCTGAGGTCTTCATTGTAGCTTAGTGCTTTTGGTAGCGGTTCAGTGTGAAGAGGGGGTTTGGGCCCACAGAGATTAGAAACTTCTGTTGACCGTGATGTCTGAGGGAGATTTTCCCATTCAAGAGAGGCTGGGAACCTGTGAGCCCTGACTTGTTTTATGAACCTAGACAGTTACTCCTTAGAAATGCATGGGAGTTGCTACATTCACGCACATAAGTTATGTGCTTTTTGTTTCTTAGTATCTTTCCCTGAAAGTTTTATATGGTGGGGATCTGTATACAAAATTGTTTTACTTCTAATTTTTGTCCACTGATTGATTGTGAGTGTATTAAGATACCACACGATAAGGGCTGTCAAAATAGCTCAGCCATTAAAATGCTTGCATGAAGACCTGGGTTCAGTTTCCAGCACTTAGGTAAAAAGCCAGACATGAAGGTACATCTCTGTGGTCATATCATTGGAGGGAAGGAGAAGAGACAGAGACAGGAAGCTCAGTGACTGTCAATGAGCTCCAGGCTTAGTGAGAGGCCTTGTCTCAAAAGTTAGGTGGAAAGCTGCTGAAGAAGACAGCCAACAGCTGATCGCTGATGTCTGCATGCATGTGACACATGTGCCCACACTCATACGTGGACATACACCCCCACACAAATTACTTCTGTGATAGCCACATATTTGTTTATAGCTTGCAAGTTTATGACTTGCTTTCATATCTCATTTCATTTTTAAAAGAAACTTGTGTGGACAGCTGGTTAGACATAAGGTCCATGTTATAAGGGAAGAGGCTGTCACTTAGAGGCTTAGCTTGCCTAAGATCACAGCTTAGAAAGAGGATGCTAAGCTGGGCCATTTGATTTGGAGTCAAGGCATACCTCATTCCGTTTTTATGCAGAATTCTGCTACTTTCTGGAGTTGAGAAAAACTTACAAAAGGTATAAAAGAGAGTCTGATTGAAAAACCAGAGTTGACCAGTTGTTTTGTTTGTTTGTTTGTTTTTGTTGTTGTTTTGTTTTGTAGTTGTGGCTAGTGTTTCCCTTTGAGATGTTTACCATTTTAGATTTGGCATGCCTTTTGTCTGCTTAGCTGGCCAGTTGGCCAGTCCAGTCCAGGGAGAGCGACATAGAGCAGACACAGTGTCTGCACACAGCACCGCTTTCTTCCCTGTAAGCACATGGAACACAGTAGGTATTGGACAAATGACGGTTATTCACAAGGGGAAATATCATTAACTCGGATGTAACTCAAGCCACACTAAACTATTCCCCAGACACTTGAGGACTTTAAGGAGCAATGCTTTAGGTGTTCTGGACGTCGGACTAAAGGACGGTTGAGCTGCAGCTTTCCAGTGACAGTTAATCTAACACCATCAATTTTGTAGCAGTCAGTTTCTCAGATGTTTGAAAAGGTTTCATGAATCCAAAGTCCTACTTTGCTCTCATTTTGAGATTGCAATTTTTGTAATCATTCAGATGACTAATCTTCCTTGTCTTAACTGATTACCCAGGAGATGGAGGCCTACCCCTGGGTGTGACCATGAAGGTGCCTTCAGAGAGGAATAGCTGAGGGGGAAAGACTCCCTCTGATGCTGGCAACATCCCCCTGCCTGAGGACCTGGATAGAAAGGAAGAAAGGGAAGAGGAGGAAGAAGAGGAGGAGGAGGAGGAGAGGAAGAAGGGTTAGTAGGTCCTTGTCTCTGCTTCCTGGTTGGCCAAGAAGTGAAGAGTTCTTTTATGCCACATGCTGTTATGGCTATGATGTCTTTCCCAAGCACATGGGACGAAATGTCCTATAGACTAGACCCTTGGAAACCATGAGTCCAAATAAATCCTCCTTTAAGTTACTCTCCCGGGTACTTTGGGTAACAGTACCACAGAAGTAAATAATGTAGTCATTATGTTTCTTTGCTGCACCACCTTGATTCTGCTTTATCACACAGAGAACAGCTAGCTAAGTGAGAGACTTACCTGCCAGGCCTCAACTTTCTTGATGTCTGCACAGGACCCATTGGTGAAAAGCCCCCTTCCGGGTAAGCAGGTGTATATATCTTGTAGGGCATGCGCAATGGAGTAGACGGCTAAGTACACATTGTAGGATATCCGTAAATGTTCGTAATCCATGTAAGGGGTCTCGACACTGTTGATGTTCTCATCCCCGGTGCAGAGGGGTCGGAAGGCAGTGGAGCTATTGAATAACCTGTTGCCACCTTCCTCGTGACTTTTCACGAAGGTGTCCACGGGTAAAGGTCCTTTTGCACCTTCTTGCAGATGGCAATTAAATGTTTCTTCCCAAAACTCTTTGGCAAAACCATTGTGGACAGACTTCCTGGGATGGACTTTCTGTAGGAATTCTCGGAAGCCTGGAATCTGCCCAGCCTTCAGCCCGAACCCAATGGTGCCCCCGACTACGTGGAAGTACTCAGGCATAGCAATCAGAGAGGAGCTGGCCCACGCCTCGCTGGCCAGCCAGATCCTGCCTGTGATGTTACGCCGCACAATCTCCTTGATGAGGGGTTCTAGGTCTGGGCCACTGGAGAAAACGACAATGACCTTGGCTGTCGAGTTCTGGATCACTTCCACCACCTGCTGGATCTCTTCCTCGTCAGAGTACTGGGAGATGAGCTCGCTGAAGTCAATGCAGATGTCCCTCTCCTCGGCTTCCTCTCGGAACTTCTCAATGCCAGGCCTGCCATAGTCATCATCAGCTGCAATCGTGCCCACCCAGTTCCAACGGAAATACTCGATAATGTCAGCCATCGCGGTGGCCTGGTGTTCATCATTGGGAATGGTGCGGAGGAAGGATTTGAACTGATTCTTATTGCTGAGGAGCCTGCTGGAGGAGGCATAGCTCACCTGGGAAGAACCAAGAACTCAGAATGAGCAGAGAGTGATGTACCAGGCCGCTCTCAAGGATTAACGTGATGTCACTTATCAACCGTGTTCAATGTGGGCCCGATGGAGGTATGAGAACAATCAGGCAGCTCCACCCCAACATGAACCCCCAAGCACCTGTCAGTTTATCTGGCAAACTTCCTAATTCCCAGTGCATGATTCTTTACAATGACGCTTTCAGAACTGCTACTGGCAATAGACTTAACCCCTTCATAGTGGAATGTGCTTCTCTCTAAAGGAGTCTTGTGCCTTCTAGATTCCTCTGAAGTGCCTCTTTGGTTCTATTAGAACCATGGGCTCACTTGACACATGTTTTGCCTGTTGGGCCCAGGTTCCAGACTGAACATTAGAGCTTCCTGCTTACTGTTATGAATGCTTTGTACATAAGTCAACATCTGGGAGAATCAGTTTTCTTATAGTTATAAACTTTAGGCTCTTCTGAGGACCCTCACAGAGATCTCGCTTCTGACTCTGCTCATTTTTTTCTCTTCCCATTTCCCAGGATTCCTCTCCCACTTTCTCTGCTCTTTAGATAAAACTAATACCAATTACTGTATATTCCCAGAGCTGCTTAGCTTTTAGGCTCAGTTAAGTCAATCAAACTTAATAACGTAAGCTCATTTATCCCACAATTCAATAACAACAACAAATCTCACTAAATATCACCAGAAAAAAAAAAAAAACTTTTTCTTCTCCCGGCTTCTTGGTGCTTCAGCTATCACCCAAATCCCCTTCCTTTGCTCAACTGCAGATGATGACTAAGACTACTTGTCCAGACTCTGATGTGAGTCTCAGAGACATTATAGAGGCTGAAAGGGGGGCCTGGAGAAGGTGCATTGTTGATAGGTTCCCCTCTCTGCACTATAGACAGCCCTACATTTGTTCATGGGTGTCCATCAGAGACAGAAATGTTCTGATGCTCAGAGATCACTGTTTACAAGGCCCTGCAACATTTTTAAAAATATCACACCACAGGGGATGGGCAATGGACGAGCTGACCAACCCCAGCAGGAATCTCAGGCTCTCCTCTCCCCAGGACCCACTTAGTGCCTGAAAGCATCAAAGAATCAACACCCCCGGTTGGGCCCCAGGAGTCATCACCCCTGGGAGTCATCACAGTTCGACAGCTAGGGAGTCCCAAGTTATCAGAGCATTTCTTCTAATGAACAGACAGCTTTCCTCTTAACCGAGTCTTTCTGGGAAGTGAAGTAGCATTTAATAGCCACTGTTCTCTAGTTCCCTAAGGCACCCTTGAACTTCTTCAGAAAACAAGCGGAAGAGATCAACAGGGATTCTTTTCATACACTTCTTACTAATGGGAATAATTAGCTTCATTTGGGCAATCTTTTAAATTTCCAACAGGCATCTTTTTCATCAATTTAGAGTCTTAATATGAAAAATATCCAAGATACTGGGCTATAAATGACTCAATCAAATTTGCCAAAGGCAACTACTCTGATAAGGGCTTTGATCTTAGAAGCTATAATATGAAAGCGACGACTTAAAAAAAATCTGAATAATCCCCTCCTGCTTCCATAAAAATTCAGGATCTAGGTGATTAGATGAAGTGATTTGTATACGTGTTATTAATTTTTGAGAGCCTCTTTGGAGGTCTTAGCAGGGGCACAGAGTTACTCGATTGACTGACCTTCCTCTCTATTCAGGGAGGGTCCTCCTTGACCATGTGAGCAGCTTCAGGAAGAATGTACATGAGTGTTTGGGGAGGAAGGAGACACCTGCCTAGACGGCCAGATCAGCTGGATCAACCCTGGCGATCTGAGGTGACAGACGTCCTAGCCAGATCCACATTGTTAATTTTCGAAAGTTTTGTTTGTAGGTTAAAAAGAAAGAAAGAAAAAAAAAACTGGCTTCAGAGTTAGAGATTTGCTCTGACATTTGCCCATCAATGCTCTCTTCTTTATTTGCTTTTGGAAAATGGACCAAAAATATTTATAAAAGGATATATATTAAAACTCATAACTCATACTGCCTCACATGGATATATTCTCTTAAATGTATTTAATATAATATTTGACTTGTTTTCAAAAGACAGCCTATAAAGTCAAGTAAATGTCACCCAGTGTCCTCCCAAAACAAAAAACCTTTTAAAAACACATCATATTTTCCTTGGCAGAGGGGAGAGCAAAACGGAAAATTCAGACAACCATCTGGCCAGTTTCTTCCAGCTGGTCTTTTTGTTGCATCCACTTGGTGGCGTGATTGACAAGTAAGTAACAGGGCTGGGCTTGTGGTCCTACCCACAGAGCAGTGTTTTCTAGCACTACAGTGCAATCCACTGGGAAAAGATCGAAGTTACAGATAGGCTGCATCCTAGCCTGTTAGGCCATGTGCTCTGCAGGGTGGACACAAGCAGCTCCCTCAGTGATTCTAACTTGAAGCCACAGAAAAGAACTCCTCATCACCGTCATCCTCCTTCTCCTCCTCCTCCTCCTCCTCCTCATTATTATTATTATTATTATTATTATTATTATTATTATTATTATTATTATTTGAGAGTGTTTCTCTATGCGCTCAGTGTGCTGCATGTTTAAATCTGGCAGGCAGACTGTGTAGCATTATTTTTAAATGCACCATGAAGGTAAGTTGAGACAGAGTATCACTTTGAAGGTAGCCTACCCGGGACTCACGATGTAGAGCGGGCTGGTCTCAAATTCACAAAACTCCACCTGCCGGGATTAAAGATGTGAGTCCCACCACACCCAGCCAACTGCAGCATCCTCACCGCTTTGATCAATCATACTCTTGTCTTCTAGTCATGCAGAAGTGAAGCTCTCTTCTTTCCATTCTTTACCAGAAATCATTCCCATCTTCTACCGCTGGGCTGCCGGTTTACCTTCTTGGTACTTTAAAGATACTGTCTCACAGTCTGCCAGATTTAAACACGCCCAGCACATTGACTAATGCTGACTGGGTCAGAGCATTTTGGTACAAACATGACAGAGCCAGGGCTTTCCTATGTGGAATATCTTTATTTCCTGGAAGTACAAGACAAGAATGCCTCTGCTGTTACAAAGTCTGCAAAAGGATCAAGGCTCCCAGCAAAGAAGCAGACCCCTTGCAACAAGAGAAATGGGAATTTATTCATATGAATTTTGGATATTGTTTCAAATATTAAACACTGAAAAAAATTTCAAGTCTGATCCTTAATTTATAATTGAAGGTCATATCACAACCATTTTCTTATCCACAGACATTTAAGCTGCTTGCAGTTTTCACTGTGACAAAGTGATATAATAGATCTGTAATTATTAATCCAAAGAAAGGTTGACTTGATAGATCATAGTGCTAAAAGGGAAATCAGGTAATAAAATGACATTTAGAGTTTGCTGTTGTTTGGTGTGGGGGAAGTAGAATACAACTTTGAACCAATGCTTATAAAAGACTTGTATTGGTGAATGCTTAGTATTTGAAAACGTACCCGCCTCCTGCCCAGGCTGCATCCCTGCAGGATGGAGACTGTTCATATACACTCTGTCAATATTTGTTGGGGGATATTAGGATATGCTCCATTTCAATCTGCATAACAGTGACTAAGCTCCTCTATTATGGGGAAGTAAACTTTATTTCCCCATGAATGAAAGCTGATAATAAGGAAGAAGTAACTTTGAGGAAAAAGAGTTAGGGGTGGATATTTTTTATTTGAATGGCGAGACTCACATCATAGAATCTTACTCCTTTTGGTAAAAATAGAAGGCCAGTTACTAAAGGAGTGACATGGGAAATAACAGTGAGAAAAAAGATCAAGTTGTACACACGTGAGTTATGTTGAAAAGAATATTAGAAGAACAGAGAAGGTTTCATAGACATAAAGGTCTCAGAGACCCCAAGCGCTCCCGATACAGTACCCAGCTACCTTTGCGTCTACGGAAAGCCTCAGAGGACACTGCTAGCATGCAAGCCTTCAAACCTGCTTCTCCTGCTCCCTGAGTCTGGTACCCATCTAAGGAGATGCCGTTTGGTTGGTGGGTAGCTCAGAGGTTAAATGGTTGAACCGTTTTTTTTTTTTGTTGTTGTTGTTTTTTTTTTTCCAGAGAACCTGAGTTCGATTCCCAGGACCTGTGTGGGGTGGCTCACAACCACCTGTAATTCCAGCTCCAGGAGATCTGACACCTCTGGTCTCTGAAGGCACCTGCACTTGTGCACCTATTTAAACACACAACATAATTTAAAGTAAGAAAAATAAGTCTTAGGAAGGAAGAGAGCATTACCTGGGGGATATAGAAAAGTCCCAGCAGGTTGGCTACCGCTGTGGAGACCCCGGAGCCGGTCGCCCCCACCACCGCGATGGTCGAAGGAATGTGCTCGGAGCAATTGCAGAACTCATCCAGGTTCAGAGAATCGATTTTGTTCTGGGCAACAAAGCTCAAGGTGGCCTCCAGCGCCTTGGAGACAGTGTTACAGGTGTCGAATATCCTATACCCCAGGGTCATGTTGGGAAGAAGGGCAGGGCTGCTGTTTATCTCCTCTATGGCAAATATCATGGCTTGTAACCATCGGAATCCACGGAAGTTATACCTGGAAGAAAGACATGGACGTGGTGGGAGACCCTGTTGGGGTAAGGACTGTCAGAGCTGGGCTTGAGTCTTGGCTCTATTACCCTTCAGTTTGGGGATGTGCGCTTTGAGGTTCAAGGTCCTCTGTGTAAAAACCGGAACAACACTTTCCTATTAGGCTGCCTTTAAAGACGTCATGAGATAGGTGAAATTCTCAGCGCAGTGCATTACTTTTGAATTAGGGAACACTAATAAAAATGACGATTATTGGTATTTGTTGGGTAATTTATACCTGCATTCTCTAGCATAAACTTTTCAGTAGCTGGTGTGAAGGTAGGTGTGAACGTAAGGCGTGGCTGGGTAGGTGGTGCGTGGTGTATAATTATCAGGCTGGAGTGGGAAGTTTGCGAGTTTGAGGCCAGTCCTGGGCTACATAGCAAGTCCCCTCTCCCTCCAAAAGCACCAGGGACTGTAAATAGATGCGGATATTAATATGTGGGAACCTAAAAATAACCTCAGATGTGCAGATTTGTCACAAACTTAGACTGTGACATTCCTGGAGGTTAAAGCAGAAAGTGAAATGATCCTTCTGTAGATAAATATCAAGTATTTAAAGAACCTCGAACAGAAAAGGTAGGAGATGCCTTAAGAATTCTATGTATGGGATAATGTATAATTTTTGCTTTTAAAAAATGATCATTGCTGCTTTTTAAAGAACATTATTTTAAGTTAAAAAAAAATCAAATATATCAACAAAGAAATAGTGTCAGTTTCCTTTCTCCCTGGCTTGGGAGAAGGTGGCTGGATAAATATGCTGACTCAGCAAATCGGGGTCCAGGGGAAAAGTCATCAGGAGAGGCAGGCTCCTCCTCCTCCTCTGTGTTGTGAGCCCTACTCAACTCGACAGGAGGAGAAATTCAGTCCATTGTATTCTACCCTATGGTCAGGTTTCCAGAGTTCTTGGTCTAACCTTGGATGTAAATATTTCTGTATCACTTTATGTTTCTTTCAACACTTAGTTACTTGTTTCAAACTTGTAAGATTATTGGGAGATACAAGATTATTTTAAAAACATTAATGAAGTATTATTTTTATGAAAACCACTGCTAAACTGGTTCTGCTACTGTTAACACATTTTCAGGGCAAGCATTTTGTTTGTTCACAAGGCTGTTCCGTAAGGAGCAACACGGCAGCACTTGTCCATGTGGGTCATATAAAAGGACAGTCAGTTTTGGTGCAATCCTACACTTAGTTTTTTTCCATATTCATGAGAAAAAAATGTCCCTGGCTTTCCTTATGGCATGAACAGTTTTGTTGGGATAATGTTGACCTTCACTTTTCCTTTTCCAGCTATCAGGAAGTTCAAGGTGAAGTCTGGCTCCCTTCTGTAAGCTGCGGGTTGCAGAGGGAAAGCACCACTCTCTGAGAGGCAGTTGTATGTGAGGTGAGCTCGTGGCCTCTGAGCTGTCTCCTGTCTAAGCGAGGTGACACTCTGCTAATCACATCCCGCTATGGCGCTGTCTGTGGCTGGGTGCCATGTTCTAAAGGGGTCATGATCAAGGAGAGAGCATCAGGTGGGGGGCAAACAGAATGGTGAGGGGTTAAAATGTCATACAGGACAGGAACTGGTAAGAAAACTGAGACTATTGGCTTGGAGAACAAATGATTTGGAGGGACATGTTAGCTGCCTTCCAGTGTCCTGAGAGGCCATGGGATACCTAAGTATTTATTCTGTGATGTCCTATCTGTGCCAGGAATGTTCCGTGTGTGTGTGACAGAGTCAGACGACGAGGATAGTGTCAGGGAGTAGAGCACAGGAAGGGGTGTAGCTTCTTATGGGAAAGACATTTAACAGAAATCGTTTCAAAATATAGTGGGCTGTATTTAGAAAGTGCTCGCTTGGGTCTTAGAGGCTACCCGGCTTCTTTCGACTCTAAATGCCTCTATTAAAGAGGGACAACAACAAAAAAGGCAAAGCAGCCAAGACCCATGGGTCACTGGAGCACATAGGTCAAAGAGAAATTCACTACAAACGTTTATGAGCTGAAATGAACTTCTGTCCATACCTGTTTAATTAATCAGTTGGTGAATGGATAAATTAATTAATATATTGCAGCATTGAAGATTGAACATACGTGCATTCTAGGAAGAGCTGTACACTAGGCTAAGTTCCCAGTCTTTCTTATTTATTTATTTATCCTCATATGTCCATGTTGGAGTTGCAGGATGTGCCACCCTGCTCAGCTCAACTCCCTCATAGTCTTGAATGGAGCAACACTACGGCCAGATGCTGATTCTACACGAACAGTGATGCTCTGGCTACCAAATTACTGGCCCTTGACGGGCCTGGTGTTTTCTATACCTGATGTTTTCTTTAAGGAAAGAAAAAGAGGGGTCCATAAACCTCAGCAAGATAACCAGATTTTTTTGAAAAAGAGAAAAGGTTTTTAATGTTCCTTTGGGTCCCAAGCAGCTTTTTCTCTAACCATCCAGAGATGGAGATACCCTCCATTCATCCTTCCCTTACCTAATGCACTCCACAGACTCTGGTCTTGACTTCAGATCTTGATCTTTGGCTGCTACTCCAAAGTGGATAGGAAAGAGACCCCCTAGGATAATGTCCCCCTTCTTTTGGGCTCGCTGGTCGGGCCCATAGGCAGAGGAGTGCCAGGCGAGAACCAAGAGGGCCAAACAGCAGCTGTAGGATGCCATGGCTTCTCTCCAGGGGACAGAGAAAGGTCTTAGTGCTTTGGGGGCCTGAGAACTCCACGTCCCTTCCCCCTCGGTGTGGTTCACACCTTCTGGTGGGGATACATTTCTACAGAGTTGTTAATGACAGAACAGAAGTGATGGCCTTTGTGTCTCCACTTCTGCCTTCTCCGTTGCAGAGGTGTAGGGTGGTTGGTGCTTGAGCCCTGAGAAGCGACATCATGTAGAGACTGCCCAAGATGTTTTCTAAAAGAAAAGAGACAAAGTGGATTCAGCTAAACCTGTATCTCATCTTAGTTTGATGACAGAGGTAGCTCAGAATTTCCATTTAGAGGGGCCCAGAACTAGCAGATTGAGAAGCATGACTTGGAATCACAATTTTACAGTACTGCATGTAAGAAAACTTCAGTTGCCCATACTGCAGAAGGACTATATCCAATTCCGAGAGGCCACATTCTAAAGAGGCCATCAACGAGCACAGCCTGCTCTGTGGCTGCTGCCTGTGAACCAGTCATCGCATGAGTGATATATGGAAATGTCCCAGAAGTAGCAGCTCCTTCAGCTAAAATACCAATGGTGGTTTTACTTACCCATATACTCCTACAGAAAACACAGAACAAGTTTCATTCAAGTTTAAATCTGACTTCAAGCAAAAATGTCAGAAAAGATCGTTCTTCATTTATTTTGATAGGCCCCTCCCCTTTTAGTGAAGGTCTGTATTTCCAGTTTGTAATGTAACGGTTTATAAGGCTTTTATGAACAGTTCATAGGAAACCTAACATCTTAAATGGTGGGTTGCAACATAGTAGGCCATACAATTGAATGTGAGGGATCTTGGAAATTTTGACAAGGGCCACCAAGATGGCTATTTGAGTAAAAGTGCTTGCTACACAAGCTGATGACCTGAGGATCTGAGTTCAAATCCTGAAAGGGGAGAATGGACTCTTAACCATTGTCCTTTGATCTTAATATGTGCACAGTGGCAAATGCTCCCCCCCCCAAACCCCATACAATTTGAAAAGGAAAAAATAGCAACAGTAAAGATTTTCTGAAGAAGTATTGGCTACACATTAATTCTAAATCAAATACATGATGAATCTGAGGTGCCTCTGGCAGTGCTTAGCCTGGCTGCATCATGTGATTTCACCACCGCCTTGGTTCTGAGCACACAATAGCCTGCCATCACATTGGGTGACAAACTAATGCTTCTGGAAACGCCTTAGCTTGGATCCAAGACAACTGTGTGTATGAACTGCAGTATTTTATTGAGCATACAAAGTTTTCTGCTCTTAAACGACTTAGTTACAGAAAGCTGACATTTTCAATTTCCCTACTGCCATTCCTTGGCATGTGGTGAAACACCGTTTTTCCAGACTGTATTGTGTCAGAAGGTTTCATTTTTCAACATTGTCATTTGAGTTGCTGATTTGAGTGTTTTGAAAAAGTCAAAATCATTCAGCGGATTTTGACTTGGGGTTGGGACAGATTTTCAACAATTTCTGAGATGGTCCTAATCATACATATTTATACGAAGTGGTATATTCAGCATTGACAATTATAAATCAGATATCAATAAACTCTTGGGAACGTTGATGATGAGGCGTAATTTTTAGCTGAGATTTATTTATGTAAACATAAACAAATGCTTTCAAATAATCAGTATGCAAATTTGCTGTCATCGTTAATAAATGTTAAAATTATATGTAAAATCTCCTATAATGTTTTCCTTCCTTCCTTCCTTCCTTCCTTCCTTCCTTCCTTCCTTCCTTCCTTCCTTCCTTCCTTTCTTTCTTTTTTAAATACAGGGTCTCTTTGTAGGCCTAGTTGCCCTAAAGCTTTCTCTGTAGACCAGGCTGGCCTCAAACTCTCAGAGATCGATGAGGTCTGCCTCCTAAGTGCTGGGATCAAAGATCCACACTGCTGTGCCTGACTCCCAGCCAGCTTTAATTGTCAATTTGACATAGCCTAGAGTTATTTGAGAAAAAAGTCTTGTTTTAGCAATTGGCTATGTAAGGTTTCCCTGTGGGCATACCTGTGAGAGACTGTCTTTTATTGATCAATAGGATGACCCAGCCCCCTGTGAATGGCACAATTTGTAGGTCGGTGGTCCTGGGCTGTACAGGAAAGTTAGCTAATTCTGAGCCTGTAAGGAGCTAGTACACAACACCCTTCCTGGTTCTGCTCCAGGTTTTCCTGGCCTTGATCTTCCTCAGTGAAGGACTTTGACCTTCAAGTGAAAGATGAAATAAACCCTTCTTCTTTCCTCATTCTCTCTCTCTCTCCCTCCCTCCCTCCCTCCCTCCTTCCTTCCCCCTCTCTCCCTCCCTCCCTCTCTCAAGACAGGGTCTGGCCTCAAACTCAAAGATCGCCTGCCTCTGTCTCCTGAATGCTGGGACTAAAGGCGTGTGCTACCACAACCTGGCTCCCTAAGTTGCTTTTAGTCAGATTTTTAAAAAAAAATCACAGTAACAGAATGAAACTAGAATAGTAAATAATTGCTTTAGTTATCTTCATTTCTGATTTGTTATCAGTAAAGATTTTATTTGTGTGACTATTGTATATGTCTATACACCTAAGACCGTATCAATTATTTTTTCCAGAAAAAAGTGGGGACAAGTGAAAAGATGTGAGAAGCACCAGGATGAAGGATTCCAGTAAATTATGGATCAACCACTGGCTCTGGGGAAGCCTTTCTGCTGTAACCTCATCAGCCTGCTAAGACCCCTGGGCTGTGCTCATCCCACATCCCATATCCCAGAGCCCTTCTGGGCGGGTCAAATACTGATTGCTTTTTAATCTCGGCTCCATATCGCCTTTCTCAAGTTCAGGGCCAAGGACTGCACTGCCAGCTGGACATCTTCATGTGGATCACCCTTCTGAGCTGCTACATCTTAACAAGCCCTAAACGCCCCTCCCTCCCAAGTCTGCTCCTCCTTCATTGCTTCTGACTACAGAACATTATTTGGTGCCCACCACGAAACAAGCTTCCTCGCCCCTCTCACCATTCTGATCACTGCAGAGTCTTCTTCCTAAGTCCCGTGGGAACCCACCCAGTTCTCCCCATATTCAAGGGCATCTGAACTTTTAACTTGAACTTGCACATTTCTTCCTGGCTTGCCTGAACCACTGTGAGGGAATCATTATTTTCATTGTTTAGTCTGTTTAGTTTTTGAAACAGGTCTTGCTAGGTAGTTCAGACTGGCCTAGAACTCGCTATGTAGCCCAGGCTATCCTCAGACTTGGGATTGTCCTGCCTCACTCAGCCTCAAGGTTTATAGGCATGTGCCACCACACTCAGATCCACTTTCCGTGTCAGCACTGCAGTGTGTCTGCAAGCTTTCGCCGTTAGCAGAAGGAAGGGTTTGGAGCACAGAGTTAGCGCTGGCTTTGACTGTATTTCTACAGTCCCAGTGTGGGACTCTGGGTGAGTTGCTGGATCTCTGTGAACCTGGTAATACAATGCATGGGGAACCATCCGCACATGTAAACCTCTAGAAATGGTTAGCCGTGACAAACCACTTTCTCGGAAGTTTTTGTAGTACACAAGGTCACATAAGGCCGTGTTCATACAGGTATAGGATGTACTTTGAGCAGAGTCTGTCAGTCCTTACACCCTACCTGGTACTTGTCTCTTCTCCCCCCTCCCCCAGTGGCTCCCATTGTTCCCAGACAGTTTTACTTCCACTTGCTCGTCACCTGCACATGCATGGCTTTATGTGTGCCTTAATAGGTTTATCTCCAACGGCATCCATTTCCCTGCTAATGACATAATTTCATTCTTCTTTTTAAAAAATTAAAACTGTTAAGTTGATGAATATGAGCATGTCTGTGAGTGTGTGCGTGTGTGTGGGTGTGAGTGAGTGTGTGTGCGTGTGTGTGAGTGTGTAAGTGTATGAGGTTTGTGTGTGTAAGCATATGTGGTATGTGTGTGTGTGAGTGTATGTGGTCTGTGAGTGTAAATGTATGCGGTATATGTGTGTGACTAAGTGTGTGTGTGTGTGTGTGTGAGTGAGTGTATGTGGTCTGTGAGTGTAAGTGTATGTGGTATGTGTGTGTGACTAAGTGTGTGTGTGTGAGTGTATGTGGTGTGTGTATGTGTGTGTCAGTGTATGTGGTATGTGTGAGTGTGTGAGTGTGTGTGGTATGTGTGTGTGTAAGTGTGTGAGTGAGTGTATGTGGTGTGTGTGTGTCTGTCTGTCTGGTGTGTGTGTGAGTGTATGGTGTATGTGTGTGTGTGTATCTGAGTGAGTGTATGTGTCTGTGTGAGTGTATGTGGGTGTCTATGTCTCTGTGTGTCTCTGTGTGTATTTGTGTGTTTGTGTGTGTATTCATGTGCGAATGTGTGCCAGGGAGGCTAGACATTGGACGCTGAGTTCCCTGAACCTGGAATAATGAGCCGTGTGAGCTGCCCGACCAGGGAGCTTGCTACCAAACTCAAGTCCTCGGCAAGATCAGGAGGCGCTCCAAACCACGGAGTCATCTCTCCAGCCCTCAACTTCATCCTTCTTGTGGCTGAAATAATTCCACTGTGTATAGAAACCACATTTCTAAGCCCACCCCTGTGTAGTTGTACACTAAGGTTGTCTCCACGCCTTAGTCTTGTGGACACTGCTACAGTGCTGACGTGCAGGTCCTTGTGTGATATGCTGATCTGGGGTCTTTGGGGTAAATCCCCAGGAGTGGTAGAGCTGAGCCATATGGCAGTATTATTTTTAATTTTTTTTTAAGCAATTTTACTCTGATTTCCATAGAGGTGGGACCATTTTGCAGTCCCACCCCCTCTACAAAGGCCCCGCCTTCACATCCTTGCCAATACTTGTGTCCCTTGTTTTCTTGCTGCCTATTGTTCTGGTTGGAGTGAGGTAGACTTTCAGTGTAGTTTTTATATGTACTTCCCTGATGGCTAGCAATGTTGACAAATTATTATGTGCTCATTGGCTATTTGTATTTCACTTTTTGAGAACTGTCAGTTCACTTCATTAGCCTATTTATTGATTGTTTGGTGTTTAATATTTTGAGGTCTAGTTATTAGTACTTTTTTAAAACAATAATGTCAGAAGTATACATTGGAGAAAAGGCAGCTTTTTCGTCAAATAGTGCTGGCAAGACTGGATAGTCTGCACACAGCATGAAACGATGTCAGTATGTCTCACGCTGTACAAGAATTGACTCCAAATGGATCACAGACCTTAAGTCAAGACTTACTACTCTAAAACTGATAGAAGAAAAGGTTCAGAAAACACTGTTAGGGCCCTGGGCACGGACAAGAACTTTGTGACTGGAACCCAGTCACTCAGGTAACACCACCAATAGAGTAAATGGGATTTCTGCACAGCAGAGGAAATGGAATGAAGAGGCAGCCTAGGGAACGGAGAAGCCCTTTCTAGCTGTACCTCTGACTAGTTGCTTTCTAGACTGCTGGTGTTTGCTTTGAACTCTGTCCTTAGCCCGACTGAACTTCCACTCCCCTAGCCTCCTAAGAGACTCTGACAATCATTTTAGCCAATATCACTGGACTTCACATGGGAAGAGAAATCAGAGATGATGAACTTCCATGGAATTAAGTCCAGAAATGTTCAAACATTCATGATCACTCTAGTTTTTGGACTCGAATCCAAAACTTAGTTTTGGATATTTGGGTTCATCAGATGGACCTAACATGCATGCTTATCTATGTAGTTTAATATAAAAGTGTACAGAGGCCTGGTAGTATCAAGATGATCAGCATATATATAATCGTATATAATTCTGTCCTTAGGCCAGTGGGTGGCAACAGTGGCTCCTGTAGAGGAGCTTCAGCATTTACCTCAATGGAAAGAAGTAAAAAACAAGCTGCCCCACAGAAAACTGAACTTTCTTTCTTCAGACTAAATCCATTCATAACTCAGACCCTGTCATTAACACAATGTCTAAACCAGTAAATGCTAACTGTTTGTCAAATGAATACTTAGAAAGTATTTGGAGACACTTCTGTGTTGATAAACTACTGTGTTTAGCTCTTACACACTCCAGTTTATTTTAAACTGGGCAATGATTTGGCAAAGAAGGTAATTCCCAGTCCACTTTGTAGGTGAGAAATAGGTTCTCTGTATCCGTGGCTCACTCAAGTGAGAAGGCTGGCACTTGAATTAAGTATGCCCCAAGAACTCAGAATTTTAAGGAGTCCTGTGCCCTGAATTAAGTAGAAGTGAGAACATTGTGGCCAGTTGGAGTGAGTCACTAAGGCCTCTTAAGGTTTTTCAGTGACAGATTAGCTCCTAAGGGAAATTTATTAGCTTCGATAATCCACTCAACAGAAAATTCATGGCGAGAAGTAACCGACACTGAAAGACGTGGGGTCAGTTGCAGTAGCAGTGAAGGCTGCCAGCCTAATGTAGTCTCTGGGCAGCCCTTTTGGGTGACTAATTTACTTTCAGAGCTTAGAGTCATCTTAGGCCCTCTCCTCCACCTCCTCTCACATGCAGACTTACCCTTCCCTCTGCCTTTTCCTGCCTGCTGTGGTCCCTTAGTCAGACTGCCAGCGTCTTCCCTCTCTAGCCCCTGCTCCCACACCTAGGCATAACAATGACAGCAGGACCAAGTTCATCCGCCTAATCTTAGGTGCTCATGGCTGTGCCTTTGGCTTATTTCGGCTTGTAGCGATGAGACTATAAAAGTCTGTGAATGATCACTAACAATACTTTGTATTTAAAAAGATTTCTTGTATTTATGTGTACATGCCTCTGTGTGTGTATGTGTGGGTGCGCGCGTGCCTGGGGAGGTCAGAAGAGGGCATCAGATCCCTTGGAGCAAGAATTATAGACAGCTGTGAGTTATCCACTGTAGCTGCCAGGAACTGACCTCAGAGTAGTGAGTGCTCTTAACCACTGAGAGTAGTGAGTGCTCTTAACCATCTGTTCAGTCCCAAGGCTTCAGTTTCTAGTATGTGTATCTTGCATCTTCCCTCATTTTATGCCACAACAAATTCATTGTTAGCTGGAAAGTGGCGAAAATAAAGTCTATCCTGCTCGTCCCCTCATTTCTGATGTTGTATGTTCACATATTATGTCCCAGCCAATAGGATTTAGGATGGAGGCCTGTGGCAGCTTCTAAGAAACCTGCTTAGGAGAGCCAGCCCTCCATCCCTGCGTCTGCTTCCTTTGCTCTGCTAATAGAGGTGTAGGTGACAGCTGAGGCCCAGCTGGGACCAAGAGCACCACTTTAGGGAATGATGGCTCTGTGGATTAAGAACCCTATGGATCAGAAACACACCAGTGGACCCTCCCAACCTTCATGTGGCAGAGCACACATTTCCCACTTGTAAGCCAGAGTCTTTCTATATTTTTCCTAACTAATTATTCCTAACAGTACCTGTCCTGAGTCCCAAACTCATTCCATTTAAATTGCATCAATCCTGTTTGCCTTCCTCCAAAAAGCACCACACACAAAGCCAAGGCTAATATTTGTTTTTTTCTCTACCTGGCAGACACATATCGGAAGCAGCTGGTTCTATGGTTGGGAAGTTCTTGCCATCATTAGGATGTCATGAGGGGGTGTTTCAGTATAGACAGGTGATTTCTTATTGAGTTTCTTACCCAAGAGATTTGAGAAAGAGGTGTGAGCAGACTGGGCTATGGGGATGAACTGAGTCACGGTTTTGAATGACATGCAGCATCTTGGGGGCATGGTCTGTCTCTTCCTCATTATTATACCTACCACAAAGTACCCCCAAGCAACACATCTGAAATTTAGTAGATAATACATACAAATTTGTTAAAGGGTGACTGGTACAGACCAGGTCTGGCTGGGCAATTTGCAGAGGGAATAGGGAAACAGTCACTGAACTTGACCTCGAGATTCCTGTGGGTGGGGCATCTTCATGATCCCATTGCTTTGAACGAGGGGCTGAAGCTAAATGGATACCCTTTAAAAAAATCTATCAGTTGAATGTTCTTCTGTGCAAAAATGTAGGAGGTTTTTGTCTGGTCTAAGATCCACAGTTCAGATCAAGTTGCCGGAGGATAAAGACAGGCTAGTAATCGATGTTTTGACTTTCAGTTTTCACCAAAGTAAAATCCTCCCTTATCTGCCTTTGGCTTCAACGTTTCTAGGAACTGTGTAATTCTCCAGCCAAACGATTTTGTCCACCTAGAGAAAGCCGGGGCACAGATCTTCCAAGCACAAAACCTGCATGCATATTCAAGGCATGGCAAGCTCAGAAACTATGACTTCTCGATTTCTGGGTTGTAGAAATAATATTTCTAGATTACCCATGAAAGAAAATGGAACAGGAAATGTTTACAAAGCCAAATTGGTTTCCAATGCAGGTCATCTGTCCATCTGTCTTTGTTGGCAGAGTACACGGATTTCTCTTTGGTTGATTATAGAGTAATCTTTGTCCTCTTTGTCACAGATTGTGGGGTTTGAACCTCTGTGTGGAAAGGTGAGAACTGTGCATGCTTTCATGAGGATGAACAGGGAAAAGTAACTGGGAGAGTTCGAGCAATGATCAGCAAACTGTGTACCTGACTCTGGTTACAGTTTTCCTTATTCTTGCTGAGGATGCATCCATGGTGGGGGTTCTGTCTACACCTGTTGCCTAAGAGTTAGGGAAGGACAGCCTATCTGCCATCATCTATGTGACCACCCCCATCAACATGACTGTCCTCAGTCCTAGGTAAGACTCCATTTCTTCTATTTCAAGGTGGGACATCTCTTATTTTACAATGGGGGCCTCTTTTAGCACGGTAGGGAGCACAAACTTCCCGGTCACACTCTGCTGCCTCCCTCCAGTCTGGCTCGTCTGCTGGCCAGCTGCTCGGGGTTCTGTTCTCCCTTTCTCCAAATCTCCCTGACAACAGGTGTGATTTTTTATTTTTGGAGAGCCCACGCCTCATTTAGCTCCGGTAATGGCTTAATTGAGTTGGAAAAAATGTGAGGACTGGAGCGTGATAAAAACCAGCTGAGTTGGGGACTGGAGGGAGAGGAGGAGGGAGATGGATGGACAGGAGTTGGGAGGGGCATCCCAGGATAAGAAGCACCATGGAGAGAAGCAAGATGAAGCAAATGTAGGAGAGGAGCAGGCCAGGGTGCTGGCATGCATCGGCTCTGCCTTAGGAGAGTTCTCACAAGCAGAGGTGGCTCAAGGTGCAGGCTACATGTATGACTGTTGTGTGTACATCCACACTTAGTGTGCCCAAAACACAAGTTTTGGCTATGTGAGGAGCTCATGATGCTCTCAAGAAAATGGGGGAGGGGGGGAAGCAGTGGAAGGTGAGAGGTGTGAAAGTTCAAGGCTAACACATGATCAGGCCTCTCTGCTCCTGGATTTTTAAGAGTAGACAGGGGATCACTGCTGACGCCTAACTAGTCTCCAGGTAGAACTGGGTGAGTTACTTACTGGGGGCACAGGTCAAGGGTTAGGAAGTCTTTTCTCCTGTCCTACTTCACTTCACGCCCAAGTGAGCTCTGCTGATGGATGTGTGCACACCCACAGGGTTAATGAAATGGTTCATTTGAACTGCAGAGATACCCAGGAAGTGTCCTCATAAACAGAACAGAGCTCCCAGCCTCACACAGAAATGCTTCTATGGAATGGCACCATTGGATTGCCTTCCTAAACCACAGAGGTCCCTGACTCCCAGGATGGCATAGTGCATCCATTTGCCACCAGCTAGGGTCCTGGGTAAAACAAATTTAAGGACTGATGTGTACTCTGCCACTGGATAAATTTACCTCCAAAAGGCCCTAGCAGAAGGTATCACTACCTCTTGCACCCAGACATTTTCCTCTGTCTCCAATGCTGTAAAACACGGACTTGGAAGGGCTAACCTGGTGGAAAGCCTAGGATCCCAGAATCTGAGATTCTCCTGGGCTCTCTGAACAGATTTTGTATGAGACGCGTCCCCCCTTCGGTGGGTCCCACATGTTCTGTGACCAGTGGCCATGAGATCCCAAAGGCGGTCCTGGGGGGACGGGGATGGGTGAATATTTCAGCGTACTTTCCCGTCATTTCAAGGGTAGATTCCGGCTCCCACCTGCTCCCTAAGAGCGCCTCTGCCGCACTCAACAGGCCTGCACAAGCAGCTTGTCTCCTACCCATTTGCACCTTGCCAGGGTCCACATGGATGGATGTCCTAGACAACTGGGTGTCTGAAGGAAAGGAAAGAAAACCAGGGAGTGGACATAAATGATGCTTCAGACCTATTAAATTAAAAATACAATTTAAGCTAAATATTCCCCATGGTGGTCAACTTTCAGATAGTATCCACGTGGTATGTACAGTAGACACAATGAGGGCAGTTTCAAGCTGCTAATGGTAAGACAACTAATTTGCAAAAATCCTGTGTATTGCATCACTAGCTCTTAGGAGGTGCAGGATAAGGGATATACAGAGGTCCTGGGCTCAGCTGGGCTTGTGCCTTGTGTATGCACACTCATGCAAAGGCCTTCAGAGACCTGGTGGCTCACCCATGCATGAGCCTTCAGAGACTGGTAGCTCATGGAATCAGTAGGGTTTGTTTTTGTTTGTGTTTTGTTTTTTAAATGGCCTACTAAGACGTTGCAAATTGTCTCTATAAGCCAGTTCTCATTAAGACAGAGATTGAAAGGTGCCCTGTGGAGTTTACTATGACTCAACAACAACAACAAAACAAACAAACAAGCAAACAAACACCCAACCCAACCCAAACCAACCTAAACCAACCAAAGACCACAACAAACCCAATGGCTCTTCCTGCTGTGTTGGACCCCATTTTCAAACCTCATTAAATCTTTCCTTTTTATACAGTGATAGAGACATAAACACAAATCAATGTGCAAATCTGGTGTGTTGCTGAGGGTGATGAGAAGTATCATCAGGTGAAACCTGTGTGTCATTAGCAGGCAGGAGACACAGGAGTCTTCTGGCCTCAGTGTCATTAGCAGGCAGGGGCTACAGGAGCCATCCTGGACTCATTAGTTCATTTAAGCAGACTCTCTTGTCACATCGTTAATCTAAGATGTAGAAGTTTACAGGCAGAACAGACCCAGGCAGCTTATCTACCTGGGAACTGGCTTATCATGTTAAAAATCAGAGTGGCCAATCCCACCAGAATCACAACATCTGGGTTAAGAGATCGAGAGAGCATTTTCTGCTGAGTCACATGAGCAACCTACGCAACCCTATGCAACCCTACGCTCCCCCAGCTCCCCAACATTTGTCAGTACAGCATTTCTTCAAAATGCTGGTTTGGGTCTTAAAAGAAGTTCTCTTCAGTTGCAGCATAAGATCCATTTGCTATGGGATGACTTTCTGTTTTAACTGGACTGCAGGTGTACACTACTGGATTACGAATAATCAGAGACTACTAATCTCTGCCTCCTGTTTGGATTTCTTTGTTATTTTTATAATGAATCTACTGCCCTGAACTAAGAGTTCTCTTGTTTCTTCCCAACTAGGAGGCCACGAATCCTGAAGATTTACCACACACCTTGCTTCCCTCCCATCCTGTGCTATGAAAATCTTTAAAAATCCTCAAAACATTCTAAAAAGAGTTTATTACATCAAAGGGCAATTAGACTTTGGTGATGAAATTCTGGACTTTCATTGTTGCTTGTGAAATTATGAGAAATAATGTACGTTACTTTTTGTGAGCTGCCAAGGCTTGGACCCATGGCCTTTTCTTTGCTAAATGCTCCACCAACCTGTGTTACTTTTACACAGAGATGATGTCCTGTAAAATGTTACTGAAGGACTGGCTACAGGACTGGAGAGATGGCTCCAGGACTAAGAGCATCCTTCCAGAGGCCTTGAGTTTCGTTCCCAGCATCCAGGATAGGCGCCTTATGAATACCCATAAGTGCAGCTCTGTGGGATCCAACACCCTCTTCTAGTCTCTGCAGGCACAACCTTGTATCCTCCCCCCCCCATTAAAAATGGCTATATAAATGAACACAAATATTAACTATGAAAGACGAAGAGTCTTCTTCCTAGTTATATGGCACAACCTTCAGATATATTTTTGGCAGTCTAAGTACATGAATATTGCACTAGTATTGGCAGACTAGGCTTGTGGATAATGCATCAAATATTCTGTCCGTTTTCTTTATTGCCTACTTCTCTCCTTTATATTTCATTGCCCGTTAAAGTAGACTTTTATTTGGAATGTGACAGACATCAAGGCATGCTTACAAACCATAAGTGAATTCTTAGTCTGAAAACAGCCGTGGAATTGGTGTCCAAGCTAAGAGAGAATCAGAACCTCAGAGGCTGACCAGTCACGATGTTTCCCATGGGGACCAGAGCTGACCTCCACCACCAGATTGGCTTCTCTGCTTTGTGCTTCATACAGATGGAACTATGTATTCTAGCCTCTTGGGCACACACACACAATACACACACATACACACACAATACACACACACATACGCAATACACACATATACACATACACACATATACACACACATACAGACACACACACACATATACACACATACAGACACACACACATACACACACACACACACACACACACACACACACACACACACACACACACACGCATACACACACAAAGCAAGGTCTGCAACAGTAAGCTCTCTCTCAGCTTTAAGTTTTGTTTTTCTGTGCCTGGTTTCTTTTGTTTGATGTTTGCAGACCCAGCCATGCGGTTCTGTGGAACCTGTTGGCTTTTCTTCTCCACTGAGTAACACAGCCACCCTGTGTCAGTCAGCAGTGGGGCATAGTCTCATGTTGGGAGATTACAGCAGTCACAGCGCACCTACACAGACGCAGGTGGCTTAGTTTTGTCACTCATTGTGTCTTCTTTTAAATCAGTTTTTCACTTATTTCGTGTGTACAGATGTGCTGCCTGCATGTATGTCTGTGTATGCCTGGTGCACTCAGAGGTCAGATGCGGGTGTCAGATTCCCTTTGTCTTTCTGAGCCTGGGTTACCTTGCTTCAAGTAATGTCTTCTAGCTCCACCCACTTTCCTCTAGATTTCCTTTTAATTTATTTGCCTTCTTTTTATATTTTATATTGTGTTTACCTGCATTCCTAAAAGTATGTGAACACTTTAATTATTTTAAACTTTATTAGAGAATATCATATTGTGTGCAATCTTCTGCTACTTCATAAGACTCACCTGTAAGTTTCTATTCTAAGTCATGATTTTACCTGCTGTAAATTTCTTTATGTGACTAAATCTTAGTCCACCCATTCATGTTTTCTCTAAAGGGTATTTGAGATTTTTTAAGCATCACTTGCACGTACCACCTCTATGAAACATAAATGCTATTAACTTTTTGCAAAATGTTAAGGACTCGAGGAACAAGATCAAAGTATATTTTATATGTGTTTGAATTTATGTAACAATAAATAAACAATTTCCTGAAATGTTAACTGAAAACCACGTGTCTTTTAAAATTAAGGCTGTTTCTCTTGTTTGGTCACCACTGCAGTTAAACAACAAACAAAATGCTCATTTCTTGTAGAGGTAGAATTAAATCAGTCTCCTTGTTCCAAGCCTAACAACTCAAGGAACTTTATTTCCAGAAACTTTAAATTATTTCATATTTTTTTCTAGAAATTTCTATTAATATCCTGTAGACCTTTCCACCATCTTTTAGGACATGATAACAATCATGGGTGTCATGTTTTTTAACTGACAGTCTGAGAGCAACAGCCTAGCTAATCTCCGGGCATATGTATGCCTGTTCCCAATGATGTCACAATGTGGCTGACCACTTCCCATATCCCTGTCACCCAGGTCCTCGTAGCCGTGCATTTGTATGCCTTTTAGGGAAGTCCTTTTGGAATCTTTGTTGGTGTTTTCATCTCCAAATGTAACCACACTGCAACCAGTAAAACTGAGTTTGATTTTATTTTTGAGGAAGCATGTCTCTTGGTTAAATTCATTTTGAATGTTGTTCCCTGTTTTAAGGGAACATATCTCCCCCTCAGGAAATATTTATAGACTTATTAGCTGACCTCTCCAGATTTTCCCAGGAGCACCTGGAGTCACCCTTTTAAAACAAACAAACCAAATGGAAAACCCAAATCCTGGAGTACATCAGTTGCCTTCATGAAGACTCTCCATTAGTGACGGCACCTGAAGTTGTCCTGAGGGAGGACAGTTCTGACTGTCCCTTCCTTAGACAAAGCAGACTTTAATACAACTGGAAAAGCACCCCCCCCCCCCAAGCGCTAGGAATTGAATCTAGGGCGTTAGCCATAATGGAAAAGCCCTCTGCTGCTGAGCCAGGGCCCCAGCTTCAGCGCATCCTCGTGGTCACCAGGCTGGGCAGGACAGTGAATCTTGACTAGTTTCTGGACCTGCAGCAGTATGAACATGGAGACGGGATAGAACTGTGGGTCCCCAGTCCCCTCCATCCACAGAATTCCTGGTCCCCTCCATCCACAGAACTGGAAGCCCCAGCTTTTAACAAGCCCTCTGTGTAACTGATGCACGGTCAAGTCTGAGCATCTCAGCCAAATGATCTCCTTTCTGCATTTGCGCCAGGTCATATTCTGTTCTAAGAGCCCCCTGAACCCAAGCATGATTCCTTTTTCTAAGTGAACCTTTTTCTTCCAGCATTATAATTTCCCAATGTAACTGGCAAGCAAAACAACAAAACAAAAAACCCAACAATAATAACAACAACAACAACAACAACAAAATACACCTTGAAGAGACAAAAGAATTTCCTGTCCCTGCCAACCCCAAAACAATTTCCCTAAAATCTCTCTCAGGCTCTCAGGCAACAAGCTGCTGAATACAGTGACACTGCATTCTGGGACATCACTCAGGAAACACGATGATACAGCCTTATGAATTTCTATGAGCTAAGGAAACACAGCCACTACCTACAGGAGGCAACTCCCCCCCCCCCACCCACCCCACACACAGACCGCTGAAGGGAAGCTGCAGCTGAAGAGAACAAAAGGGACTTACCTGCGGGGTTGTCACATTCCTCCACCCTTTCCCAGAAGAAACCTCCTGAGATCTACTTGTAACTTGAATCTCACTATTTAGTCCCTTTCTCTGATATGCAAAATGACTGCATGTATTTTTTTTCTTCACAATTTTTCCACCGGTTCCAAATAGGATGGCCTGAGACTCTTAAGCAGGGCTTTGAGAAGTCTCCTTTGCAAAGCCCTGTCCATCATTCCCTGCCCAGTCTGGTCTCCCTTGAGTCCTTCTTGCAGCCCTTCTAAGGCTAGACCTTCTAGCAGTCTGTGGTCTGTGTTTACCGAGTGCGCTCTGTCTCTCTGCCTTGCCTGCACCTGGCCTCCATGAGGCACAGTTTCTGGTCACAACTGGCCAGCTTGAGTACAGATGACCAGTCCTCCAGAGTCACAAGGTGGCCTTGCTACGTGGAAACCTTGCCAACAGCTGTTTGATCCACTCCCCTTTGAAATAAGATTTGATCTTCTCACTCTTGCTTTCCTCTGTCCCTCTTTTATCTTCCAGAAGTTTCCAAACAAACTTTAAGTCTTCTAATCTCTCTGTAAGTGGTCTAAAAGTCAAGTACAAAGGTCAGCATCTCCTCTCCTAGTTTTGGGTCACTTTATGTTAATTTCATTAGACCAGGACCCAATTCAGCTCATGGGTGGCTTGTTTGTGTAAACGCACTTTCCATTAAAATGCAAGCATGCTGCCCAGCTTACGAGAATAATGCCTATGGTTGTTTTTGTGTTGCAAGGGTAGTTTGACTAGTTATGGCAAAGGCTAACCAAGTCTAAAATGTTTACAATTTGACCCCCTATAGAAAAATCTTCGGAGGCCGGCGTGCAGCTGGGCACAAATCCCTTACTCTTTTCCCTCACTAGACAACCTGGCTCTGACAACTGATGCATCTGAAGAAAGCCGCACCTTTTGCCATTTAAAAAGAGTTGATTTTACCAGGATTCTCAATAGGAGGAATGAGTGTGAGGGTCTGACCATGGCTTGGGATAGAGGTCAGCTCTTTCTGCTGGCTGTCATCTGACTCCAGGCACCTGGAGCTGGGCTGTTGACAGGAACAGAACAGACTAGAGGCCTGAGATGGGACCTCCCCATCCCATCACTGGAAAGCCTTCAGCTAAAAGAGGGAAATCAAGCTGTGGTTTTGACTCACCAGCAGGGCACAAGCTTACCCCTTAGAGGTTGCCCAGAGAGCCAGTTCTGTAGTATACGGGTTGCCTTCCAGTGAAATGACCTAAAGGAATAGTTTGCTTGCTGGGGCTTGACTGCTAATTATCTATCAGCCCAGGCATGACCTAAAACTGGATGGTGGTGGGGGAAGGGTAAACGCATAAGAAATAAGCCCTGTCTACAGAAAGGGGAGAGAGTCCTCTCACTCTTGTGTTTCTCTTCCCCATTTTCTTCTTAGTAACACCCTGAGGTGCAGAGCAGGGTCCCTTTGGAGAGAACAGGGGGAGAACAATCAATGTCCTTCAAGTAGGGCCTGCCTGGACAAGTGGGGAACAGGCTTAGAGGAGAGGTGGGAAATGAAGGGACGCACAGCTTCACACAGCTGGCGCACTCTCGGCCATGCAGTGTACCACTGCTGAGCTTGGACCAAATAGGTTCTTACTCGTGGCAGAGGAGGACCACTGTGGGGTAGCACATGAAGAAGGTTCTAGAAAGGGATCGAAGGGGAGTCCAACTCATTGATATGGAGATATGTTGTCATCTACAATTATATTCCTAGATATTCTGGGATGCATATGGCCTATGGGCTGCAGGTTGAACATCCCGATAAAGGACTGGGCTTGTGCTAGGTGATTTGTGGGAGGGTTTACAGAAGCTGGCCTTTGTACGCTGTCAGAAGTGCCTGTCAATCAATCCTAATAGCTCTTGTCTTGGAGGAAGGCAAGCTAAAGTGAGGCTGGGGCTGGAACTGACTGGAAACCAGGCCAGGGAAATGATTTCTACTGATTTAAGGATGTAAGGTTTTTTGTGTACACTCAGACGCAATTGCAGAGTGGCTCTGTCTTTATCGCAGACACAGGGTTGCTTTGCTTCACACTCTTGTTCTAAGAGGCCATGGGTGTTCAACAGGAGAGTTCAACAGCCTAACTGATAGACCCCAGAAAGTTGCTCAAACTTTCCCTTCAGGTTCTGCCTGCTTCCCTTTCTCTGATGTCACAAAAATCCCAGGATAATGGAGTCAGAGAAGACTTTGAAAATCACCTAGTTCAAACTCTCCAGGTTCAAGGAAAGGGAAGGTCAGAGATGTTATGTGACTTCCAATGTCACGCAGCCAGCAAGTTTCACAACTGGTAGTCCCGAACCTCCACCAGCATGGATCTGGCTCCATCAGGGCTCCTTTCCTATCTCTTTACTCCAGCCCACATAGCCCTTAAGTCCCCACTAGCTCCAAATCTTCACTGTCCTTCTCACGTGCTTTTTTAAAAAATAGCAATAAGATAACTTCATTCAGAACAAAGCAATAGAAAAGATCAGAAGAGAGCACAGGAGAGCAGCAGGCCAAGAGATACACAAACAAGGGCCTTCCCAAGGCTCCGTCCGTTGTTCTGCTGTTCCTCCTCACCCTTCAGGAAGGGCTCAAAACCCACATCTACACAAATTCTCAGTGCTCTGTGCCTGGCATTTCTATTTCCGAGTCTCTTGTCCCTGCCTTGCAGTCAGGACCCTGGTCTGTCTTAGATCTATCCAATGTCCTAGCAGTCCTGTAATACCGTACACCTGCTTCACCCAAAGACTGGAGGAGGCTCTGTGACCATCCTTCCTTTCCTAGTGTAACTTTAAAAAAATAGAGTAGACAGAGTAAAGAACACAAAAGGCCCAGTAAAACCGCTGAGGTGTTACAGGGGCAGGGTGAATCTGATGATCTCCAGGCCACCCTTCCTGTGATGGCTATCTGGACATGCGGGCATGCTGGAAGAACTGGCCATGACTAGGGGATTCTGGCTCAAGGTAGCAGCAGCCTGCAGCTGGTATGCTCAAGCCCCTATTAAAAGAGAACCTAGGGTTGGCTGTGCAGCAGCACAGGGTGTAAGGATGATACAGCCCTGACTAGTCACGATTTTATTTGTGGACACAGGCAATGGTCCCTTAAGTGTTAATGAAAGCCAAGCCTGCTCATATGCATAGCTGATCCAATCTGGGTGTTTCTTGTATTTGAAAAACAAGATGAAATGACTTGCCCAAAGTCACCCAGGCAGAGCAAAAATGGGAGTGGGTGTTTGCTTGTTCATGGGCTGTTCTTCTGGAGGAACTGGGTTTGATTCCCATGGCCCACATGATAGCTCACAACAGTCTGTAACTCCAGTTCCAGGGATCTGATGCCCTCTCTCTTCTTGCTTCCATGGACATTGCATTCACGTAGTGCACAGACGTGCATGCAGGCAAAACACTTATACACACAAATAAATGATAAAGAATGGAAGGCAAGGTTCTTATACCAAATGTCATCTCCACCATGAGGGACAACAGGGCACAACGCTCAGGTGATAGGCTTCAACTCTCTGTTTTAGCAGCGACTCGCTGGCACCATGGGCCTAATTGTTCAGCCTTTGTACCTCTGCTTTCCCATTCTGTAACACAGGAGTAATAGCGGGGGTTATATTAAAATAATGCCTGCAAGCATTTAGCATGGAACCCGACACAGAAAGTACTCAGCAAACAGTAGTTCTTAATATGAGAATGTGACAGTGACCTTCTCCTGGGGTTCCTAGGGTGAATTGATCAGGGGAGCAACTCAATATCTCCCCACTGACTATAGAATGCTATTGGCTTAGTCCCTCCTAGATGGGCCCACTTCCGTGATGATAAGACTGGAGGGGCAGAAAGCCATGCAAACCACCTCACTGGATCAGAGAGATGAGTTATTAGTGTTGTGGGGGCGGAAGGTCTAGCAATGTGACCCTTCCCTACCATAGGGTCATGATCCAAAGGGATATTTTCTGATGTTTCTAAAATATCTGCAGCTGGCTGATGCCACTCAGAAAGCTGTGAAAAGTCGAACCTATGGGAAGTGAGACAATAGTCCAAAGATGTAGGGACAGGCAGGGGTAAGTGTAGGGGCAGGCAGGGGTGAGTGATGAGTGGGGATGGAGGTAGGGATGGGAATGGAAGGGTCACGGGGGAGACAAATTCCAGGTTTCAAAGGCGGGTCTTCCCATCCTTTAATGATTCTCCATTCAACTGAACTGTGGAACACCTTGGAAGCAGGCTCTCCTGCAGAAGAGATCCTTGACTGAAAAGTGGAGGACGTAACGGAGCTAGAAGGGTGACAGTGGCTGGCTCTGGGCTCTGGGTCTCTTGGTAGGATGATGGTTCGGCTAGGCCCTGTGCATGGAGCCTCAGCAGAGGCTGAGTTAGAAGCTGCCTCTGTCCCCTCCGATTGCCTACTGCAAGCGAGGGTCTTCCTTCTGCGTGCTTTCCAACACCCACCCCGGGCTGCACTCGCCCTGGAGCCGGCAGTTCCTCTTCATAGCTCCTTTCCCCACGTCAGCAGCCCGCATCCACCTGCACCTGCCTCACCAGAGCAGAAAGATCTCAGCTCAGTTTGCAGTTTTCCCCAGCTTGACTTCAGCAGGAGAGGGCCATTTGGTTTGTAAGGCATCTTTCTGGAGCAGCGGCCCTCTGGCTAGTGGACACCACCTCTACACTTTGCAGTCCCTTACCTGCATAGCCTAACTGTCATTGTGTACATGGTTTCTGCTTTAAGAAATGTTGTGCAGTGGTGGCACAGGCCTTTAATCCCAGCACTTGGGAGGCAGAGGCAGGTGGAATTCTGAGTTCAAGGCCAGCCTGGTCTACAGAGTGAGTTCCAGGACAGCCAGGGCTACACAGAGAAACCCTGTCTCGAAAAACTAAAAAAAAAGAAAAAGAAATGTTGTGGACATTCTTCCTCCTTCCTAAACCTTTCTTGGGTAAAGTAATTTGATAAGAAGCCAGGTCCTCTATGTACACTGTGTACAGAGATATTGGTGGATACCACTGTTTAGTGGAAGAGAAAACCAAAAGTCAGAAAGGGAAAGAGCCTCTTTCCAGGACCAGTGAGATAAGGCTATTGTTTTAGAAAAGCTATTCCACAACAGAAGAAAGCTGGGAGCCAGCTCTCCCTTTCTGGAGAGTTCTCTGTGAATGGGCTTCGGCGGAAGGGAGCAGAGCCAATAGATGTGATGTCAAGTGTTCGCATGGAGACCGTGCTAGCTTAATGGATGTAAGTGGAAGTGGGAGAAGATGAGCGTTTAATGGGTAAATAAAGCAAAAGGGTAAGTGGTAGCTAAAAGGTACTGCATATTTGCTACCATTGTTGTTTGAGGACTTCAGTGATCTCACAGGTACCCTGTCCCTAGTTTTAAGTGGATGAATTGGGGGAGACTCAGAGAGGTGAAGAGACTCAGGCAGGGCACACTAAAAATGCTGGAGAAAGGATTTTGAATTAGATGCTGCTGCTCCCAGGAGACCTGGCAGTCATACTGGAGAGTTTTGTGTATATCGTTTTTATCACTTTCTTTTCTGACAATAGGTCCCTAAAGATTCTGCATCTTTAATGCTCAAAGACCATTAAGTTTGATTTTTCAAGTCTGAAGAATTCAGAACTTTGGAACCTCTGTAGATCTCCACTCAGTCCCACTGTGGACCGTCCAGGTGAAGACTATAGGCAGTGAGGATTGGGAGTTAGGCCATGACTGAGATGAGAGAGTAGCATCAAGCTAGCCAGAAGGCGGGGGATTGACAGTCCAACAGGGCAGGGAACAAGTGGCGAGAAAATGAATGACAGCCTTGGGTCAAGCACATATGCCAACGTGTGTTAAATAATCTAAATTTCTCAGATTTTCTCTTTCTTTGAGACAGGGTTTCTTGCAGCCCAGTCTGACCTCAGATTCATTATGCAGCGGAAGACAACCCTGAACTTCTGATCCTCATTCTCCATCTCCCAGATGCTAGGATTACAGTCTTGTGGTACCATGCTTGGTTTATGTAGGCTGGGGGTTGAAGCCAGGCTTTTAATTGTGTGTGCTAGGTAACTCTACCAACTGAGCTGTATCCCCAGCCACTTTATCAGAGTCTTTAACAGTCCAGATTATAAAGATTTCAAGAGGAGGCTCTAATAATCAAAGCAGAGAGTTACCAAGAAGAGCAAGTGCCATCCTGTTATGCCATTTTCTCCTCAGAGTGCTAAGCCTGCGGAGTTCTGTGACCTGCTCGATTCATTTGTGGCTAGTTATGATCACCAAAGATGCTGGTGATGCACAATGTTGCTCTGTATTTTTCTAGAAAATTTCAGTTCGTGCCACACTGGATTCCCAAAAGAACCAGTACTCCTTGATCCTTCACTGGCTCCTTGATGTCATGAACAGCTAGCATCCTGTAGATGCCACTGGGTAGAATACAGCACTGGCTGGAGATAGAGGTTGGAGAAAGAGCAGCAAGAAGCGGTTAGATATGAACAGATTCACGGAGGACAAACCTTTCTTCTTTGTCCTGTCTGTTTCTAGTCTTTCGGAAGATGATTTTTATTAGCCAATAACTTACTTCAATCAAGTTGGTAGTTCTCAAGGTTACAACTCTTTTTTTTTTTTTTTTTTTGTCTAGAGTGGATCCAGGTTACAAAGATCCAGAATGAGACCATGAACATTTCCAGCACCCGGGAAAGCTCCCTAGTGGCCCTCCACACTCAAGTACATCCTCAATTGCTACCAACCTTTGGGTCTTAGACAGCGTTGGGGAATCCCTTAGCTTCATATGTAACCCGTAGCATGGAGGCACGTGTTGCTCTGTGGTTAATGTGTCGGACCTAGAGGCATCCATTGCTCATGGCTCAGTTTCTATATGTATTCACATGAATTGTATCCTCAAGCCCTTTATCAGAGTCTTTAACAGTGTCGTGCACATTGTAGATAGAGCACCTTCATGTCTACATGAACACGCAGGTGCGTAGCCTGACTTGCCACAGGATGCTATGTGCTTGACCTCATGTTCAGGATAACGTGGAGCTGGTAGAGAAACAATGAGAATAAGAACCAGTAAGGTTCTAAAAAGACCTCCTCCAAATGTGCCACTCAAGCCAAACTGCAAGGCAAGGAGTCCTTCGTCCTAGCCTGCAAAATGCTAAAGAACACTGAGCTCTCACTGTGTTCTGTTCTATGGATAAATCTCTTCCAGCCAGCATCCCAGGTTTCAGGACTTAGTCCTTCTATATTAACATTTGTCACTTGGACTCTCCAATGACCCAGCCCTTCCCAGACCCAGGTTTTAAACCAGTTTCTGTTGGCTCCACAGATCCTTCCCTTCCCTCATGTGACTTTGATGACCCCAGTCTTGGTAACCCATGATCTAACTGTTACTCCAGGCACCAAGATTGTTACTGGTTCCTGAGCTGGCTGCGTCTCATTAATATTAAAGACTGGATCTTCTGGATCTTCAGAAACTCACAGCCACACCTTTGCCTGGGCTCATGAGATACATGGCAGATTCTGTTTCTCCAGACAGGCTACACAGGCTCTTAACCTCTACAAATGAATCGTGCCACCACTTTCCTGCCTTGACCTTCCTGGAGGACATTTGACTTTATCTACAAAGCACACCTGATATTGGCCCGCAATAGCGGTGAGCTGTCCCTGGCTATCCTCTCTTGAACGACTGGCTTTTAACTGGTCTCTGCTTTTGTTCTTACTCTGAAATAATCCATTCCTCCCACTTGCCATGTCACAGAGCAGTCTTTGAGAGATCGGTCAGATCATTCCAGGGGCTCTCTGAAGAGGGAAGTTTCCAAATGTTGTACCTTGATCCAAATGACAACCAGGCCAGCTTGGAACAACTCTCTCTTGCTCGTGTGTCACTGTGTGCAGCCACATTGGCTTCCTATCCACTTCTGAAGCACACTGGCCTCTTTAACCTGCTCCTTCTGCTACCTTCCACTGACTTTCCTGGCTGTTCCCCTCCCTTCATGTTTTACATTAAGTGCCATCTTTTCTCAAGATAGTATTTCTGTCATAACCCTCTTTAATTTTTTTTAATAACACTTATCTGTAATTATATGCTCTGTAATATGTAATTTATAACTAAGGCAACTAATTTCTCTATTTAGTAGTTTGTTATCAAATTTCCAGTTCCAAACCCAAACTATGACCTTAAGGGAGTCAGGGCTGGGGAAGACTGTCTATCTTGTCCACAACTGAATCCTCATTACAAGTCTAGAATTTAGTAGGGGCCAATAAATAGTCACTGAGTGAATAAACAGATTCTTCACATTTCTGGATCTTTTAAAAAAGTTTTCTTTTAGATTATACTTATTTATCGTGTGCACACACATGGGCGTATGTGCTACAGAGTCCATGTAGAGGTCAGAGGATAACTTGCTAGAGTTATTCTCTCTTCCTCTATCATGTGGGTCCTGGGGGTTGAACTGAGACCATCAGTCTTGGCTGCAAGTGCCTTTTCCTGTGGAGCCACACCCCTGGCCCCACTTACTTCTGACAGATCCTGTAGGTAGTGTCTCTGAAGTAACCCATGAGTCTTTACACTTCTTTCTGGCTTCACCATAGCACGTAGGTTAAAGCACCAGCAGCCCATGAGTCCTGCTTTGGCACCGATAGCCTCTTACAGCCACTGCCTGATCCCCTCAACCCATTCTTCTCACAGTGGCAGAGCTTTTGAATACATACAGCTGTATTCAAATCAGCTCAATGGTTTCCCTTTGCTCTGAGGGTTCAGAGCACACCACTCATAGTGATCTTTACAGTTCTGGCTGGCTGAGTTACCCCCACCCTGCGCCTCCTTTCTTTGTTCTCCACCTCACTCTGCTTCAGATGTTACTATGTCTCACATCTTCCAGACCCAAGGACTTTGTAAGAATTGCTCCTTCTATTTAGAATCTGCTTCACCTCACTCTGCTCATTCTTTGGATCTCAACTTACACATCAATGAACTAAAAAAAACCCTGCCGGAATCTTCCATGTCTTTTCTCCGTCCACCCTACAAAATTGGTCTGAATAGCTACATGACCTTACAAGATAGTAGTATCCCTTCACCAGCTCAGAGGAAGTTCTGCTTGCATACAGAATTTTTCTTTATGGCTCTATGTCCTTCACTAGACAGGATTCTCCATAGGATGAGGTAAAGTCTTTTCTACTGTTCTGTTTATAATATACGACAGAATACTTGGCACATATCAATTGCTCAATAAATACATGGCCAACAAGTGGATTTTAAAAAATGAATATTCCAAATGGCAAAATTGTATCTAAAGCTTACATTTCAGTAATAATGGTTTGTTGCTGATGAGGCATGCTTCCATGTGTCCAAAGTCTCCAATGGCTTACTCAGTGACATCCTTTTAACGTAAAGAATCTGCAAGTTCTGTAACAGCTAAAACCCACTGTGTTCTTTCGATGCGCCAGGTTGTACCAAGTCCCTGATACTTAATTCCTTCAACTATCATTACATCATTAAAATGGGTCTGTTACTACCACCATTTTAAATAACTCTGTGTGTATATGTGTTATATGTGTGTGTGTGTGTGTGTGTGTGTGTGTGTGTGTGTACATATGTCCACAGAAGCAAGAGGTTGATGTAGGTATCTTCTGCAAATGTTTATTATTATTATTATTATTATTATTATTATTATTATTATTATTATTGAGACAGGTTCTCTGAGTGAACTGAAGCTCACTGATTTGGCTAGACCAAAGTTCTCAACCTGTGGGTCATGACACCTTTGGGGTTGAATGACCCTTTCACAGGGGTCGCCTAAGACTTTCAGAAAACAATAGCAAAATTGCAGTTATGAAGAGACAACAAAAATAACTTTATGGTTGGGAGTCAGCACAACACGAGGAACTGTCTTGAAGTTTGTAGCATCAGGAAGGTTGAGAACCATGGGGCTAAATTGTACTGGCTGGCCAGTGCACCCCATGGATCCTCCTGTCTCTGCCTGGGCATGAGCGGGGATCTGAGTACAGTTCCTCATGTTTTCAAGGCAACTTTACCAACTGAGCTATTGCCTAAAGCCCAGAATTGCTAAGGTGGTTAATCTTTCATTCCTTTATTACACACTATGGAAATAACACAACTTTCCATGTTTCAGAGTCTACTCTCCTGTGATAGCTATATCTATAATTAGATATAGTTTTAATATATTAATATAAATACTTTAAAAATTGAATTAAATGCATATAATTTTAAAAATTGAAGACAAAAATGCAAGCAAGCGAATCAGTTCTTCCTATCTGTTCCTAAGTGAAACTTAGGCCTTGATCTGCCAGCTGTTGCCGCTGAGTGCTGGCATGGCACACACCACCAAGCCAGGCTCAATGTCTGGATGAATTTCTAATCCTCAAAGAACTCCTGGGAAAATAGGAACCAGACTCAGTGCTTCCAACATTGCAGAGCAGACACTCCAGGTGGAGCGCACGCACTTCACAGGCTATAGGAAGCCGGAAATGATAGGTGGTCCTTCCGACTCACACTGTGTTCACCAGCCTATTCTCATCCCCACTTGCTCACACTTCAGTACTAGGAATAAACTGGGTAAACTGATAGTCAGGTCAAGGGCAAAGCAACTGCATAGAACAGAAAGGGAGAGGACAGCCCCACCCGGCGAGGCTTCAATGACCTGCCTGATTGATTGTGTCTGTGGACTGTGTGCCCATCAAGACACAAGATTAATTTGACAAATATGCTTAAAGAATTGAGCCTGACATTTGTATAGTGCTTGACAGTTTGCAAAAGAGCTTTCATGCCCTGACCTAATTTGACTCTCATAACAGCTTATGAAAAGCGGACATTCTGAACATCCATTAGAGCTGGGTAAACAGCAAGGGCTCTGTGGAGAGAGGGGCCTGACAGAGGCCACAGCCCTCAAGTAACTCTGCTCTGGCTCTATTCCAGAGGTTGTGGACCCCAAGGCTTCTAACACATGTCCTTCACAAAGAGTCTCTCTGAGGGCATGCTCGTTGGTCACTTCCGACATGGGTTCCCTCATGACAGTCTCTGAGCTGTCCAAGAAAACCAATTATACCTGACTTGGCACTAGAATCTTGTGGCTCAACTTAATCATTACCCATTCACCGGACCTAAATGCCTCCCAGCAACCCTGGACTATTTCGAAAATTCAAATCCCCTCCACAGAGTAAAAACTTTGCCCAAAGCAATGATTTGAAAAGAACAGGATGTATAGAGTACCATCCTGAGTTATTTAAATGAGAAGCAATAGAAAGATTTTCCATTCTCTTTTTGAGACAGGGTCTTACTTTGTAGCTCTGGCTAGCCTAGAATTCACTATGTAGACCAGACTGGCCTCCATCACACAAAGACCCATCTGCCTCTGCCTCCTGAATGCTGGGATTAAAGGCGTGCCCCGCCACACCCAGCAGAAAGATTGCTTAAAAAAACAAAACAAAACAAACAAACAAACAAATACATTGAAACCAGAAGCACCACACTACTAAGAGCTGACAACTCTGAGTAGGGGATATAGACGACAGTTGCTTTTTTTCTTACATTTTTCTTTGCTTGGCCACCTGACGATCTTTTGAGCTCTGTTCATGTGTCATGGGGTAAGGGAGAAACTCAAGGGCTCTCTCTGAAAAGGAAGCTCCACTCATTTGTCATGTTGGTTAAGATAAAACAGCTCTCACCCATGGTCAGTGACCCAGCTATGCTCCTGGCTCCTGAAGTCAGAGTGCACATAGGACATCACTTCCCCAACTGTGTAGGTGACATTTCGTTATTAACCTGCTGTAGCTTAAATCTTGAGTGTCTCCCAAAGGCCCACAGGAAAAGACTGTCACTGTAGCACTATTGGGAAATAGTGGAGCATGAGGACGCCTTTAGGTCATTGGAGGAATGTCTTACCCCCGGGCCTTTCTTCCTCTTTGTTGCTTCCTAGTGGTTTGCTCTGTCACATACTTCCGCCATGATGTGATGCCTCTCAATGGGTCTAAAGTGACAGGGTCAATTTATTATGAATGGGAACCTCCAAAGTCACGAGCAAAAAAACCCATCCTTTTGACACTGAGACATGACATGACATGTATAAAGTTTATACTCAAGAACCATGCAATCAGGTTTCTCTCTCTCTGCCTGTCTCTGTCTCTCTCTCTGTCTCTCTCTCTGTCTCTGTCTCTCTCTCTCACAGACACACGCATGCACGCACACACAGTTTCACACATACACCCACACTCACACACATACACACATACACATACACACTCATACACACACTTGTCAGGAAGGAGATAGATTTTGCAGAAGGGGGAGGGAATAAGATACTTAATAAGGAAGATGTCATCAAAGTACATTAAATGTATGTATAATGAATGTTGGGAAAGAATAAATTTTTTAAAATAAAAACCCCCAGTGTTTCAAGTAATTTTATGATGTTGTGTTGGGCCACACTTAGCTAGCTTCAGATGCTTGAGGCCTGTGGGCCATGGGTTGGGCATGCCTGCACCAGGGAAGCAGATGGAGGACTATTTGAGGGGAGGTGTGGTAGACCCCAGAAAGGGCATTATTTGGGAGAGTGATGGGGACAAATACAAACAATGTCTAGGAAGCTCATTGTTTTCTATGACTAATTAAAAAATAATAAATATTAGCACCCGATAGAGACATAAACTCTACCTCTCTGTAAGCTGCTGTTCTCAGGAGTGTTGTTACAGTTACTGAGAACTGATTAATGGGCCATCCAAGATGCTTGAGGCGGCCATGTTTTTAGCAGCAACAAAGACAAAAATAAACCTATTCTCCCACACACCAGTCCAGAAAACTCTTGTTACAGCTTAAGCTTACTACTTTTCTTCCATCCCCTGAAATACCAGCCCAGAAAACTCTAGCTTTAGAGTGTGTGGCTTGGGCTAGTCTCTCGGTGAGCCATTTCACACTCTTAAAGTTAATAAATGACCAGAGAAAGCAAGTCATTTATCATGGGCTTTGTGTGACCCTTAGTCCAGTCAATGAAAAATAATACTGTGCTCTGTGAGCTTTCAAATAGGAATTTGTCTCTCTGCTACACTGCCACATGTCCAGTCTGAGGACACAAACTATTCTTAGTAGCTTTAGCCCATGGTCTTCTTTGCAGAAACTCAAGATTTAGTTGACTAAATTCTAGTTTAAATTAGAGTTTCTATATATAAAAGGAGCGGTAACAGAGTCCATCTGTGTGGCAGTGATACTTTTACCTGGGGTCAGAGGTGGAACTCAGTTCTATTCAGTTTTTGATGTTACATGACCTCGAGTGATCTGCCCTTCACATCCACCACAGATCCCACCAGCTCCTTGAGCCTTGTTAACATTTGCATTAAGAGAGGCTGTGATTCTGTTTGTCCTTATCCTCTTGTCTAAGCCCTGAGCCATACAAATATATGTTTGTATAGGTGTATGTGTGTTATGTACATGATGTATATGAATATGTATATGATGTCTGTCTATCTATCTATCTATCTATCCATCTATCTATCTATCTACCCATCTAGCTAATCTGTGTGCTTGTTCTGAAAGCTTTTTAAGAAGCTTTAATGATAAATTAACAGTCTCCAATAACAAACCTTTAAATGGGTGTGGAAAACAGAGTCATAAAGTAGAATCAAACCTAAGTGGACAAAGCATTGGACTCTGGCACATGGAGTGGAGAGAAGGGCAGGGGAAGCAGGATAAAACAATAACAAACCCCCAGCCCTTTACAAGAAAACCAGCCACAGGATCAAGTGTTGAGCTAATGGTTTGGAACAAGGCATTGATAGAAGCTTCAGAAATAGGTCAGCCCCAGTCAGGACAAATAACCACAGGGAAGAAGCAAGGACTTTACTTCTTAGAACCATAGGGTGGAGCCAGCCTGCATCTGAGCAGTTACCCCAGGTACTCCTTCCTGCTGTGATCACAAAACATCTGATGGAAATGAGCTCTGATTTCAGCATTCCAAACACATGTTTAATCAATTGTATCTAAGTTGCAAGAAAATAGATAGTAAGGTCTGGATGGCTAGTAGGTGATATGTGAGCCTCTGGGTCAGGGGACCACAGAAGAGTGTGCTATTCCAAAAGACCATGAGGACCAAGGTCTACAGCACAGGCAGACTTGGCCCAGATTGCATGTGGTGTACTGTAGCACCTAAGTATTGTCTTCGAGAGAGGATCTAGGCAAACAGGACAATGAAATCTCAGAAATGAAGTCAACAGAAGGATCTATTGTAGAGACAACCTGGCCATTTGTCTGGAGAGAAGAGCTGTGTTGGTGTATCCCTGGAAGCTTCAGAATGCTGGAGGAGGCTTCGATTCTTTTCTAGGTGAGTGCGGACAGTGGGGCTTTGATATCACCCTTTGAAAGACATTGTCTAGTTGTTGTCTCCTTAGAGAATCACCGTGGTATGCAGTCCAGAGTCAAGGAACCAAAATGATTCCAGTGACTGAGAAAGAAGAGGAGGGTTATACAGAGTGAGCATACGTCCCACTCTTGCAGAATGACAGGTGACGACTATCTAGCATGGTAGAGGAAAGAGAGGGAGCCAAGAAATTCCAGGAGAAGAAGGTAGGATAATGTAATAAACACGTGAGAAAGTATAAAGGCCTCCAGAGAGAAGCCAAGGCATCAGGAGGGCTGACTATGGAGTCTACATTCCACCACAGTCCACAAGAAAGGAATGCCAGGGAGACCTGTGTGACCCCTGGGAGGGGAGGGGGGGGATGACCCCTGAAGAAGCAATCCTGTGAGGATTCCTCCCACACAGATGGTCCTCTGCTGAGAAAGACACACGTGCTGGACGTGCCAGAAACCCATACCCCAGACAAGTTCCTCCTTATGTGGATCAACTAGATCTTTTCTCAAAGTTCTTAAAGAGAGGTACTGTGAGCTAGAGGGGCCTAAAGTCTCTTATTCCAGGAGCCACAGTGCTTGCCAGAGGCACTGTTGTGGAGTCAGGGAGTTGGACTAAGGCTTAGGAAAGTTCATAGGGGAAAGGAGCCATTGCCAAAGTACATGGAGAGCAGCACCCCATGCACCTAGGAGAGCCAAAACCTGACTCCACACAAGGGACGAGAGCCTTTCATCCAGCAGGAGTTGAGCAAACAATAGACTGACATAGGAGTTGAGCAAACAATAGACTGACATAGGAAGGGCGTGTTCTTCTCTGCTTTCCCTTCACACCGGCTGGGGGCCACTCTCTGACAAGGGCTGCCTCAAGATCGCATACCTGGCTTTGGTAGTTAGCACACATGCCAGAGCTGGAGCGAACGACGCAGGTGACCTGCACAGGTCCAGGTGAGCCAAGACAGCAGCAGTGACTTGACAAAGAAATGACGTTCGTTTTCCTTTTTAAATGTATTTGTCATTGGGACAGCTTGGGTTTATGAGCTTATATTAAAACATTTAAATATGCCCATTTAGAAAACTTGAGGCATTTGCCCGGGATTTAGGTTGGTCTTGTCTCTGGAAAGATTCAAGTGTCTTCATACATATAGATATAGAAACCAGTTATAATCACAGCCACAGGAAGAACCTGATTCCATATTTAATACAGACAGTTCTTAAACAAGTTGTTTCACTGTTCTCTGATGCACTGATCCACTCGAGGTAAACATGCTTCAAGTTCAATAAAAAAAAAGCGTAAAGCAGATTGAAAGAGTTCTTGGAACTGCAGATTCTTCTCCAGGACAGGCAAATTTCTACTTTCCCCAGGCATTAGACTCTGGCTGCCCTCACACCCTCCTGCATCCAGCCTCCTTCTGAGCATGACTAAACTCCTGTGAGTATCTCCACTATTGCCTGCTCCTAATGATTGTCCTAGGAATTTCTCTCATGCTGTACCTGAAGCCGGGTGCATTAGTGGGCATTTAAAACAGTGCTTTTGAGAATTCCATACGTGGCTCCTGTGTTTACATCGCTTCCACCCCTCGTTTCCCCCGCCTCAGCTCCTTCCATGATCCCAACTCCCTTTCAAATTCATGACCTCTCCTTCTACAATTATTACTGCTACACGTGTGCATACACATATGGGCACAGGGTGGACAGAGCCCTCTTCGCATCACAAGAATCTATCATCCTGAGAGTTCTGCCTTTTGTTTCTGTTGCTGTTTCTGAGGCAGGGTCTTACTATGCAGACCGATATAGCCAGGACTGTCCTCAAATTCTCAATCCCTCTGAGCCCTCCTATTGGGGAGCCATGATTCCAGGCCTGCATCGCCACAGCTGGCTTCCAGTTGGCCTCTAGAACTTCTCTTTAAAAATATTTATTTATTTGAGTGTATGTCTGTGCACCAAGTGCACGCAGTGTCTGCAGAGGCCAGAAGAGGGCTTGCATCTTTTAGAACTGGAGTGACAGGCAGTTGTGAGCCACCCCACATGGGTGCTGGGAACTAAACCTGGGTCTTCTAGAAGAGCTGCTAATGATTTAACTATTAAACCATCTAGTTCCTGGAACTCTCTAGAAATAACAGTTTTCTTCAGATTTTCTGAACCATAAACTCTAGGGCAAGGCTTGACAACACAGACTTTGATGACCCCCCCCCCCACCCCGAACCAAAGTACTGCATCGTTAGGAGGTGGTTTAGAGCTACTGAGAACTACCAAGTCCTGCTCTTAAGAGTTTTCCAGGAAAATACATTTACTAAGAATATTAAGTGACTTCCAAACCACAACGCCAAACTCTAGTGACCCAGGTCGGCCCACAGAGAAAGCCCCTTCTCGCCACTATTTTAGCCCAGTCAGTTTAGAGCCCTTACATAACATTGTCACTCTTTTCCAAGGCTAATTTTAGGTTCCCTCTTTCCAATCAAGCATGAGAAAGGCATGCGCCCAGTTTCCTGTCCTTCAGCATTAGAGGCAGAGGAGCGGAGAAAATGAACTCTGTCCATGTTCTAGACCCTTCTGGTGTGTAGGACACCTGCTGCCAGGGCAGAAACCCATTGGACAACACTTTAAATCCACTCATGGTAGCACCTTTGCAAGCTGGGAGCTTAACAGCTATCTTAATGGCTATGAAGTGTCTATGCTAAACAATGTTTAACTTTCAAAAGCCTTCCTTTTTAAAATCAGGAACAAGAAAAGCACTCCTCAGCATATTCACGGCTCTTTAATATTTGCCCTGTGAGGTTTTTAGTCAGTTTAGTGATATGCTAGTGATCTCAGAAGTGCCATGTAGAAAAAAGTAATCATTATTATAGACAACAAATAGTCTTAGAACTAAGTAGAATTAATAGGGGAATTCAGCCAAGTTGCCAGGCATATAGTATATTTAAAAATCACCTGAATTTTTATTAATCACCAGTAACAAAAATATATTCTTTGAAAAGATACTGTTTATAATAGTAACAAAAGTAAATATCCCTGGGTATGAGAGAAATGAAAGAACTTAATGGAGAAAAATTCAGAAGGTGTGGACAGACAGATAGGACGGATGGAAGTCTAAGTAAATGGAGTGATCGCCTGGGTTGAGGGACCATTAGAATCAACATGGTTAGGTTTCCAGGTCTCCCCCAATTCAGCTATAAGTTATCTGTGTGTGTAAGTGTACAGTGTACAACTTAACTATTTGAGTTTTAAAAATTATTTTTAAAATTATGGTGTGTGTGTCCATGTTAGGAAAATACAGGTGGCCTCAGAGGCCGGAGGATTTGGTTTCTCTAAAGCTGGAGCTGGGCAACTGTGAGCCACCCAATGTGGGTGCTGAGGATCGAACTCAGGTCCTCTGCAAGAAGAACAAGAACTCTTAACTACTCAGCGTCTCCCCAGACCCAACTACTTGATTTTTAAAAGCTATATAAGCAAGCAAGGGATGGAGAAAAGGCTTACCCTCCCCGCTTCCAAAATTTAGCTCTTTGCTAGAGTAACTGAGATGGTAATAATGACAGGAGAGACAAACAGCACAGACAGACAAACAGCAGAGACAGGCAAACAGCAGAGACAGGCAGACAGTACAGACAGGCTGTTTGCATACACAGAATCTCAGCACCGGACCGGTGATATTGAGTGCTCGTGGCCTGTGTGCAGATTATACACAAATATCACCAAGCTCAGACATGTAATGTGACAGGCAAGATTAGGAATGCTTTAGAAGAAAATACAGAATGTGGCTATGCTTATAATTATGGATTTTTAAAAAATGAAACAGGCAAAAATTATAACAAAAGAAACAATGAACTCAGCTGTACTAAACTAAGACCTTCTGGGCCTAGAGCTGTTGTCACTCTGAAGTGAAAAGACAAGCTGGGAGCTGGGAGGGCAGTGTAGTGGAAGGAGGTACATGAGAAGAGAAGGAATTCTGCTGAAAGACAGACAAATAGACAGCAGTGGGTGCTGGGCAGAACAGGCCTTCTAGAGAGAAAACACGTGAATAACAAGACACACAGGCTCTTGGGCAATCAAATGCCAACACCCTCCCCCTCAGTCTTGCAGTAACTTTAGTGGTTGACAAGGGCGTGCTTAAATGTGCACTCTGGCACACTAATGGGGGAAGTTGAAGCCAGCGAAATCATTTCTGGATATTCATTTTGCATCATCCAAGAACACAAAGATGTTCAGACTCTATGTTTTAAACCTTTACTCCAGTTCTGTAAAGATCTTGAACATCTACGTTAAAGATGTATTTAGGAATATGTATGTACACACAGCCATGCATGTAACTATCGTTAATGACAGAAGAGGCTATGATGTGAAAGATAAACCATTCCTACGCTCCCTTTCCTTCCTCCAAACTCTCATATAATTATATTATAATCTCAGAACAACAGAAGTAATAAAAATAGCTCAGACTGGGGCTGGACTAATGGCTCAACAGTTAAGAGCACTGGCTGCTATTCCAGAGGACTCAGGTTTGATTCCCAGAATCCACAGGGGCTAGCGATGGTATGTGTCCTGGGGGATCCAGTGCTAGCAGTGATGTATGCTCTAGGGCATCCAATGCCATTTTCTGGGCTTCATGGGCACCAGAAATGCACGCAGTGTACATACATACACACAGGTAAAATTCCTATATATATAAAATCTTTAAAAAGGATGAAATAACTGAAATTAGTATTGTTTTCTATGAAAAAAGAAAATTCTATGTAACTTTTCTATTAGAATATTAATAAAACCAATAACAATCCTATGAATAAATAATAATTCAAGGCAATAAATTTCATCCAGGCTGACCTTGGACTTTCTAAGTAGCCAAGATAACACTGAATTTCTGATCCTCCTTCCTGCACCTCCCGAGTGCTGTGATTACTGGCATATAGAACCTTCTCGATGAGTTTTCTACCAACTGAGCTACATACACCCCCAGACTTAAGACAGTAAATTTCTAACAATATATAACATTGTCTTTTAGAAAAGAGAAAAATATACCTCCCTCCAGTGTGTGTGTGTGTGTGTGTGTGTGTGTGTGTATGTGTGTTGCAGAGAACTGAACCCAAGGACATGCGCATGCAAAACAAAGCATTTCCCCAAGAGCTATATTTGCATCTCAAAAGATAACTTCTTAGAAGTGTTAAGAAGGTTGAGGAAGCTGCCTTAGGACCAAGTGACTGAAGAGCAAGACAGACTATCTGCTAAATGTACTTTCAGAACAGAGCACAAGGCCAAAGTGAGCCAAGGTGAGAAGCTGAAGGGATGGGCTTCCCTACTGAGAGGACGGCTTGCCAGTCTCAGCGGCTTAGCGCACCAGCTGCTGCACTTCTGTGGTGGCTTAGCACATCTATGTGCTGGGGCCCACCTCTAACAACCAGTGGTTGCTGAGTGTGGATCAAGTCCCTCCTTTGCCATTGCATATGAGTCAGTGTGCATCACAGCAGCTTCAACGGAAGGAACTCAACACATAGATGTCACATGACTACAAAACAAGGGAAAGTGAGAAACTCAGGGGCTGCCTACCTCTTTCTAGGAAGAAACAGGAAGACTTGATTGGGAAACCCAAGGATCCATTTTTGTTGTTTTCCTTAGACAGACAGATCTGAATAGCTTATTTCACGGTAAAACTAAGGTAAAGTGAGTATTTTCACAGTAAAAAAGTTAAGATATAAAAGAATGATCGAAAATTAAACTTAGCTAAGTAAATTACTGAGAAAGAAAAATAGGATATTTTGGATTAAAAATAATCTTTTTAAAGAGGAAAAACATACAATAGTGCAGAAAAAAAAGAGGAGGAAGAAAATAGTTGAATCTTCTTAAGAGACTATCGCGAAGAGACCTTATTTCACTGACTCTGCTTACACACACAGTCGTACAGAGCTTGGATCACTTTATGTATCCCGGCCTATAAAACTTTTTCATTTCACAATCAATGTGTATTTATTAGCTGCATAATGGTCATATTTAATGACTTCACAGAGGGGCCCAATGGACATGACTGAAAGTCATAACAAGCTATCCTGTCTACTTGGAGAATTTACATTTTTATTGTTACAGTTATACATAACATTTCAGTTAGCTTATTTGTCTTTGAGACTGTCTCACTGTGTATCTCAGGATGATCTCAAACTCCCGATTCTCCTGCTTTGGTCTCTCAAGTGCTGGGATTACAGGCACACACCACAAATCTGGCTTCAAATACTTCTCTAATGTAGGACTCACTCCAAGAGTTGAAAAAGGCTGTGTCATAAGTTCACTGGGGGCTGGGTAGTGTCAGAGACAACATATAACTCTCATAAAAATAAATTGTGTTTCTTTTAAACCAATACTTTGCTTTGTGAAGAACTACTGATCTGTTTCTTGTTTTCCAAGGCTTGCCCACTCCTCCTGAGGTTAGCCGGCCCCTCCTGTGACTGATTGCACTCTAAAGGCTGGCCTCAAACACTCTACCCCACTCTCAGGGAGCTGAGTGGTGAGGCTTGTGATAAAGAGATGTGTGTAGGGGGAACACTTTAGGGAAATACGAATCAAAGGCTTAAATGGCCGGGCAAAGGATTGCTGAGGGAAGCCGGCCACAGAGGAAACAATCAGAGAGGAGGCACAGGAGTGGCTTTCTAGATACGGAAATGGGAGAAGTGAGATCAATGAAGGAAGTCATCAGAGACAGACTCCAAGTGAAGAGAGAAGAAGATAAAGCGGGAGAAAGAGTGGAAGAAGGGGTACTCTCAAAGACCTCGAAGAGTGGGAGGAGAGGGAGCAGGCGTGTAGGTGGAGATCCTGAGTCAAGGACAAGAGGTGGTTGGGAAGTGACAGAACACAGAGACAACAGGGCAAAACTAACGCAAGCCTCTAGGAGGAGAACAGAAGGGCCCCAAGGACGCAGAGGATCTGGCATTCTGTGTCTAGGTCTGAGTTTGTTTGGTTGTGGGAGCATCGTGGGTGTAAAATGGGGGTGGGGGTGTGAATAGGAACAGTGTACAAAGACCTACACTGTGTTCTCTCTCTCTCTCTCTCTCTCTCTCTCTCTCTCTCTCTCTCTCTCTCTCTCTCTCTCTCTCTCTCCTCTCTCCCTCCCACCACTTCCTTCCTTCCTTCCTTCCTTCCTTCCTTCCTTCCTTCCTTCCTTCCTTCCTTCCTTCCTTCCTTCCTTCCTTCCTTCCTTCCTTCCTTTCTGTGTCTCTTGTTTGTTGTTACAGGCTCTTGATGTGTATCCCAGGCTGGCCCAGAGCTTACTTTCTTTGTAGCCTAGGCTGTCTGCAAATTCAAACTCTCACTTCAGCCTCCAGATTGTATACTACCATGACTGTTTTAAAATTTGTAAGTAAGAGCATGGAATAATTTTTTCGCTGGGAATAGAAAAATAACTACTACTGGAGAGGGAAAGATGAGGCCTCCTGGGCCAAACCACGTTAGCCAAAGGGGATAGAGAGGACCGTTTAGATCAGGAGAAGAATTTTGATCTAACCAGTGAGGAGCCGCGCAAGGACACATTGCCAGACCAGAGCTTAGCTTTGTGCAAATATTTTCAGCATAAATTATTATTTCCCAAGCTCAGCCTGCTAGGGCAGCCGTAAAGAGAACCTACAAAGCGGTAGAATTGCTATTGCAAAATGACTGTGAGAACGACCAAGATGGAGTTTCAAAGACGCCATATCCAGAAGGAAGGGTGCTGCGTTATACACTTCCTGTGTAAGATGGTTAAGTTCCGGGAATCAAAAGGAAGAGTTCTCCCCATGACACTGTGGAGCGACAGGGCACATACCAACAAACAAGGGAGAGGCTAAACAAGGAGAAACCTGGTCTCTTTTTCTGTGTGTTCTTGATTGCACCAAGATAGGGGTGGGTGGGAGGAAGGGAGGGAGAAGAGGAAGTGAGGGCTGACAGTGAAGGGAGCATCGAGAGGCCCCCCATGGCTCCTCCAAGGGGACCTGCAGATGCCGGAGAAGAGCCCTGCCTTGGAGCAGCTCGAATCCAATTATGAAAACAGAGTCCCTCACCATGAAAAACACACACGTGATGAATGGCCATGTAGGAAAAACAGTGCAGCTGGGGCGCAGGGTGAGCAGGTGTTGCTCGGAACAGCTTCCTGGTTGAAGATGGTTTGTGAGGCCACTGGACAAATGGTTCCAGATTGTGAATGAGGCAGGAGGGGAGGAGCCAGGGAAGGCTTGCAGAGGGCAGATGTGGAGACATTGCCACCACTGAAACAGGAAGGACGAAAGAGTAGGAGCTTGGGCTCTGGGGCCAGGAGGACGTGCGACCGTCGACACCTGCACACGGGGTGCACCAGAATCCCAGTCTGTCACCTTAACTCCTCCCCTTCAAGGCAGTTGAGGGGATGAAGAAAATAAACTGAAAAAAATGGTACCTAATATGTAATAAATGTCTCGAGCCCAAATGTTATTATAGCACTACTCTTAGCTCTAAAGGCACTGGCTAGAAGTTGGAAGATAGGAAATGAGAAGCCTGAAAAATTAAAAATTTCAGGGATGAAAATGTTGAAATAAACAAGGGACAGTGTTAGAACCACTAGAAGACTAGACAGAGCAGGATTGTGAGCGGGTAGTACACAGACCAGCATCACCAGCTTCTCCTGTGAACCATAGGAATAACAGACATTTGGTCCCACCCCAGGCTGCCTCAATCAGTGTTTCTAGGGGTGGAAATCAGCAATCGACTTGTTACAATAACCCTTCCCATGTCACCTTAAAATTAGAAAGCACTGGGGGAGAGGATTTAGAAAGTTTCTTGGTAAAGAGATTAATCTCAAGTAGATAATCTCCACTCATCTGTGACTGCAAAATCCATCCTCGCACCTGTACGAGTCATCGATTCACGAAAGAAGCTTCGGGGATTCTCCATGCAACGGCGAGAGAAAGAATCATGGTTGATACCAGACCCTGAGTCTAGCCACAGGGAGTGGAATATGTACATTTGTGTAAGTCTCATCTATTTGGGGGCTAAGTCGAAAACCATTCTTTACATTTTTAGAGCTTTGAGAATTTGAAGTTGTAGGCTTCTGTTGATCCATTAAACTTACATATCAATCCCACATATGCTTGGCATGCCAGGTTCTTAGGAAAGTGGAGTCTGCAGAGAGAGATCGCCATGGTTACAGGCTAGCGGGAGTCAGAGGCTGACACCAGAATCCATGACTTTAGCTACTAGCTAATGCTCGTTGGTCCTCATTATAACATAGCCATTGCATCAACTCTGGGAGCAGTGTTTCCCTTTCAGATAACATCCTGTGGAGAGCACCTCTGGTCAGAGGTCTAAGGAAAATTCTGATGATTTCTCTACGATAGAGTCTCAGATATAGAAGCGTTGGTCAAAAGTGATGAAGTTTTGAGACTTTTGTCACTCTATCTTGATTAGATACAATGAAGGATTTCATTGTATTTCCATAATGTGCATCCTGTATTTTGATCATATCCACCCCTTACTCATTTTTTGCTATCCTCCAGCTGTTGCTGATCCCCTGTTCAATTAAAAAAAAAATGTGTATCTTATATGTATGAGAGGAGGTTTACCTGCATGCATGTCTGGGCACCATGGGCATCAATGCCATGCAGGCCAGAAGAAGGAATCAGATCCTCTGGAATTACAGACAGTGGGGAATTACCAAGTGGGTGCTGGGAACCAAACCCAGGCCCTCTGTCAGAGCAGCCTGTGCTCTTAATCACTGAGCAAACAACTCTCTACACCTCTCTTTCTCCTACTTTTGTATCTTTTATTTATTTTTATTTTCTCATTATTCAGTGAGTTTCATTACGGCTGCTTACAGGAGCATGGATACTTTACCAGTACCGACAGCACTTACAGACATGTCTCTCAAATATGTCCCTTTTTCAAATCCTCAGGGAGAGCTGGGACCCCACGAGCCCCTGCATCCTTCATCTGTGAGGACTTTGCTAAGCTATACTTTGTGCAGATAATCACAGCGGCTGCATGATTAACAGCCCTTTTATACTGAGAAGGCAGCAGGCCACAATGGTCCCACTTCCTTCCTTCACTCATATCTCTGTCCCTTCTTCCTCGAGAGAACCCTGAACCTCTGGGGCGCTATCAGAAACTACAAGAATTTCCAAGGCAAATGCTTTCTAGATAGTCTGTTCTGAGGTTAATTAATTTGTCTCATTTGATCAGCTTTATCCTTATCATCTTAGTTTACTTGATAAGCTGACTGGTATCTTCTCTTTAAAGTGTTTACTTATTTCAGGAGCTGGCAGGATGGCTCAGCTGTTAAGGGTATTTGTTGCTCTTTCAGGAGTTCCTAGCACCCACACAATGGCATACAACGCATGGCAACTTCAGTTTCAGAGGACCAGATGCCCTCTTCTGGCTCCAGAAGGTACTGCAGGCACATGGTGCAGGCAAAACTCTCATACACATAAAATAAAAACAAATGTTAAAAACGTTTACTATTTTCATTCAAATAAAGTTAACACACTTAAAAAAAACTTCCAAAATTGTATTTTATCAGAGTAATAATGTTTAACATTAGATCTAGTCTTAATATTCTTTTTTAGTTTTATGTACTGGAATTTTAAAATTAATTACTTTTATAATTCTATTATTTTTACATGTATATAGTTTATTCTGATTACTCTTTCCCCTTTCCTATTTCCCTTCATAATTAACATATTTTTTATATTCTGCTACCCAGTGTTTCTTCATCTGAAAACTGTTATGTTCTTTGTTTACCTTTAGAAAATCATGTTCCTAAATGTTTTTTTGTTATATTTTCTGTGCTCTTTACACATTAATTTTTTTTGAGACAGTCTCACATCACAGACTGGTCTTGAACTTGTGATATAGTCAAGAATCTCCTTGAACTCTTGATCTTCCTGTCTCTGTCTCAGAGGCATGAGGTTGTAAGTGTGCTTTACCATGTCTGGTTTATGTGGTGCTGGGGATCAAACCCAGGGCTTTGTGCATGGGAGGCAAGCCCTTTGTCATCTGGGCTATGTGCTCAGCCCAAACATTACAAAAGTTTAACCTTGTTGCTTTTTTAAAAAATACAACTTATTATTTGTAAGTAGCTAAATATTTATATGATAAAATATATCTGTATTTCCCTTAAAAATCCTATTACTTTCATTCTTGGAACTTCTTCATCTTTATACAGTGTCTGTCGCTCTTCTCTCTATAAGGTAGTAACTTTCCAAACATTCAAATTCTATTTTTAATTTGGATCAGCAACTTGAGTATATTTACAGCAGGAAACCTATGTCTTTAACGCTACAGAAACACCTTTCTTGAATGAATATTCTTTGTGTTCCACCAAATTTGTATAAGATGAAGAGGCAACCGGGTGTGAGGAGACAGACACTTGGGACGGCGTGGAGTTAGCCGCATCAGCCAGGTTTTGGCAAGCTATCCTAATTCCAGAGCCCAGGTGTCCTAATGTGTAAATGAGATGACGGTATCGTTTTTGTCAGTCTCCTGGGACACTGATGTTCTACTGCCCAGTGAGTTGACAGAATCCTCTCTGTCACCGTCCTGACATCTCAACATAAGTCTACATATTGAGATCCAATCATTTGCAAGTCAGACGTTCACTTGCTCTCTGGTTAACTGATTCCTCTGGCTCCTCCGAGGTTCCAGACACCGTGTGGGATCCTAGAGCTTCAGTGCTGAGTAAGAGTCTTAAGAACCAATGTCCGGGGTAAAAACTAATAAACTTGGTTCACAGGGAAGGAAAATGGGCACAGAGAAAAACAAATACTGTGGAGCTTGGCTAGGAGCCCAGGCAGTCTAGTTCCGGAGTCCAGGTTTTTTACCTGCTATAGAACACTGCCTTGTTTGTTTGTTTGTTTGTTTTCGAGACAGGGTTTCTCTGTGTAGCCCTGGCTGTCCTGGAACTCACTCTGTAGACCAGGCTGGTCTCAAACTCAGAAATCCACCTGCCTCTGCCTCCCAAGTGCTGGGATTAAAGGCGTGCGCCACCACTGCCCGGACGCTGCCTTTTAAAAGAGGACGGTGAAAACTGGCTGGTTGCATGGAACAGAAAGAATTTTGGAATACGTGTGACTTTTAGGATTGTAGAAAGAAGCCACCTGGTCTGCTGTCACCACTTTTTCTCTCATCCGCAAACGGCACCAAAGGGCTTCCAGGGCAGTGGTTTGGGGGGTAGGCAGCCCCAATCCCAGATACTAATGGGAAAGAATTCTCAATCATGTGGACTCGGGTTGGGGGCTAGGAGTCTAATGCTGTGGCTCTGGACTACGGAACAGGGATTCCTTACCCTGCCCTTGCTTTTCCAGAGCAGCGAGTTTCTGCCTCTGTGCAGGTAGCGCCAACTCTGAGTCTGACACACAAAAAAGATGAACTAAGCTAAGAGTTAGTGTTACAGAACATTAGAGAGGACCATGTGACTTGTCAAAATCCTTCCAACCACCGGATTGCAGTAAGAAGAGGAAAACCGACTGCTTTCCTAAGGACAAATAGGTCACCGTGATGGGAGCGGGGGCACTACAGTCTTCTTGCACCTGAGTGGTTTTTTCTTTTTGTGTGAGAAACAGAAAAAGCATCAGGGAACATGGGTCGCAACAAGCAACAAGCGTTACCAGCAGACAATATGGAGCAAGAAGTCAAATGACTTTATTTTCCTCTTTGGTGGCGATTTTGCTTAGTGTGTGAAAGATGTGTTGACAGAAGAGTAACTAAAATTAGTCTCCTCTCTGCAGGCATCAGATTACCTTTGCTTCCATCATCTCTGATAAGCACTGGAAGAAAACAGGTTTCTACCCAGGTTCCCGGGTGTGGGATTGATGGGGGGGGGATCAATTGTAGATTTGAGACACATAAGGGAAAATTAATTCAGGTTATTTAACTTAAGAAATCGTCATGCTTCCTGCTTTTTCATTGAAAAGAAAGTCATGAATGAAAGGCCTGGGTGAGGCGAAGGGGGAGGGTCAGGTAAGCACCTAGCCATAGGCTGTATATATAGCTTACTACAATCCCAGGGCCAGGAAGACGGCCTCATGGTGAAACGCTTACAGCATAAAGCTGAAGACCCAAGTTCTATCCCAGAATGCACTTCAAAAGCTGGATGTAGTGGAGTACTTCCTTCATTCCAGCGTTTCTATAGCAAGATGGGAGTCAGAAGCGGAAGGAGGGGAATCGCCTTAAGTTAGCAGACACCTGAAGCACTCAGAGAAGCAGCTGAAACAGACTCTGCCTTAGCTATGTAGAAGTTGAGGCTGACTTCCACACTGTGCTGTGACACACATATGACCAGTCTCTCTCTTTCTCTCTCTCTCCCTCCTCTCCCTCCCTCCCTCTTTCCCTTCCCCTATCCCCCTCACACACACACCAAAATACTTATTTTTAAGAATTTATAAAATATATGTAGCCTTTGAAGACAATATTATCCTGGCATTTCAGACACCAAAGGGATGTCACCAATATAAGGAGGGCCAGTTAGGTTAGTATTTTACCAAGGTAAAAGCATGTCACTACACAACCCAGGCTGGCCTTGAACTCATGATCCACTACACCTAGTAAAAACGATTTTGAGGGAGTGGTGCTACACTGGGAACGGAAAAAGGCATCGCATACATGATAAGCAAGAACGCCACTACTGAGCCCCACCTCCAGCCTGGAAAGTCCACTCTTATCCTAGACCATCCATAGAAGAGGCCGGCTGGTTTGGTTTAGTTTTGTTTAGGTTTTTTGTCTTATTTTCATTTAACTTCCTCCCTCAGTTAGCTCTGCCTGATTACAATGTTTGCTCATTTCTGTGGCTCAAGCAGTAATACAGCTGTTTGAACAACTCAACCAACAACACATCTGTCTGTCTGTCTGTCTGTCTATCCATCGGTCCGTCCGTCTGCCTGCCTTTCACTGAAGCCCAGGCTGGCTTCTGACAAGTGACAGTCCTTTTGTTGCAGCTTCCCAAGTGCTGGGATTACAGATGCGAGCAGCATGCCCAGCTTCTCATGGGTTTTAACAAGTTCATGTCAGTATCTCAGTCAGTGCTTGTTAGATTGTGGAGTTGCTTAAGGAAAAAAGGGAGGCTGGGTGTTGTGGAGCACACCTTTAATCCCAGCACCCAGGAGGCAGAAGTAGGTGCAGCTCTATGAGTCTGGGGCCAGCCTGGTCTACATAGTGAGTTCCAGGATAATCAGAGCTATGTAGAGAGACCCTGTCTCATTAAAATAAAAAAATAAATTAATTAAAAAATGAGAAAAGAAGACATAAGGGGAGAAGCAAAGGCAGTCAGATTGGTGTGTAAGCGTGAGAACAGCCCAGGCACGACTGAGGGCTAACCTTCTTGATCTTATTTAATTTAAGATTCACTTTCATCTTATGTATATGTATGGGTGCCTGTGTATGTATCGTGTGCATGTCTGGTGCCTTGGGGGCCAGAAGAGAGCACTGGATGCCCTGGAAGTGGAGCTGCAGGCATGTGAACCTCTGTATGGATGCTAGGAATGGATTCTGGTCCTCTGCAAGAGCAGCAAGTGCTCTTAACTACCGAGCCATCTTTCCGGCCCCTCGATACCATATTATACATTGGCACAGAAGTTGTCAGGTTAGAAAGGCAGCTTTTGGGGCTCAGTCAAGGAGTTCTCTGCTATAAGCACTGCCCAGATTCCTGTTTCCCAGTCCTGCCTGATGTCTACGTTCCCTTTAAGACAAGATGGACTTGGATGGCAGAGCAGAGTGGGGGTCATCCTCTCTCCACCCTCTCTCCCTCAGCTCCCACAGGCAGAGTCGCTGAGTACCGTGCCTCAGTCTGCATGGAAGAAGCATTTGCCTGTTTTTCAGTGCCTCTGCCACAGCCCCCATAGTTTGGGATATGGTTATCATAAGCAGAGTGGTTTTGGTTTCTTTAAATAAAATCATCTAAATCCCTATGTAAGCACCCCTTTATTCTTTGTACCTCATTCTGAGCCACATACAAATCCTAGAATTTGACATGCTACTGCAGACACAGGTTTTGTTAACAATGGGGTTTGTTTTCCTGCAGGAGTCTCACGCCACTAACACTTACTCCTCTTTCTTTAACTGGCAGAGGACCTCGTCCTTCAAGATTCAACCCATTTGGTGCCTCTTTCATGAACTGAACCTTCTTCCTTGGTTGGTAGAACTGACCACTCTCTTCCTTTGTGCCTGCTCATAGTACCCCCACCTGGCAAACAAAATACTCTCTGTGTATATAAGCTCTGTCCTTAAGAGGAGGGGTGGGCTCTAATCCATCTTACCCACAACGGCTTGCATGTCCTGTGCACCTAGAAAGTTCACCACAGATAATGTTCAATGAATAAAAGTTTGTGTTTGATGAACACGGCGCACATTGCTTTCAAGAGTATCTGCACTGCGACCTCACGTTGTGAGAGTTTTGTTCATTTACAGCGTCACTGCAATAGTTACTATATCACAGTATACTTGTCTTTACTAAAAAACCGATTATGAAAATGTATAGTAACTGAAACACTAAATCTTTAAATACTCCTCTCTCTTTTGAAAAATAAAAGCTGGGGTTGTGGCTCGGGGCAGAGCTGAAGCTTTGAGTGTACAAGGCTAGGAATTAGTTCCCAGGCCGTGTGTGTGTGTGTGTGTGTGTGTGTGTGTGTGTGTGTGTGTATGTGTGTGTGTGTGTGTGTGTGTGTGTGTGTGTGTGTGTAGAGGAGACACATCCTTCCAATGAGAGCAGTAGCTAGGGCTAGAGGGGCGATATTTGCAGTGCACCTGCCGCAGCTATTTTTACCTGGGATGCTATTCGGTGACACCGCTGTCACCACATAAGCCAGCATAAGCGTTTTCTCTGTATTGACCCTCTCAACGGGAGAGTGGATGAGTCACATTTATACTGCAGTGTACATTTTATGGTACACAATAAAATGAAATCATGGGAGTTAAGTTAATCTGAACATTTAATTTAAAAGCAAGAATGATAGCAATAGAAAACCACGGCCAACAGACAACACACCCAGCCCATGACGACAAGACACTCTTTCTCCTCGTGCCAATAACACCGACAGCACGTGGGCACATGTCAGGAGACGGGCGCTCCACAGCAGCCAGTTTATTTGGTGACCAGCAGCCAAGTACTATTCCTAACCGAAACTCTGATCTCACCCCAAAAATCAGATTTCTTCAACATCCTGATCACCCTAGAACCTCAGTATCGGGGAGCTCTATTTGAGAAAGCCTTCCCAGGTCCCACAGTCCCATCTATGTACACCCACAGAGGACTTTGTGTCTTTCGTCAGAGGGTTTATTTTAGCTTGCAATCACATAGCCGATAATTATTTTACTGACAGCTGCCCTCCCCAAGCATCTGTAAGCACCAGGAGGGCAGGGTCCTTGTCTGGTCTTATTTACCATCTTGTTCCCAGGACCTGGTGTGTAGCTAGGCTCTACAAACACGTTTAGTGAATACTGATTTTTCACATTTTATCCACCCGTGTCTCTGTTTATAAGTCATGCACTATCTCTTATCAGCCTTGTACTTCACCCAGCCCAATTCATTCTCTAGATACAACATCATCCTTAGGTCTGCAGAAGAGGGAGCAGCTGATGGCTGAACTTTGCAGGATCCAGTTCAAGATGGTGGTGCATGAAGGAAACTGAAAAAAACAAGGGATGCTGACATAGATTGAGATTACTTTGAACAGTTTATACAGCTTCTAAAGAACTTCTCAGTTCAGTGAAAAATAAGGCCAATGACTCTGTCTTAACCTACAAACATGGCTTGATTTGTTGATCCTGGAAAAGAGTTGATGATGTGAGTTGTCAGCATGAAGATTATATGTGTGGTCCCTTAGTAAAACTCCTCAGGGTCAGCTCCTGAATGACAGGGGCTGGCCTGGGATTCCTCTCCCCTCAAAGATGTTGGTCTGCTGCTCCCTCACTGCTTCCTGATCTCTATTTCTTCCTTTGTGTTTCTCTTTCCCCTGCCTATCACAAATGCTTACCCTGTTCACAGGGGCCAATTTACAGCTCACTTTTCCAGGTCCTCCAGAGGGAAAACCCCAAACATGCTACTTTAGGGGCCTGGAGGCCAGATGGTAGGGGGAATGAAAATTCTGGGCCGCAGAGAGTTTGGGGGGACGCCCCTCCTTAGTCTCCCTCAACAGTGTACTGCACCACTTTACTATACCGAGAAATCCTGGAGAAGGACGGTGGGAACTTGCCAGGGGCTTCCCCAACGTGCCTCTTTCTGGTCTCTGGAAGGCAAGGAAATCAGTCTTCCCCTGAGCTGGCTCCCTTTGCCTCAGTATTCTGAGGAAGAATACTGGAGATGGAGGGAGGTGGGTAATGGGGAGACTGAGGGAGGTGAGTTAATATCATGCTTTTCTGGTATGTTCCTTGGGCAGGAAGGAGGGAGATAAAAGAATCAGGATGGAACAGAGCAAGCACAATGAGTAAACTCGTGTTAGAAAGAAAACTGGAGCTAGAGAGATGGCTCAGTGGTTAAGAGCACTGACTGCTCTTCTAGAGGTCCTGAGTTCAATTCCCAGCAACCACATGGTGGCTCACAACCATCTGTAATGGGATCTGATGCACTGTTCTAGTGTGTGTCTGAAGACAGCTGCAGTGTACTCATATAAATAAAAATAAAATCTTTTTTTTTTAAAAAAAAAAAAAGGAAACTGGTGTCTAGACATGCATTGGTGTTATTTCCTAGTTCAAAGTGCATATTATCAATAGAAAACTATAATGTCAAAATAATAACTCCATTAACGTACTTTTTTTTTTTAACCTCCAAAGAATATGGAGGCTTGTAACCAGACACCCTAATTTGGTGCCACTGAGGCAAGCACCTTGGTAGGGCAGTTGGTAGGCAGCTGGTAACACACACACACACACACACACACACACACACACACACACGCGCACACACACACACCAGAAAACTACCTCTCTCCTTGACACTGGGAAAAGTTCTCTTTGACTGTGTCACAGGGATAAATGAACTAGAGACACAAGACACATCCCACAGCCTTGTTTTAGTGTGAACTCTATTCATCCTTGCAGGCATCCGATCCTGCTGTCCCTGAAGCCCTCAGGTCTGATCTGCTACTGTTCGCTACCCCCAGATCTCATCAAAGCCCCCTTTGCTACTCAGGTTCGTTGTGCCTGCCCTCTGGTGTCCCCAAGTCCTACCTGGAGTCCTTGTCCTGGCTCTTTCCACAGGAACACCTCCTGGCCCTCTGTCTCCCCAGGACCAGCTGGATGCTGAACTCAGGATGTCGTACAGCGCGCCCGGCTTGTGATGTCAAATTGTTTGAGTGGCTTGTTAACCATCTGAAGTTCTCTGCTCGCCTTGGGTCAAGCTACTGCCTCCCCGCAGACCCTCTGACGGCCACCGTGACCGGCCCGGGGCTCCGCCCCTTGCCTGCTCCCGCCTGCGAGCTTCCTGGGGTCTCCGGCCCCCAAATCCCTCCAAATATACTTATGGTCCGTGCCCTAGCCCGTCTGGAGCCTCCTGGGCTCCCTTGATCTCTCAGTCAGCCTTTGAGCTGCGCGCTCCAGAGCCGGGCGCTGCGGGCGCGACGTCCCTCCCCCTAAGCCACCTGTCGAGTTTGGTACCTGGGAGACCGAAGTCCAGCGCTGGAGTTCTCCTGTCTGCGATGAAGCTCTAGCCATGCCCAGGCTTCCGATCCTGCTCCTGCTGTTCTTTCGGACGTCCACCCCCACCCCCACACTTCCCGCTCCTCCCTGGAGATGGAAAGGGGATCTCAAGAAAACTGTGCCAGATGATGGGACACTTTTTTCCTAATAAAGATCCAGAACTCACGGTATAATAAACACTCATAGGCGTTCTGCTAGACTCCAGCGTTGCTTCAGCGGGCTGTGCACAAACAGCTCCCTCCCTCCACTGTTCCAGAGATCTGGTAAGCCTTGCCCCAGCATCAGGGTGTGCTTCTTGAAGGCAGGAGAGCCCAAGCTGGCTCATAGTTGTTCTCACTCTCTGGCACAGCGCCTACCACTCTTCATGATACTTGAATGAAGTGGAAAATCAATTTATTTGGTAGAAATCCAGCGTTTGCTTTTCAGCCCTAAAGCCTATTAACTCCTTTGTGTAGGCAATTTGAGAGCCAACACACACACACACACACACACACACACACACACACACACACACGAATACAACTAACTAAACAAATAGAAAAAGAGAAAACAATTTTTTGCAGTAATTTGTGGTAATTCCCAGAATAAAATAATGTTTAGATGCAAACATACATAACAGCTTCATTTTTAACATAAAATAATATTTAAACAACAGCATTATACCTACGATTCAGTGGGTAAAATGCTTTGCCCATGCATGCACGAAGACCTTCAGTCAAGTTCCTGGAATCCATAAGAAACCTGCTAGGTAGTGTGTCTCCAATCCCAGGGCTCCTACATCAAGATGGGAAACCTTAAGGCAACTAGCATGTTTACAAAGCCACAGGCAATATTCTGGAATAAGGTGACAGGTTAGTGCACATGAATGGGCATACACACACTCACACCCCAAGATGAAAGCAAGAAGCTAACCACACCAAACCTACCAATAGGAAATAGGTTAAAGAAGTTAAGGTAGTGTTGCTTAATGGTATACTACACACCCATTATAACACAGACATAGAGACTTCAGTGCCTCCCAGTCTTCTTAGAATAGATAGTGTTTATTCCTGTGAACCACAACAATGCGTGTTTCAGCTAGACAGCCACAGTGGTGAATAATGGTACCTTTATCATGGTGATACACATCAATTGTCTAACTTAAGACTCCCTCGATAGGGATGAATTCACGCCTGGTACTGTAAACCTAACTGCATGTGCTTAGAGAAGTCATAGACTTGAGAGGAGAACTCGTGGCTGACATGTTTCTACAGATGAGTGGAGTTCTTTTAAAAAGTTTATTTTCAACAGATAGAGACTATTTATTACAGGATACAGAAAATAGGGGACTACCGGGCGCCCTACCCCCAACATCTGCAACACAACCACTGCACCTAAGGCTCATGGGAAATCATGAAAGATGGAGACCGAAGATTGTAAGAGTCAGGGGCCCATGATGCTTGATAGGAGATCGTGTTTCCTAGACACAAAAGGGAGAAACCACCCATGGAATCGCAACAATATGGTTGCTTGGACAAGGCAGCATAATTCAACCCAGCGGCCGAGAAAGAGACCCCACAATCAGGGTGTACTAATAATCTTCAATAATGTTTGAACTGAGATTTGGCCTTCAAGTGTCGCCTCCAGGAGAAATTGCTAGACTGGAGCACGTGGAGGTGACCGTACGGAGGATGGAAGCGCTAGGAAGCTGTAGAGTTGAGGCTTACCCTCAGTCGGCGTGAACACGTGCAGGGCGTGGTCACCTGGACAGCGTGCCTGAATATGCATCTTCCACGGGGCTTGATTTTGAGTAGCGCGTGGACAGTGACGGTAAGAGCAATGGCTTACCAGTTGGAGAAGCTGAGTCTTTTCTAATTCTCCTGTTTCTGTGGACTAAGTCAAGGAGGAAGGATGATTTTTGTGCTATTTATCACTGCACCTTCCTCACCTTCGCCAATCTTTTGTTTTAACAACAGAGCTTGCCTCTCCCTCAGAGCCTTTGCTAGGCAACAGCTCCTAAGTAGAATTTAATACCATCGTTTTCTTTTCAATCTCCTATTATTTTTGATGTGGTTAATTTTGAGCTAAATTTACGTAAGTAGGAGAACGGGTCATTGAAATGACCTACGGAAAGGACCACTGATATTTGAAATTGGGAAAACATTGCCCTACATTCCACTAAGCCCAGTATACAGAAGTGATGGCTGAAGCAGCCATAATGAATGGTATTTTCTAACAATCAGAATTGCCAGGAAGATGCTGAAGGGCTGCCGTGCTTACGCTCTCTTGCGCTCCCGCGCTCTCTCGCTCTTGCTGTTTTTTGTTTGTTTCTTTGCTTTGTTTTGTTTTTCTGAGACAGAGTTTCCTTGGCTGCCCTGGAATTTACTCTGTAGACCAGGCTGGCCTCGAACTAACAGAGTTCTTCTACCTGCCTCTGTCTCCTGAGATTCTGGGATTAAAGGCATGCGCCTCCCCTGCTTGGCTGTTCCACAAACTCTTTACTCCAGAAGAGACTTCCGATGCTGCTCAATAACGCTATATGTGGGGAGAATTTACATGATGGTGGAGGCTTTAAGTTCCTGCCAGCCAGGAGTCTTGGCAGCAGAGCTATCCAGGAACCTGGCTCTAGAAAGACAGACTTTAGAGTCACTTATGTTAACTCCCTTTGAGGACAAAGCTGGAAAACTGCAGTATCACAGTGTGACCACTGCAGAGTTAACGGAGTGCCTTGCAGTTGTTTCCTGAAGTAACAGTTTGAAAAGAAAAATTTGGCAGGATTTAGAAATCTTGGGGTGCTTGGTTGTATTCCAATCATTTAACCCCTAATTATACCTTGCTCTGGTGCATTCTTATTTACAGCCACCTCATAGGAAACCCAGGACCCTCATCTCCTTCCTTTCACACAGCCACATCTCTGGTCTTCAGGCTGCACTTTAGGAGGCTTCTGTTGTCTCCAAGGTAGCTGCCTCTGCTGTTGCTTTAATCCTTTGGGTCCCTCTATGAGCAATTTATAAAATAAAAAAGGTGCATAGGACTCTCAGCACTCTAAATAGGAATGAGATATTTCCAGTACTACTGAGTGGTTTGAAAACTCATGCGGTGCACTGTGATTGCCCATTGGTTCTGTCTGCTTTGATGCTTAGGGCAGCCTGCATCACCTGGGCTCTTATTTATGATACATTTTGCCTTGCAACCACAATTCCTGGCTTGTAACTCCCTCCTCAAGGCAGGTCATAAAAATTCTAATATTTTCCTAGCTTTAATTGACTACAAGGAAACTTTCTAACTTCTTTCATCTAAAAATACGCCTTAAGAATCTGGACAGGCCTTGCTGGTCCCCACCCAGTCAGTAATCCTGCTATGTAATGAGGTCTCCATGGAGAGCTGAAAAGTCAGAGTCCAGAGATCCTCTGGGTAAAGGTTCCTCAATGGAAGATGCTGGGTACCTAGAAAGGACATGAGCTGTGACAGCTCACCCATGTATCTCTTTGTCTGGAATCTGTGATAACCTTTGTTAGACACTGGTAAACATAATTCTTCCTTGAGTTCATGAGCTGCTCTGGTAAGTTAATTGAATGAAAGGAGGGGATTCTAAGAACCTTGATTTATAGCAGTGCAGTCAACAGTGAAAGGGAGACTGCCTAGGATGTAGGGCTGACATCTAAAGTGAGGTTAACCTTGAGGACTTAGTCCTCAACCTGTGTGTGTGGTCCGATGTTTTCTCTGTGTCCATAGAACCTATGCTGGTTAGTTTTGGCCAACTTAACTTAAACCATGATATACTTGGGAAGAGAGAATCTTAACTGAGGAACTGCCTCCATCTGGTTGGTCTGTAAGCATGTCTATGGGGAACATTTGCTTAATTGCTCCAGTCCACCATGGGTGGTGGCATCTCAGGGCAGGCTAGCCTGGGCTGTATGAGAATGGAGAATGCCAGTAAGCAGCATTCTTCCACAACCTTGCTTCAGTTCCTGCCTCAGTTTCACTCAATGATAGACCTTTGAGCCAAATTGCCTCTTTCCTCCTCAAGTTGTTTTTTGGTCAGTGTTTTATCACAATAGAAAACTAGAACCGTATCAGAACTGAACTGAGTTAGAGGGCACCCAGCTGAAATGCTTGCTTAATGAGGAGAGAGATCCTCATACCTTTTGGGGTCAGAGAAATTTTCTTTGTAGATTATTGTATGAGGGTAAAAGAGAAATAGACTTTATTTTTGCTAAACACAGCTACCAGCTGCCAAAAATTGGCCCCGTAGGAGCTTATTTGACAGGTGAATGGACAGAACATTTGCACAACCCCATGGAAGGGCTTGCAGCTTCCTTCCACTGGCAGGGATTAGCTGCATCCAAGGAAAGTGTGCCCAGCTGTCAGGAAACCCTCTGGGTTAGAAATGTCTTTCCAGAGTCAGGCTGTGGAGATGACTCAGTGGACAGAATTGCTTGGCACACAAGCATGACCATCTGAGTTTAAATCTCTAGAGCCCATGTAAAGCTGAGCATAGTAGCATGCATCTGGAACCCCAGTGCTCCTACTGTGAGACGGGATGTGAGACAGGAGAATTCCCAGAAGCTCGTAGACCAGCAAACCTGGTGCATGAGGTGGAAAAACAAGAGACCTCATATCAACCAAGATGGGAGGTGAGAACCGACACCCAAAGTTGTCTCTGACTCCCACAGACCTTGGCCCACTCTCATGAAAATGCACACACATGTATACGCCTCATACACCAGGTTAGCTATTCCTTCCTTAAGACTGGTATCACTGACCTCCTGGGAATTCTACAGCCTACTTGGAGGCCAGTGCCAGTGAGTATAAATGTAAGAAACAGTCAATATTTTATCCCAGTGTATCCAGGTCCTGGAGGATGCTGGGACACTTCTAAAAGGATGCCACAGTCCCCCCATTCTCTTGATTAGAGAGGCCATGCAACCTAAGAAGCCGCCCTCTAACTAATGTGTACTCTTCAAAGAGGAAAATGCCCTCAGTTCTTCCAAAGGAAGCCACATGTGCAAGATACTGACTCATCCCCACAGATGGCACACCTCGTAAAGGAAAACCCGAAGGCACCATAGACTTGGGCCTCCTAAGTCTGTAAGTCTCCCGTAGGGTGTGTCTCAACTGACCTTAACAGTAAAAACTAAAAGGTTAGATTTTGGTCACCTACATGGTCTTCAATACCCAGCAGGAAAGTACAACAAAGAGTAAAACAACTGGAAATAAAAGAGAATGAAACACAACAAAATAGCTGTACTATGGGTTTTAAAATGGACAAAATTGGTTCACCCCTCATATGTATCCCTACTGACTCTGTTAGCAGGCCTGCAGGTAGGCTAGTCTTAGTTGGTCTGGCTACAATCAGGTTAAAGGGCTTTTCCTAACCATGAGCAATGTTTTTGCCTCAGAGAGCCTTCAGTCCTTAATCAGTAAATTCTTCTGTAATGGGCTTCTTAATTCCTTGCTATCACCTTGCAACTCCCCAGTTTTGGTCATTAAAATTATCCCTGGATTTGGCCTCCCAAGATCTCTTTAAAGTGGTAATGGCCCTTCCTTTATTTCCTGAATCACCCAGTCTATAGCTAAATCCCTGGGAATTGGATATTATCTTTGTTCATGTTTGAGAGCTCAGGCCTCAAGAATGTTGGAACTTATTGGAATCAGACCTTAAAATTTTCCACAAAAAGCTTATCCAGGAGACTCATTTTACCCGAAAGGCACTGTTACCAATAGCCTCTCTTAGATCACACGGTCCTCTCTCAGTAGGTTAACCTCAGACTCAAGCATAGTCCTCATGCCTTGGGCCCACACCCTCAGACCTGGGCACACTCTTGGTACCCTCTCATGAACAGAAGTTATCATTTTTACTGTAGCTCAATTTATCCATCCTTTCCTTGATGCTCACTCTGTTTTTCTGCTCAGAAACTTTTGCCTTTGTAAGTCAGGGATATTTTCTCTCCTACTATATCCTAGGAACCTGGTGTCTTGCCTTTAAGATCTGTGATACACCTGGAATTGATATTTGTAGGGGCAACTTTCATTTGTTTTTCTCAAGTGCATATCCAGTGGACTCAGTACCAGTTACGGAGGATGCTGTTTTCCTACTGTTCTGTGTCACTTCTGTTATGAAACACCCATATCCACGTGTTTTCTATTGTTTTTCATTGGTCTATTACTGGTTTGTTTTTTTTTTAAACAACAATATCATACTCTTCTCTTTTTTGTGGCTTTATAGTGAATCTTGAAATCTAGTGTACCAAATTTTCTAAATTTATTCTTCTTTGGGATCATCATGGATCCTCTTGGCCAAGACCATCCCTCAAAGGCACACTCAGAGGTTCTCCTCCCAGGTGACTCTTGATCTCATCAAACTGACAATCGAGAGTAACTGCCACAGTGACATTATCATCCCAAAGACCAAATCTGCATATTTTTTATTTAATAATTTGACCCTTAAGAACGTCTAAAATACTTCAGCCATAGGAACATCTTTCTGTGAGGTATTTCTACTCCTGCCAATAGCAGTAGAAACCCATTTATTAATATTTATCAAAGATCCAAAACTTCCATACCTTTTGATGTGGTAAATTCCTTACTGCCAATTTATTGTGATAAAATTACCCTAATAATGATTTAAAAAAAAAAAAAAGAGCTTCTAACCTAGAAATGTTCTGATGTCATTCTCCTTATTAGCAAAACACATGAATTTCTCAAAGAGTCTAATGTAAATGTCTACTAAACAATGGAAAAATCTGTCCAATAAGCTGTCACCATAGCAGTGAAGTTTTACTCAGGAAGATAATGCTTCATTCTTTGGGAATCACACTTTGAAGTCACCGAGTGGATTACCCATGGGCTATTGTCACAGATATAGTGAGAAAATACTCTTTGAACTCAAATAGCCACCGCTTGGAAAGCCCCTGTCCATAAACAGACACCAAGGCTGCCTACTCAGATCTGCTCGTTTCCCCATTCTCTGTCTCCTGGTGTAGGGTGTAGGGACCACTCTGCTCACTGGTCAGCTCCTCTCAGTCTGGCTGTGCTGCAGGTCCCTCTCTGCTCATCCCTGGCTTCCGTTATTTCTCTCAGCCTCTGCAGAGGGCTCTGCCTTCTTCACCATCTTCACAGGGACCACCATTCTTGCCTCTTCTCTAGGACTTAAGGAAGACAAAATGGTCGTGCCCATAGTGATATGAGGCATAGCAACATTGTACTGAAGAACACACCACATATGTGTCTGTGAACCCATAAGATTATAACAGAGCTGAAAAAGTCCTGTCTCCAATGGTTTTTACTGTGCCTTTCCTATGTTTAGATACACAGAGAGTTATTATTGCTTTACAGTTCCCTGTGCCTAGCCTGGAGCAGCAGGTTATGAGCCTAAGGCTGTTGCAGGCTATACTGTCTAGGTTTGTGTAAACATGATAAACTCTGTTCTATTTATACTTTGACAAAATCATCTGCCCACATGTTTCTCAGACCATTGACCATCATTAGTCACGTGACTGTACTAAATTCTTACAGCGCAGGGCAGGGAATAGGAGAGTGCAGGAAAGAAAAGGCATTGAAATGAAGGTATGCTACTGTTGATCAAACTAGCTGTTGCTTTCCCTCAGTGGGATGCTGGTGCCAACCGTGAAAAAAGTAAGGCGGCTTTCCCCTTTCAGGGAAGAAAAGCATAGCCATCTTCAGACTGAGGAAATGAATTAGTCATTTAAGTCTCTGTCCACCATCATGGGTAGTACTGCCAAGAGCTTTGCTCTCTGATGTTAGGACCAGTTATAGTGGATAGATTTCTGCTGTCTGCTGTGTCCAGGAGGATTTCAGGTTGAGACATCTTAGAGCAAAATTACCATTCTGAGGCTGATTGGAGGCTGTGTGTTGAGTCCATTGTCACAGGTAAGACAGGAAATCAGAGCCCCAGCCTCATCTTCACACGGTCCAGGGTCACAGTAGGAGAAATGAAATAGAACTGTGTCTTCCTGAGACATAGTTGCCCTCACATCCAAATGGTGGAAGACAGATGAGCCATGTGGCTCTATGCCCTGGTCAACCATGTCCACAGGCTGTGGCCAGCACTCAGGAGAGGGCAGGAAATGACCCCAAGCTGCCCACCACCGTTGGCTTCAGAGGAAGAGAGTGGCAGTGTCTCCAGGGTATCTGAGGGTGCAATCTTATTAAGCCTCTGTTAATAAGCACAGCTTCCTTATTTATCAGAGTAATGCATTCTGGGTTTAGAGAGAGAGCATAGCTTTTATTTTCCAGGACTATTTTTATAAACTATGTTTTTTCCATCTGGCCTCACAGCTGTGAACCCAGGATTAACCACCTTACTGTCACAGGCCTGACCTTAACTGTGAGCAATAAGCTCATATCCGGGTGGGCATTTGACACAGCCCTTGGTTTTTAAAGTTGTTTCGGAATGATTGCTAAGAAAATCGTAATTGGAAATAGCAAACTCCTTTCCCAAACAACCGCCAAGATACTTTGGAGAAGAAACATTCCAACTTTATCCTCTTTCTTGAGCAACATCCCTTGGGTTTTATAGACAAGCTGTTAATTGAAGTCACCAAAACATTTTTTTTTTTTTCTAGAATGAACTTTATCCCTTCAGATAAAAAAACTTGCAGGATTTACTCGTCTAAGAATCTCTTGGTATTCCATGCCCTGACTGGTTGGGGGTGGGGTGTAGTTCAGTCAGAGTCTCTCTTTACCATGGGTGTCAGTCTTCCATAGCAGCGTGCTACGTCACTTTAGCAGCGAAGCTAAGGTCACCACTGAATACCCAGAGAAGGGTTCAGAGGTGGTGCCACACATCATCAGACAGTTCCTAGCTTGGTGTTTCATACTTAGAGGAGAGAAGGCAGACTGACAAATAGAAGAGTCAAAATATTAGAGTGGATTCAAGCCTCCAGGTTGCAGGACAGAGCCCTGGGTTTGGGTGTGAGGCCTGACACCATGTTGGGGAAAACCTATGCCAGGCACTCTTCCATGTCAAGAGCTAGGTGATGAAACATCTGTGGCCAGATTGAGCTTTCTTCTCTTTTTCCTAAGCTTGACTGAGGAGGCATACGTTCAAGTCTTACCATTGCTTTATATTTGTTAGTTTAATAATCAATATTCTGTTTGCTCATTACATAGAAGGTGGAAGGTTAATAGGACCAGCTAAGTCAAAGATCTCCTTTCCACTCAGGTTCCTGTGAGTTCAGGACTGCAGACTGTGAAGCATATCTGGGGTTTCTGGGTGCCTCTGCAAGGCTGCAGAGACCGGCTACACATGCACTGGGGGGTTGTACCCTTAGTACTTAAGGAAGTCCCCAGTAACAAAAGCAGAGCTAATCAAAGAATCAAGCCTCTATTAGCCACTTACACTTGTCCTAGGTAATAAGCCGGGTGCCGAAAATTTGTAAAATAATTCATACAGTGTGTTAAGCATTCAAAACGTGTCAAGGGACCATTGCTACTACCACTGTCCCATGTGGAAAAACAGGCAGAGCCAGCGAGGTTAAAGAGCCTTGTAAGGCAGCATGAGGAAGATGTGAGAGACCCTTCACATGCCAGCTTAGGCTTTCTTCTAGGGTCATGAATCTTGGAGCAGATAATGACTTGCCCTTCATAAAACAGAAGGGAAAGTGTGGGTTCCTAGATTCTGTGTCTGGTTTCACTGAGAACTCAGATATTTAGGTTTTGTTTTGTAACAAGGTCACCATTACTACTATGAGGGGTTTCTGAAGGCATTTGCTGTCACTGTTCCTTGCTGCAGTAAAAATGCACTTTTATTTACTTCGTTATCTGTTTGTTCATCTGGCGCCCAGTGTTTTATCAGGATCAGGTTCATCTGACAAGTCCAGAGTGCTTTTTTTTCCACCCCTACATGTTCCAAATCCCTTACGCCAGGAGTTTGCTGTTTCTGTCACCTGGCTGTCATCTTAGTTTCTCAGAACTTGGTTTCTCTCTGAGAAAGTGACTCATGCTGTGCTTAGTCAGCAAGCCACCCTGGGAGAGAGGGGTGCAGTCAAGCCTGGAGAGCTGATCCTGTCAGGTAAGATGGCTCTGAAGACAAACAGTATGTTGGTAGCTACCATTTCAAAGCAATAGAGGTCAGGCAGGGAGGAGAATGGAGAATGGAGAGAGTTGTCATGGAGGTAGCCATGTGTTAGTCTCTCAGTCAGTGCTCTGGCCTTCCTCATGCTTGTTGCAGTGAGTCAGGAATATACATGTTGTATCCATGCTTGTGACAGAAATATACATGCCTGATGTATGCTCATTCCACTTGGCCTCATGAGTCCAGGAACACAGGGCCTGGTCTCCTCCACACGCTACTGCATCTCCACAGATGCACACAGTACTAGGTCTCACACAGAGAATTATACAGTAAATTTTAATTGAATAAATAAACAAATGCCAACTATTTCTTCCCAAACAGAAACAAGGATGCATCTCACAAGCTGAGCTCAGTCTGACATGGGGTGGATAGTAATATGGAGGGTAGAGAGACTCAGTAAGAGAACTGTAGGCAAAGGCAGTGACTTGTGAACTCAGTATAGTACATTCATATTTTTTAGAGAAAGCCTTTTCCAATAAGATACTTAAAAAATGTATCTTAATTACTTTTCTATTCCAGTCATACGATATAATGATCAAGGCAACGTATAGAAGGAAGAGTTTATTGGGGCTATGGTTTCAGAGAGTTAGAGTCCATGACCACAATGGCAGCAGGCCAGCAGACATGGCACTGGAGCAGGAACTGAGAGTTCACACCATGAGACACAATCATGAAGCAGAGAAAAAGGCCAAGAAAGACAAAGAGAAAATGAGGGAGAGAGAGAGAGAGAGAGAGAGAGAGAGAGAGAGAGAGAGAGAGAGAAGGAGGAAGAAGAGGAGTAGAAAGAGGAGAAGGAGGAGGAGGAGAAGGAGGAGGAGGAAGAGGAAGAAAAAGAGGAGAAGGAGGAGGAGAATGAAAATATGAATCCTTTGAAACTTCAAAGCCCATACTCAGTAACACAGCTCCTCCAACAAGATCATACCTCTTTTTTAAACTTTATTCTTCTCTCACACATTGCATTCTACCACAGTTTCCCCTCCCTCTATTCCTCCCAGTCCCTCTTCCTACCTCCCCCTCCCCCAGATCAAGTGCTTTATTTACCTTCAAAGAAAAAAAAGAAAGAAAGAAAGAAAGAAAGAAAGAAAGAAAGAAAGAAAGAAAGAAAGAAAGAAAGAAAGAAAGAAAGAAGAGCAGGTGTCCTAGGGATATTCACCAAACACAGCATAACCAGATTCAATAAGACTAAGCACAAACCCTTATATCACAGCTGTACATGGCAACCCAGCAGGAGAAAAAGGGTCCTAAGTACAGTCAAAAGAATCAGAAACATTCCCACTCCCATTGTCGGGAGACCCACAAGAACACCAAGCTATAAAACTATAAGGTATATGCAAAGGACCTAGCTCAGACCCATACACGGTCCACAGTGTTTGTTGATTCAGTTGCTGTGAACCCCTATGGGCCCTGCTTAGTTAATTCTGTGGCCCATGTTCTCATGGAGTCCTCCACCCCTCTTGTTCCCACAATCTTTCCTTCCCCTCTTCTGTGGGTTCCCCTGATACCATATCTCTTAATCCTTCCTAAACAGCTCTACTAACTAGGGACCAAGTAGGTGTTTAAACGTATGAGCCTATGGGAGCCATTCTCATTCAAACCACCATACTAGGAAAAAGAAACATTGATAAACTTGACAACATGAAAAATGAAAACTTAAAATGTCTACATACCATCTTTCTTCTCCAGTCATTGGCTCCTTTCCCTTCTTAAAGTTTATTTTTAAGGAGTGGAAACACAGCTGTTGAATACAAGCTGTTTCCCTAGAGGCCGAGACCATGCCATGAACATTGACATTGTTCTTTCATCTGCATCATGGTACTATAGACAAAATTTCTACATTTCATTGAAAGTAAAAAAATGAGAATCTTATACAGTTCCATAAACAGAGCCAAAGGGCAATAATGTTAAGGCACGTGTAATAAGTGATTTACAGCATATATAAGTAAGAATAATTCTTACAAGTCAGTAAGTTAGAGAGAATTGACTGGGGAAAACGGGAGGTAGAAGAAACATCCGGGTTCTCTGACATGAAAATGGAGCGGAATTCGCTGTCTACAGGAACACTCACAGTCAGACAGCATCCCTTTCCATCCTGTGTATTGTAAATGATGGGTAGTGTCTAGCTGCTGGGGGCAGGAGGAAAGAGCTGCTGTCATATGCTACTCAGAGAAAAGTTAGTTGGACCCCCAAAGACCTATGTGGGGAGCTGGAGGCTTTAAGAGGTGAGACATAGTTGGAGACTTGTGATCACTGTGGGAATATTCTTAAGATGGTAGTGAGACTCCATGGCCTCCTCCGAGTCTCTCTTTCAGTTCCTGGCCATGAGGTGAGCAGTGTGGCACCTCCACATTTTCTTATGCTCTCCCGCCTTACCACAGGCCCAAAGCCATAGGGACAAGCAGCAGTGGACTGAATCTCTGAAAACATGATTCCGGAATAAATATTTCTTCTTAAGTTGATTATTTCAGGTATTTTGTTAGAGGTATATACAGCTGATTAACATAGAAGGCATTTTGACAATGCTCATTAAAAACCCTAAAGTCTCATCTAGTAATTCTCCTTGTCAACAGTGTAGAGAAAAACTTGCTTGTGTGCCAGAGAGGCGTACACAAGGACAGCCATTAGTAGTATTTTCAGTGTATTTCAATAATTTATTTCAAGTCTTTGGGTAATTTTAAATGGAAACACGATATGAATAATAAAAACAAATTTATCTCATCATTTGGACCATACACTAGAAAATAGGCATGCTTCTATAGACCAAAGAACAGTGTCGATGCCAAAGGCATGCTTGACCTCTGTGAAAATGGCTGGTTTTCACAGGTGTATTTCCATTTCTTAAAAACAAACTTTAAAAGGTAGGTTGAGGTGACTTCTAAAAATATGTGGGAGAGTCTAATCCCCAAAACATGTGGACTCAGCCCAATCTAGAAAATGATGTTTGCAAGCATAATTGAGAGGTGAAATCCTCAGGAGAAGAGAGAGTTCTGCATTATTGTGAGTAACATAAGACCAGCAACAAGAGTCCTAGCAAGTGACAGAGGGAAGAAGTCAGATCGAGTGAGGATTTTGATTTCCTTAAAAACTCAGTTATGTTAAGTGACTATGCTTTTGTTTCAATCGCAGGTATGGGATAAGAGACTGCTTCACAGAAGGTGACTATGATTTGCCTCATGCACTAGCAGGGGCATGAATTTTTTTTCCCAGCTGTAGATAATTTAGTTTTGGGGATTCTGGAGAGGGTATAAATGGGAGAGGGCCTGTGGCGGCTTCTTCTCCCTCTCCTGCTGCTGACTGGTTCATCTTGCTGCTGTGTTTGCTGTTGCTGGTTTGCTGGTTTGCTGGATTGCTGGGTATTCTGAAAACAAAGATTGGACTTGCCCCAAGAAACAAGACATTCCTAATCAGCAGGAAGTAGGCTATAGAAGTCTACACCCTTTTTCCTCTCTAACCTTCTTTCTCTCCTACCTAGTGTTGGGGGGTTGAAGGGATTAGGGTGGAATAAAGCTTAGAAGGGAGATGGAATATCAGAAGCTTGATGGGACAAGGGAGGATTGTCTCTTAGAACATAACCAGGAGGATCATGACCCTGGTGCCACAGTTACCTTCTGACATTCATACGCATGCATGCTGTGGCACGTGTGTGTGTGTGTGTGTGTGTGCGCGCACACACACACACACAGAGACACACTCCAAATTTATCTTTAAAAAATTTAAAGGGACTTCTGTCCTTCAGAAATGTCAGAGAATAAATTTCTGTTATATTAAGCCACCAATTTTGTAGAAATTAATACAATAGCTGATACAAAAAATTTGGCATTTGTATTTAGTGAAGGACAAACTTGCTTTTATTTTGAAGTAAAGGCATTGACCTTATAGAGGCTGATTCTTCTTTTTCCTCTGGAACCCTGACAAGACTTCCATGGTATGTGTCAGAAATGAGTTAAGACTTCCAGGAGCTGCACCCAGAGTTGACCCTGTGCCACAACTCTCCATACCCAAATCCACTGGGAGAGAGCTGGTCTCCCAGGAGTGCTGACACATCTGAGAGCACAGTTAAGACCACCACTTCTGCTCAGATACCTGACCCAAGAGGTACCCGCCTGGAGCCCTCAGGGCACAGAAACCGAGGAGCAGCCTGGGACAGGAGCCTTCCGGTTTCTGTCTGTGCCTGGAGATGACCCTGTGCCACAGCTCTCCATACCCAAATCCCACAGGGAGAGAGGTGGTTTCCCAAGAGTGCTGACACACTTGAGAGCACAGGTGAGACCACCACGCTGCTTAAATTCCTGGCCCAGAAAGGACCCACCCAGAGCCATCAGGACAAAGGAACAAAGGAACAGTCGAGGACAGGATTCTTCCAATTTCTGTCTGAGCCCGGAGCTGACCCTGTGCCAGAGGTCTCCAAACACAAATTCCTCCCGGAGAGAACTGGTTTCCTAGGAGTGCTGACACATAGGCTTGCAGGAGGGATAAACCACAGTCATAGACAACAAGACCAGTTAACACCAGAGATAATCAGATGGCTAGAGGCAAGGGCAAGAACAAAAGCAACCAAAACCAAGGCTACTTGGCATCGTCAGAACCCAGGTCTCTCAACTACAGCAAATCCTGGATACCCCAACACACCAGAAGAGCAAGACTCTGATTTAAAATAACATCTCGGATCAGCGCCTGGACAAAGATCCCTCGCCGGAGATCACAAGACCCAGCAGAGGGCCAAGGACACGCCCCACAGCTCACCAGGAACGCAGAAAAGCTCAACCCGCTTTCTGCGGGCCACAGAGACTGACCGCCAGC
>CM052713.1:28018892-28035058 GCA_028551405.1 Uromys caudimaculatus
TTTGGGCCTGAGGGTGCTAGGGGCACCAGTAAAAGGGAATGTCAAGGTGGGAATATGGGAATGGGTGGGCGGGTAGGTGGGAGGAGGAATTCCCTCACAGAGGCGGGGAGGGGGAGGGGACACGGGGTTTCTAAAGAAAAGGGGAATCATCGGAAATGTAAATAAAATATCAAAAAATAAATAAATAAAAAAAAAATAACATCTCATAATGATGATAGAGGACTTTAAGAAGGACATAAATAACTTCCTTAAAGAAATACAAGAGAACACAGGTTAGCCAGGCAGTGGTGGCACATGCCTTTAATCCCAGCACTTGGGAGGCAGAGGCAGGTGGATTTCTGAGTTCGAGGCCAGCCTGGTCTACAGACTAAGTTCCAGGACAGCCAGGGCTATACGGAGAAACCCTGTCTCGAAAATCCAAAGAGAGAGAGAGAGAGAGAGAGAGAGAGAGAGAGAGAGAGAGAGAGAGAGAGAGAGAGAGAGAACGAGAACACAGGTAAACAGGTAGAAACCCTTAAAGAGGAAACACAAAAAATCTCTTAAAGAATTACAGGAAAACACAAACAAACAGGTGAAGGAATTGAACAAAATCATCCAGGATCTAAAAATAGAAATAGAAACAATAAAGAAATCACAAAGGGAGACAACCCTGGAGATAGAAAACCTAGGAAAGAGATCAGGAGTCATAGACACAAGTATCACCAACAGAATACAAGAGATAGAAGAGAGAATCTCAGGTGCAGAAGATACCATAGTAAACATTGACACAACAGACAAAGAAAGTGCAAAAAGCTCCTAACCCAAAACACCCAGGAAATCCAGGACACAATGAGAAGACCAAACCTAAGGATAATAGGTATAGAAGAGAGTGAAGATTCCTAAATTAAAGGGCCAGTAAATATCTTCAACAAAATTATAGAAGAAAACTTCCTTAACCTAAAGAAAGAGATGCCCATAAACATACAAGAAGCATACAGAACTCCAAATAGATTGGACCAGAAAAGAAATTCCTCCCAACATATAATAGTCAAAACACCAAATGTACAGAAAAAGAAAGAATATTAAAAGCAGTAAGGGAAAAAGGTCAAGTAACAAATAAAGGAAGACCTATCAGAATTACACCAAACTTCTCACCAGAGACTATGAAAACTAGAAGATCCTGGGCAGATGTCATACAGATCCTAAGAGAACACAAGTGCCAGCTCAGGCTACTATACCCAGCAAAGCTCTCAATTACCATAGATGGACAAACCAAGATATTCCATGACAAAACCAAATTTGTACAATATCTTTCCACAAATCCAGCCCTACAAAGGATAATAATAGATGGAAAACTCCAACACAAGGAGAGAAACTATACCCTAGAAAAAGCCAGAAAGTAACCTTCTTTCAACAACCACAAAAGAAGATAGCCACACAAACATAATTACACCTCTAACAAAAAAAAAAAAAATAACAGGAAGCAACAATCACTTTTCCTTAATATTTCTTAACATCAATGGACTCAATTCCCCCAATAAAAAGACATAGACTAACAGACTGGATATGTAAACAGAACCCAGCATTTTGCTACATACAGGAAATGCACCTCAGTGACAAAGACAGACAGTACCTCAGAGTAAAAGGCTGGAAAAAAATTTTCCAAGCAAATGGTCCCAAGAAACAAGCTTGAGTAGCCATTTTAATATCGAATAAAATTGACTTTCAACCAAAAGTTTTCAAAAAAGATAAGGAAGGACACTTCATACTCATCAAAGGAAAAATCTACCAAAAAGAAACTGGAGAGAGCATACACTAGCAGCTTGACAGCACACCTGAAAGCACTAGAACTAAAAGAAGCAAATACATCCAAGAGGAATAGACAGCAGTAAATAATCAAACTCAGGAATGAAATCAAGTAGAAACAAAAAGAACTATGCAAAGAATCCACAAAACCAGGAGCTAATTCTTTGAGAAGATCAACAAGGTAGATAAACACTTAACCAAGCCAACCAGAGGGTACAGAGACAGTATCCAAATTAACAAAATCAGACATGAAAAAGGAGATATAACAACAAAAATGAGGAAATTCAAAAAATCAACAAATCCTACTAAAAAAGCCTATACTCAACAAAACTGGAAAATCCAGAAGAAATGGACACTTTTCTAGACAGACACCAGGTACCAAAGCTAAATCAGGATCAGATAAGCCATCTAAACAATCCCATAACCCCTAAAGAAATAGAAAAGCAGTCATTAAAAGTCTCCCAACCAAGAAAAGCCCAGGACCAGATGGGTTTAGTGAAGAATTCTACCAGACCTTCAAAGAAATCCTAACCAATACTCTTCAAACTATTCCACAAAATAGAAACAGAAGGAACACTACCCAATTAGTTCTATGAAGTCACAGTTACACTGATATCAAAACCACACAAAGGCCCAACAAAGAAAGAGAACTTCAGACCAATTTCTGTTATGAATATTGATGCAAAAATACTCAATAATATTCTCACAAACCAAATCCAAGAACATATCAAAACGATCATTCACCACGATCAAATAGGCTTCATTCTAAGGATGCAGGGCTGGTACAATATATGGAAATCCATCAATGTAATATATTACATAAACAAACTCAAAGGAAAAAAAAACCACATGATCATGTCATTAGATGCTAAAAAAGCGTTTGACAAAATTCAACATTTTTTCATGTTAAAAGACTTGGAAAGATCAGGAATTCACGGTCCACACCTAAACATAGTAAAAGTAATATACAGCAAAACAGCAGCTAACACCAAACTAAATGGAGAGAAACCTGAAGCAATCCCACTAAAATCAGGGACTAGACAAGGCTGCCCACTCTATTGCTATCTATTCAATATAATACTTGAAGTTCTAGCTAGAGCAATTAGACAACAAAAGGAGGTCAAAGGAATACAAATTGGAAAGGAAGAAGTCAAAATATCACTATTTGCAGATGATATGATAATATACTTAAGTGATCCCAAAAGTTCCACCAGAAAACTCCTAAACCTGGTAAACAACTTCAGCAAAGTGGCTGGATATAAAATTAAATCAAACAAATCAGTAGCCATCCTATACTCAAAGGATAAACGGGCTGAGAAAGTAATTAAGGAAATGACACCCTTCACAATAGTCACAAACAATATAAAGTATCTTGGTGTGACTCTAACCAAACAAGTGAAAGATCTATATGACAAGAACTTCAAGTCTCTGAAGGAAGAAATGGAAGACGACCTTGGAAGATGGAAAGATCTCCCATGCTCATGGATTGGCAAGATTAATATAGTAAAAATGGCCATCTTGCTGAAAGCAATCTACAGATTCAATGCAATCCCCATCAAAATTCCAATTCAAATCTTCATAGACTTAGAAAGAGCAATTTGCAAATTCATTTGGAATAACAAAAAAAAACAGGATACCAAAAACTATTCTCAACAATAAAAGAACATCTGGGGGAATCACTATCTCTGACCTCAAGCTGTACTACAGAGCAATAGTGCTAAAAAAAACTGCATGGCATTGATACAGTGACAGGCAGGAAGATCAATGGAATAGAACTGAAGACCCAGAAATGAGCCCACACACTATGGTCACTTGATCTTTGACAAAGGAGCTAAAACCATCTAGTGGAAAAAAGACAGCATTTTCAACAAATGGTGCTGGGTCAACTGGCAGTCTACACGTAGAAGAATGCAAATTGATCCATTCCTATCTCCCTGTACAAAGCTCAAGTCCATGTGGATCAAGGACCTCCACATAAAACCAGATACACTGAATCTAATAGAAGAGAAAGTGGGGAAAAGCCTCGAACACATGGGCACAAGGGGGGAAATTCCTGAACAGAACACCAATGGCTTATGCTCCAAGATCAACAATAGACAAATGGGACCTCATAAAATTGCAAAGCTTTTGTAAGGCAAAGGACACTGTCAATAGGACAAAAGGGCAACCAAATGCTTGGGGAAAGATCTTTACCAATCCTACATCCAATAGAGGGAAGGCTAATATCCAATATATACAAAGAACTCAAGAACTTAGACTCCAGAGAACCAGATATTTAAAAATAGGGAACAGAGCTAAACAGAGAATTCTCAACTGAGGAATATTGAATGACTGAGAAGCACCTAAAGAAGTGTTCGACATCCTTAGTCATCAAGGAAATGCAAATCAAAACGACCCTGAGATTCCACCTCAAACCAGTCAGAATGGCTAAGATCAAAAACTCAGGTGATAGCAGATGCTGGCGAGGATGTGGAGAAAGAGGAACACTCCTCCATTGCTGGAGGGATTGCAAGCTGGTACAACCACTCTGGAAATCAGTCTGGCAGTTCCTCAGAAAATTGGACATAGTACTACCTGAGGACCCAGCTATACCACTCCTGGCAATATACCCAGAAGATGCTCCAATATGTAATAAGGACACATGCTCCATTATGTTCATAACATAATATTTATAATAGCCATATTTATAATAGCCAGAAGCTGGAAAAAACCCAGATGTCCTTCAACAGAGGAATGGCTACAGAAAATGTGGTATACTTACACAATGCAGTACTACTCAGCTATTAAAAACAATGACTTCACAAAATTCTTAGGCAAGTGGATGTATCTAGAAAACATCATCCTGAGTGAGGTAACTCAGTCACAAAAGAAAACACATGGCATTCACTCACTGATAAGTGGATATTATTAGGCAAAGAGAGCAGAATACCCAGGATACAACTCACAGATCACACAAAGCTCAAGGGGAAAGAAGACCAAAGAGTGGATGCTTCAGTCCTACTTAGAAGGGGGAACAAAATAATCAAGGTAAGTAGAGGGTAGGAGGGACTTGGGGGTAAGAGAAGAGGGGGAGTGGAAAAGAGGGGAAAGAATCAGGTATGGGAAAAGATGGAGGAGATGTACAAAGGGTCGGGAAATTGAACAGAGGTGTGTAGCAATGGGAGATGGAGAACTGAGGGTAGCAACCAGAAAGTTCCAGACACCAAGAAAGCAAGAGCCTCCCAAGACCCCATGGAGTTGACATTAGCTGATATACCCCACAAAGGTGAGGGAGAACCTGTGGAGACCATATCCAAAGGTTAGGCATGGACCCCTCCCTGGTTGAGGGATGGGGCCACCCACCCATCTCTAAAATTTTAACCTAGAATTGCTCCTGTCTAAAGGAAATACAGGGACAAAGAGTGGAGCAGAGACTGAAGGAAAGGCCATCCAGAGACAGCCCCACCTAGGAATCCATCCCACATGCAGACACCAAACCCAGGCCCTATTGTGGATGCCAAGAAGTGCTTGCTGACAGGAACCTGATACATCTGTGTCCTGAGAGGCTCTGTCAGATCCTGACCAATGCAGATATGGATGTACACTGCCAAACATTGGACTGAGCATGGGAACCCCAATGGGGAAGTTAGGGCTAGGACTGTAGGAACTGAAGGGATTTGCAACCCCATAGGAAGAACAACAATATCAACCAAGCAGAACTCCCAAAGCTCCCGGGGACTAAACCACCAACCAAAGAGTACACAGGGGGTACCCATGGCTCCAGCTGGATATGTAGCAGAGGATTGCCTTATCTGGCATCACTGGGAGGGGAACCTCTTGGTCCAGTGGAGACTTGATGACCCAGGATAGGGGAATGCTGGGCTGCTGAGGCAGGAGTGAGTAGGCAGGTGGGAGCGCGCTCTTATAGAGGCAGGGGGAGGGAGGAGGGGATAGGGAGCTTGTGAGGGGAGACTGGGAAGGGGGATAACATTTGAAATGTAAATAAATAAAATAACCAATAAAAAAAAAAGACTTTCTGGAGCCAATGTAGACCTGAGTTATATGTTCCTAGATGCTAAGTTCTCTGTCAAACACTGTCCCAGAGACATTGCTTTTTAAGAGACAGATAGGCTGGTGGATGAGAATGCCTGGTTACTCCTTCAGTTTACCTAAATTTTAACAGAAAAATAGACAATAACACAGGGGACAATATGCTGCTGAAAATTTGGATATTATCTCTGTGGGGAAAAGTAGATCCAGAAACAACTCAGCCTAGTGGAGCTACAGCTAGGGTTCCCATCCCTTGTGTCAGTCATGTACCTCTATTCATAATTTTGGTCTGGGTATGGATCCTTTCCACTCCAGAAGAAGGAGTTTTCATTATAAACTATAAGTATTTCAAGAATGATGAGCCCACAAAGTCAAAGACAGCCATGTGTAAAGAGGAAGCAAGATTCACAGACATAGTTACCTGGGTTTTGGACATCTGTCACTACCTTATAAAGCAGCTATGTCTATACACCTTGACTTTTGTGCTGCTCCCATTCATAAGTTGAGAATCTATCTCTAGAGCAGCAATATTTAGGGGGGCTTTGGAAGATGACTGTGTTATGAAGAAAGAGGTACATGAGGAAGATCCCACGCCCTTACAAATGGAAGCTTAGAGAAATCCTTGTTCCTCCCCCTGCGGTGACAGAGAAGTTGATCATCTATGAACCAGGAAGAGGCTGAAATCAGATGTTGGATGAAGACCTTGCTCTTGGGTGCCCTAGCTTCCAGAAATGTGAAGGATATATCTCTGTTGTTTGTTAGCCATCTAGCTTATAGCTGTCTTAGTTAGGATTTCTATTACTGTGAAGAGACACCACGACCAAGGCAACTCTTATAAAGACTAACATTTAATTGGGGGCTGGCTTACAGTTTCAGAGGTTTAGTCTATTATCATCATGGTGGGAAGCATGGCAGCATCCAGGTAGACATGGTGCTGGAGAAGGAGCTGAGCGTTCTACATCTTGATCTGAAGGCAGCAGAAGGAGACCGTGTGGCACACTGGGCATAACTTGACCATAGGAGACCTCAAAGCCTGCCTCCACTGTAATATACTTCTCTAGCAAGACCAAACCTACTCCAACAAGGCCACAACTCCTAATAGTGCCACTCTCCATGGGCCAAGCATTCAAACACATGAATATTTGGGGGCCAAACATATTCAAACGACTACAATGGTATTTTTTTAATAGGACATCAAATGGACTAAGAAACATCAACATGAACAGGAAGCACACATGCATATATACCCAGCAGATAAATCTTTAAAATCTATAAAGGAGGATAACATGGGAAGTTTTTTGGGTTTTTTGTGTTTTTTTGTTTGTTTGTTTTTTTGATTTTTCGAGACAGGGTTTCTCTGTGTAGCCCTGTCTGTCCTGGAACTTACTCTGTAGACCAGGCTGGCCTCGAACTCAGAAATCCACCTGCCTCTGCCTCCCAAGTGCTGGGATTAAAGGTGTGCGCCACCACTGCCCAGCCAAAATGGGAAGTTTTAAACACCTTTAAACTGTTTTAGTATAAAGAGAAATAATATCTAAGAGACACTGACAATTCCTTCCTGACAACGGAAAAGAGACACCATATATTGACTCAAGAAGGTGAATGAACTATGTATACCATAAACAAAGAGAAATCTACACAGAGATATATAATAGTGAAAAGTTTAGGACTCTAAAGACAGACAAAAGACATGAAAAGAAGCCAAAGAGAAGCAGCAATAATCTCTTAGTTGAGTTCCTGATATCATAGGAAGCTAGAGGACAGTGGAATATTTTTAATGCGGGGGAAATAATTGCCAACACGAACTTTTATTATCTACAGACAAGGTTAAATGCATTAAAATAGAGGACGTTTTCCTATAGCTGGCCTTCATCAAATGGGATTCCCCTGCATACGTTTCAGACGGAAGTGATGTCAGAGAAAAGCTTACAGTGTAGAAAGAAACAGGATGGCTAAGTTAACATGGGTATGTTAAAAACCAAAATATATGGCAAAAGAATATGTGAGATAGTGGTGTAAATAGTATTAAACTGTTCTTTGGGCTGTGTGCTTTATAAAAAAGACGTGTTCATTAACTGAAGATATTTAAAGTTTAACTTTTCATGTTTTAATGTGTACAGCAGCCCTTAATAGAGACAGAATGTTTTATTTTACACATAATAATGAACAAAAATCTGGAAGCCTGGAAAACAACCTAAAAGAAGGCAAGAAGGAAGAGAAAAACATGTATATAACAGGTTGGATTAATAAGTTCTAATTAAAATGATAGATTTAATCAGAAATACACTAGTAATTACAATGAGTAGAGTAAAATTGATCATTAGATTTATAAAAACCAAGATTAAGTGTTAGGCATATGTAAAACATAAAGATGCTGGTAAGTTAAGGTCTAGAAAATAAAAAGACACAGCATCCAAATGCTTTTTAACTAAAAGCAACTTCACATAATTATTTCGGTCATATCATTTCCTTCTTCCAATCCTTTACGCTTTAGCAGGCACTCTTCAGGTTCTTTCACTGTCTCCCACCAAAAAAAATCCTAAAACCCAAACCAGAAAAAACCCAAACAACAAAAACAAAACACCACCCCAAACAAGAAATAAAAATCAAAACAAAAAACAAAAACACAGTAAGACAAATAAAATAAAATAAAGCTCATGAAACATGGCGTCTGTTTTGTGTTGGTCAGCTATTCCTTGGGAGGGGACCTGCCCTGGAGTGTGACCGATATGCCCAGAGACACTCCATTGGAGAAAAGTAATTTTCCTTACTCAGAAAGTATCGGTTGCAAATAGCTTCTTGATCAAGGGTAGGATTCTGTGTCCTCTTCCCCTACTAGGTGCTGGTATTTTTGTCTATAGCATACAAACACTATCCAATTAAAGATGTAGCATTAATTAGCATCACAAAACAGGATTAAAGGCACAAGAATTACTGGTTGTATTGAGGATTATTCTATAACAGCAAAGGGCTCAATTCACCAGGAAAGTATGAGTTAAAATTGAAATGTGCCTAATTGCATTTTCTCAATATATACAAAGCCAGAAATGGATGTAAGTGTAATCATGAAGACATTCATAATTTAGGACCACAATTTATGATGGATTTAAAAACTTCTCTCAGAGAAAGAAAATGGTTAAAAAATATGTTCATTGTTACTAGCATTTAGGAAAATGAAAATAAAAACAACTTTGAGATTTCACCTTACCCTACTCAGAATGGCAACAATCAAGAAAACAACCAACAGCAAACACCAGAGAAGACTCGGGGAGAAGGGAATCCTCATTAACTCAGGGGGGTGCAAACGGGTCAGCCACTGTGGAGATGAGTATGGAGAACCATCAAAAAGCTAAGAACCAATCTATCATACCACTCCTTGTCATATGCCCAAGGGACTGGACATTTTACTCCACAGATCCCTGCTCAGCCATGTTCACTGCCACTGCATTCACAGTAGCTATGACCTAAATGTCCTTCAACTGACAAATGGAAAATAAAAATACGGTATATATGCACTATGAAATACTACTAGCTGTCATGAAAAATGAAATCATGGAATTTGCAGGTAAATGGATGGAACTAAAAATATCAAACTGAGCGAGGTAACCCAGAGTCAGAAAGACAATATCTCTCTCTCTCTCTCTCTCTCTCTCTCTCTCTCTCTCTCTCTCTCTCTCCAGCTTTCATGGCACCGTGAAGTGACACACAAGCAGCTAAGGGAGGAAGCTACCAATACTTATGCCCAGTTATGATGCCTATGAACCAAGGTGGCCAGCACAACACGGCATCCCTAAGGGTGCAATAGTGGCACACATAGCTTGGTTGTACCCAGGCTCTCTAATTGGACTTAATAGCTTGCTTAACAAGAGGGAGAACGTATCTGGTATCAGAAAACTTAGCCAAGTACTCAGGGCTAGTGATCATGGATCTTGGAGGAAAACAAACACTACTTTACTAAAACAGCACAATTCCCAACTACATTCTAAATATGTATTTTATTTGAAGTTACAGTTTCAGAGGGTTAGAGACTGCCTCATTTTTAGATTTATTTATTCATGGATTTTATGTATATGAGTACTCTGTCTTCATGCACATCAGAAGAGGGAATTGGATGTCATTATAGATGATTTGGGGCCACCACGTGCTTACTAGGAATTGAACTCAGGACCTCTGGAAAAAGCACTCAATTGCTCTTAACACTGAGCTATCTCTCCAGCCCCTAAATATTTATTCTTATACTCACAGATAAAAGAAAGTCCCTTTGTAATAGACAGAGACCATTAAGAGAAACCACAGTAGATCAGAATGGAAGAGAACAGGTGATTTTGTGGTGAGCAGGCCCCACTGATTTGTCTGTGACATGGTTCCTGTATCTAAGGACTCAGGAATCAGAGAGGAAGAGGGGTGGAGAGACTAACAACCACTGGAACAGGAAGTCTGCTGTGAGATTGTATCTCCTAGAAATGACAAGGAAGTATTCCCCACGCTACCTTAACAATATGGCTGCCTAAACAAGACCCGAAGAAGCTCAACCCCAGTACACACGTAAACACGGAAGGGGGAAGTCTCATGGAACCTCATCCATAGAAAAAGAACTCCACAAAGCTAAGGAATACTGAGAGTGGAAGAAATGTCTTCCCCAGGGAAGAGCCCTCAGATCGGTTACTAATACCAAGTGCTCAGCCCTGAAATCACATATATACCCCTATTAGTTAGGGTTTTACTGCTATGAACAGACACCAACTTTTATACGAACAACATTTAATTGAGGCTGGCTTACAGGTTCAAAGGTTCAGTACATTATCATCAAGGTGGGAACATGGCAGCATCCAGGCAGGCATGGAGCAGGAGAAGCTGAGAGTTCTACATCTTCATCTGAAGGCTGCTAGGAGAAGACTGGCTTCCAGGCAGCTGAGATGAGAGCCTTAAAGCCCACGCCCACCTACTCCAACAAGGCCACACCTCCAAATAGTGCCACTCTCTGGGCCGAGCGTATACAAACCATCACAATGTGTGTGTGTGTGTGTGTGTGTGTGTGTGTGTGTAACAACAGTTAAAGAAGTAGAGGCTATGAATTTGACAGAGAGCGACAGGTGAGGTACAGAAAAAGGCTTGTAAGAGGGAAAAGGAAGGGAGGAATTGATGTAAATATATTTTAATGTGAAATACTCTGTCATAATGAAACTTCCCTTAGATATGTATAGAATTACAATATCAAAGCCCAATAATAACACAGACACTTGACTGATACAATTACTATATGGCCCATGTAGTACCATATGGAGACATGGAGAACACAGTTTCCAGTGACTGTAGTGTGCATTTCCCTTTCAAACCCATAAAGAATACATATAAACTTTTGATCATATGTTGAACCACAAAGAAGTCAGAACAAAACCAAAGGCTGGATCTCATGCAAATCATGTCTCTGATCACAGCATAGTTAAGCTAGGCCCTGAAAAACTAAACATGACAGTCTGAAGTCTCTAAATGTTTACATGACACAAAATATAGTTATAAAAATTTCATGGCTAATACAAGAAATCACAAGGAACTTTAGAAAATATTTTGAAGTGAGTAGGAAGGAAAATGCTGTGAGACATATCTTTTAGATACAGTTAAGGCTGTTTTTAGGGGGAAAATGATAACCTTAAGTAGAGCAGTGAAGACCGTCTGAAAACAGATTCATCAATCTTAAATTGTTAGAAAGGCAGTGGTGGCACACGCCCTTAATCCCAGCACCCAGGAGGCAGAGGCAGGTAGATCACTGAGTTTAAGGCCAGCCTTGTCTACAGATAGAGTTCCAGGATAGCTCAGGGCTACCCAGAGAAACCTAGTCTCAAAAACCAAAACCAAAACAAACAAAAAAGTTTTTAGAAAGAGAGTAACTATGTAAGCAAGAGAAAGCAGAAGGCACTAGAATTGTTACTAAGGAGCTCGCTGCTACTTGTCACTGTGATAGGCCTGTGGATCGTAGGCCTTTGGCAATGGTGGAATAGCTTAGAACTTCAGCTAGAAAAGACCAATTCAGAGAGAAAATGCCTAAAAGAGAGGTCCACCTCCTGAGGTCCCAATAGAGGAACAAGGGGCCCACTGGCTAGAGGAAATTAATGGTATATTAAGGCAAAGACTCTGGCTGCATTCTGACTGTGTCCTAAGGACTCGAGTGGGCTGATTTGTTTGGAAGAGGAAATATCTAGACAGAGCGATGCTAAGGTTGTGTCATGATTTCTGCTTATTCCTCTATAGTGAGAGGAGCAATGGATGGAGCAGAAAGAGAAAAGCTAGAGTTTGTGGGCTGAAGGGAGTGAGTTTAAAGTTCCAGATAATACAGGAACTGAGAAAGAAGTTGCAATTACTCAAGAAATGGGCCCCGTGGAACAGAGAGGTCTCACTTTGCACTGGGGCTATAGAAAAGGGACTTGGAGGGCAAGATCCCACCCATTAAAATTTCTATCTTGTGAAGCTGCAAGTGCATTTGAAAGGAAGAGTTTTAGGGAACAGTGATGCTGGAGAGGGTTCCTCCCAAACCTCCAACAATAAACTTGGCAAATATTCTCTGGGGACCAGCACACAAAGACAATGTAATCCAGAGGGGTCAGACTACATCTCAAGCTGGCAGCAGAACTTGAAAATATTGTACCCGTAGTCCTAGTTTCACAGGCATGAAAGAGTTAAGGATGAAGGGGTCATGGAAGTTTGTACCAACGTTCCTGAAAGTCACTGGGGCCAGGCGATGTATGTCGCTTCAGAGTCCCTACAAAAGGCTTTGAGGGGATATTGTGTAAAGTTGGGAAGATGAGGTTTAAGTTTAAATAGAGACCCCAGGATGTGAGAGATGGGGGGCCATGGGACATCTGCTGCAGAAAGCTGTAGGCACGGAGCAGAGCTAGCCTAAGAGAGATTATGTGTGGTGTAGGAGTCAGCGCTACAAAGGCATGGCTCCTATTTTTTATTTTTATTTTTTTGGAATTGGGGTTTTATCCACTGACATGGTATATTGGAAGTGTGTAGCTTATTTCTTATTTCATAGGACATCCCAGTTACGGGGTTGCCTTGAGTCTCAGATAAGACTTGGACTTTGGACGGTTAAACATTGTTGGAACTGGTGGCGGCTATAGGAACTTTTGAAAGTGGACTTGAATACATTTTTGCATTATGAGATGGCCATATGCCTATTGGGACAAGCAGTGGGCAGTCATGATTTAAAAGTGACTTAGCATAGGGTAGATGAGCGGTCTGTAACGGTTAGTGCTGATTGTCAGCTTGACAAGATCTAGCATCACTTAGATGACAAATTTTTATGCACCTCCATGGGGGGATCTAAATTGGATCAATCGAGGCATCCTAAATGGATGACACCAAACCATGGGTTAGAGTTCCAAAGTAAGGAAGAGAAGGCAAGCCGAACTCCAGAGTCTGTCACTCTCTGCTTCTTGACCACAGATGCAATGCAACCAGTGGCTGCAGGCTCCTGCTGCTATGCCTTTCCTGTAATTATAAACAGCGCCCTCAAACCGTGAGAATAGACCCTTCCTTCCTTCCTTCCTTCCTTCCTTCCTTCCTTCCTTCCTTCCTTCCTTCCTTCCTTCCTTCCTTCTTTCTTTCCTTCTTTGAGTTGTCTTGTGAGGTATTTTTCCACAGTGATGAAAAAGTAAACAATACAGAAAGAAATAATAAAAGACAAGCAGACATTAAAGAAGTGGGAAACAGGTAATGGAGAAAGATCAGCAAAACTAAAGGTTCATAATTTGAAAAGACCAATAAATTGAGAAAGCTTTGCTGGGATTAAGGACACACACAAGAGAAAGATTAGGGGGAAAGAAAAGGAAGGTAAAATAATTAATGCCCTGCATGACAAGGGGGCCATTGCATGTCTTCATGCATCAAAATGGTAACAAGATTGTAGGGGCAATTTAAGTCAATATACTTGAAAATTCAGATAAAATAGAAACATTCTTAGAAAACCACAACAACTAAAAAATTATTATGCTACAGAAGAATTGAATCATTATTCTAAAACTCTCCTCACAAGAAAACCCAAGTGGAGGGGGCTTCATCAGAGGTGTGACAACTGTTCAGTGCAGAGTCCAGAATGACTCAAACTTTTCCTGAAAGTTCAAGGAGATGTCAATGCCCACAGCTCACTACCAGAAGTACATGCACCATTGATATAAAAACTGGACTAAAACAGTACAGAAAAGGGGGAATTACCAAATAATGTCTCTTGAAATGGGTGCAAAAACCTGAAACCAAGCCCCAAAACAGAGAAAAAGAACAAAGACCAAGTTGACTTTGTCTCATGAAGTTGAAGAACTTCAGGATCACAGTATGATTTATCACATTTTCAGAATAATACAGAAAAATTGTATTTATAAATACAAAAAAACCTATATTCAGATTCAATATCCATTTATAATAACCACACGAAAACTAGAACAAATTTATCATGATAAGTAACATCTTAAGGACTGCTACCCCATACATGACGGTGAACCTTGGAAGCATTTCTTTTGAAACAAAGAGAAACTAATGTTTCCTATTGTGTCTAATCAGCACCGTAGTGGAAATTCTAGACAATGCAGTGAGCAAGGACGGGAAAGAAGAATTAAGCAATCATTATCTTCAATGACATGCACACATACACACAGCCATGTACACACAGACCCCTCTCTCTCTCTCTCTCTCTCTCTCTCTCTCTCTCTCTCTCTCTCTCTCTCTCACACACACACAAATAAAGTAAAAAACAGAATACAAATTAAAAAAAAAAAAATTAAACCAGCAGCAGACCTTTCTTAGTATGGAGCCATTGGCAAGTGTGTCAGATAGTCATGCAAGGGTCTGGCGTGCATGGATACATGTCATTTCTGGTGTTCAGTTGCTGCTTCTGCCCCTAGTATCCCAGGATCTTGTTATTCCCATTGACATTAGAAAGAGCCATCTATCAACCATGCCTAAAGAGACAGAAATTCCAGGACTTTCAACAATGCTTATTCCATGCCCCCACCCCACCCCAGCTTATTTCTTATCAGTTTGGTTAGGGACACATCTTTCCTCTAGAGAATAATGAATGAGTCATTGTGATGTTCCCCAATTCCAATCCCTCTCGTCCCTTTTTGCTGAGTTCACTGTAACACTCTGGCACCTCTAACTCGCTTACTATATCCCGTCTTCTATTCTAGGCCTCCAAGAGTTATGCCAACAGGGTACTGGAATTGTCCCTTAGGTCCCTCAGCACCTGGTTCAGACATTCCCCATCCTGCTTCCGACCCAGCAGCCCCGGGATCCCCTTCCAGGCATGCTACCTGTGAATGTGAGCCAGCGCCTGCAACTCCTTTGACATATTTCCTTAGCAAGCCCCATATTTCCCCAGTCAGATTCTTCTGACAATGATCTCAACAAAGCGCCCAGTAACCAGATAGGAGCTAGGGGAAGCCTCTGAAGAGGGTAAGCATATGAAGTTGCCAGATCCAGCAAATAAAAATACAGTATATAAAAGACTAGGGCACTAAAATTTAATCATTGTTTATTATTTGTCTAGAATTAAAATTTAACAGGGTGTTCTGTATTTTGTCTGGCTAATGTACTGGCAGAGCACCGGCTCACTTAACATGTCCTCAGAGCCTTCAAATAACAGAAAGATCCCATTTCCAATAAGAAGAAGTTTGTCTCTTCTGCAGACCCAGAGACTGAGGAAATTCAAAATGCTCATCAGCTTCTCAGCCCTGTGTTCAAGGGGTTCTGCTCTCCCACTGAGGAAACCAGTGTCCTTAATGCTGTGAAGACCTTCAGATTCTCACATTTGTCTTCTGTGATTATTTTTTTTCTGTCTACAAAGAATCAGTGGTAAATATTGACAGCTATCCAATTCCATGGTCCTCCCTTAGACATTTTCCCTCCAGCTCCTCAAATATACCATGACTAGGTCATAGCTCCTAAGCCTGTCAATGCAGAGCAACCACCCAGGAGCTCCTACAAAGCTCAGAGCTGAGTCCTGCTCCAGGAACGTTGATGTAACTGGCCGTAAGTGTGGTTGGGCTTAGGCAGTTTTAACAGCATCCTTGGTGACTTTAATGGGAGTCATCTGAACTACGGGTTCAGGGTAACGCACCAAATACAGCACCCAATTACACTGCATCCCTTCACAGCTCAGGTAAATGTCTCAGAAAGCCACTACCATCGTGTGTATTACTGTTATGATGGTCAGACGGCTCCAGAAACCACAGCAGGACAAATAGTTCCATGTGGGATTTATTGAAAGAGAGGGGAGCAAGGTGGCAGTGAAAAGAGGAGAGAGAGAGAGAGAGAGAGAGAGAGAGAGAGAGAGAGAGAGAGAGAGAGAGAGAGAGAGA
>CM052713.1:28035558-28079687 GCA_028551405.1 Uromys caudimaculatus
TTTTTTTTTTTTGAGACAGGGTTTCTCTGTGTAGCCTTGGCTGTCCTGGAACTCACTCTGTAGACCAGGCTGGCCTCGAACTCAGAAATCCGCCTGCCTCTGCCTCCTGAGTGCTGGGATTAAAGGCGTGCGCTACCACTGCCCGGCATTCTCACTGCTTTTGACGATGAACTGTTTTATGGAACTGTGAGCTAAATAAACCCTTCTTCCCAAGTTGCTTTCGGTTGTGATGTTTTATCACACTCTAACCAGGGCAACTTCTCATGTCATAATCACTTACAACTCTCTTAATGTGAAACCAATTGGTCTTCCTCATCCTGTCCTACCACACTCAGATGTTTCCTTCTGCTCTTAGTGAAAATAAAAGAAAAGCCCTTTCAGGATAGTGTCAGATTTAGGAGTTGATACAAGTCAGACAAATAAGCAAGGCTCCTGGGTGGTGAGCCACACCCAGCCTTCTTTACATTTCCTCCTATAAAAAAGCAGGCTTCGCAAGCTATGAGGAGCAAGCCAATAAGCAGCATTCTTCTGTGGCCTTAGCATCAGCTCCTGCTCTGACTTCCTTCAGAGATGGACTGTGACTTGCGAGTTGTAAAGTGAAATAAAACCTTTCCACCCCATTGCTTTTGGTCACAGCAATAGAACCCTACTCTTGTTAAATGACTTTAAAAGATTCTAAAGACCAGTTTAGGTTTTCTTCTTTTTTCACCAAGACAATGTCTATAGATTCATTTAAGATTTATGTAATTTTATTTGTTTGTATGTATGTGAGTATGTGAGCACCACATGTTTGCAGGATCCCATGGAGGCCAGAAGAGGGCATAAGATCCCTAGGAATTGGAGTTACAGGTGGTTATGAATGGCTATGTGGGTACTAGAAACAAGCTCAGATGCTCTGAAAGACTGTAATTGCAGTTAAGGCTAAGAAATTGCCATTTCTCTAGCTTCCCATAAAGCTGTTTCTGCATACAGTGCCCCGCTCTGTGCTCAGTGCTGCTGCTGCTGCTGGCATTGACAGTGACAGAGACAATGGCCTTCTGTTGTCTCTTGATCCAAATTTGGAAAGATGTGACAGCCGTTTCCAATGCTTCCTCTCAAATATCAAGATTTTCATTGTCTCTTATGTGTATTTCCTGCTGCAAATAAACCACCTTAATACTTTCTACATATGGGTGCTTCCTTGGGGAGACTGAAAATTCTCAAGACTCACGGATCTGTCGTCTGTTTAATAATTCTTACAGCACTCCCTCCCCTGTGACTCTTGCCAAACAGAACTCTTTAAGCCCCGAGGACATTCGTGCTTGTTAATATGCATAGCCAGGTTGGACGGAGATTATTTTTAACATTAAAGGTGGCATTCCTTTTCCTCCTTTTCTTTGTAATTACCTAGCAAGAGTCTTAAACATAACCCTTACACTCAGAGTCTTGGAGTACAACAACTTTATTTAAGACTGGAGAAAACAAAATGAGTAGATCACTATGAAGTGTGTGAACTCCTTTGTTTGGGTCCCTCTACTCCCTTTTCTTTCAGGAGGACAGCCTTGATGTTTTCCCAATAAATGGACATGGCTTTGCTCTTCTTGATGAGGTTGGAAGGTCTGAAGCCCAGGGGCAAATATTTGAAGTGTGTGGTTAAAAAGTGGCAAGTGGACTGGTGAAAACAGGATGGAACTGGTTTGTATGAGTCGACACAGGGGCATAGCCTGACACGTTCTAATAATAAGCTTCAGCTGTATGCCTGGTTGGCAGTGATCTGAAGAAGTTGGGCCCTATGCCCTGCTCTGTGCTGGCCCATGGTCCATGCCTGATGTTAACCCCTGCCCTAGTCCTGGACTGGATCTGTGCATGACAAAAGATCTTTTCACCTTGTGACTAAACCAAAGAGTATGGTTTCTAACTCTATCTCCAGTTTGCCTGGAATACCCAGACTTTCCAATATCAGGTTTTAGGATTTCATCCTTTCTGCTCTGATTTTGTACAGAAAGTGTTGTGGCCCCGAGTTTCCATTGCTCTCTGTTTACATCTGTTTTGAAGTCCATCTGGTCTCTTCTCTGACCCATGTGTAAGGGTCAGGTGGCTTTGTCTTAGCTCATTAGCAGGAAATCTGATCTTGTTAGCCTAGTTGTGCCAACTTCCTTGCTGATTTCCCTGCCCCCAGACATGGCTTCCCCTGGGCCAGTGGTTCTCAGCCTGTGGGTTGGCCCTTTCACAGGGGCTGCCTAAGACCATAGGAAAACACAGATATTTATATTAAAATTCACAACAGTAGAACAATTACAGATGAAGTAGCAACAAAAGTAATTTGTGATGGAGGGGGTCATCACAATAAGAGGAAGTGTATTAAAGGGTCACAGCATTGGGAAGGTTGAGAACCCTGCGCTAGACAAACAATGGTCTTCTAAAATCTAGCCAGAGCGCCTCAGTGCTTCAAACCCTTATTCTTCTTCAGCCTAACCACTTAGTTACTAAATATAAATGTGTGCTACATTTGGTAAGGACAGAGCCTCTTGTCACTTTAACAGAGAAGCAGATAGTCTTGGAAGTCAGGGGGAGAAAATGACAAAAGGAAGATAAAGAGATTCTGGGAAGGTGGCCTCAGTCGGAGGGGAGAGGAAAGTCCAGAGTGCTCAGCAAGTGCATGAATCACGTCTGGTTGAGGGGCTGAGAGACAGACCTACCTTGAACTGATGTAGGAGGGATTGTAGGAATATTTATGGCTTTCAAAAGGGTGTTCAGACGTTCTGGGCTTTGAGTAATATGAATGAATCTGCAGTGTGGACTGGGCTCTTCTCCTTTCATGGTACTGAAGCTCATCCGCCACAGTCAAGCCCCACCCTGCCGAAACAAATGCTCTAACTGCTCCTGGCATAAGGCTCTTTCTGTTTCAATTTCTCTCCCCTTGTTTTACTTTCTTTTCTCCTTATCTGAATTGTAGTCATCACCTTTTATTGTTGTTGTTGTTGTTGTTGCTGTTGTTGTTCCCTAGAAGTCCTGGAGATCGAACCCAGGGCCTTGCATGGGCTGAGAAAGCATTCTGCTACCTGGTGACTTGACCACTACATCTTTAGGATTTGATTTCATGAGGTAAGCAGGCGTTATTGACTCTGTTTTACAAACAAGGAACCAGAGTCACACAACACTGTCATGTCTGGCTGAAAGGCCAGGCCCTTGCTGGATTAGACGTATATGTGTTGATGTTCACTTTCTAGCTCTCCTAGATAAAAGGAAGCATGGAGGGAAAGACATAGTAGGGTGTAAAGTACCCTACAAAGATAGAAATAGAATCCTGCTCATGTCTTTTTCTGCTATCTGGTAATCACTTTGTATTCTTTGTTTCTTAAATAGGATGGCTGTTTCTTAAAATAGGATGGCTGTCTGGATGCTCTGCACATTTCTTCCATTTGTGATAGACTGTAGGAACAACTTAATGCTTTTTTTGCTCTTAATTCTGGCATTTAGGAAACTCATGAATTCATAGTGTGTAATTATTGGATCAATGATATACACACAATCAAACCATAAGAAGAGAAATCACAGCCAAATTCGAGCCGGCAGCACGGCTAGGGTAGAGGGCTGTGTTGTGAGCCAAGATCATGTCTACTTTTCAAAGGAATGTTTTCACAATAATAGCACAATAGTTTTTATCATGTAATACTTGTTTATAAAAAAGACTCCATTGTGTTTGTGTATATATAAATAGGGAAAATGGGGGTGGTTCTAGAATGAGGAATTTGGGGGCATTTTGTTTGTTCTGGAAACATCATTAGTAGACACAGTGTCTATGGTTGCCTCAAGTTTACCATTCTGAATTAGACACTTCTCATATATAGAGTCTTAAGAATACTAGAAGGTGTGTCAGGTGTGAGCTTTCACAGATGCTAGTAAGAGTTTATCAACTACTGTCATTGAAGTTGTAGATGAATAGGAAACACTTTGAAAAGTGGAAACTCGAGCGCTGAGTCATAATAAGCAAAACCTACTGATTTGGCTCCCTTTGCTTCTTCTTCATCATTCACACCTTTTATGTTTAATGCACTGGTCACAAGAAAATAAATATCTTCTTAAAAATTCACAGGGAACATTCAGAAATGACTGCCTTTACAAGGAACCACAAACCAGTCCGCTCAGGTCCAGAAATCTTGCTGTAAATGGGTGGTTTTTCTTTTCTGTTCCACCCTTGCCAAACTACACATATCCTTGTGATACCTATCTCTGGATATTTGTTTTTTGTGTCTTTTCTCTCTAGACCCTGCTTCTCAATCCCTGTAGTGCCTAGCCTACATCTCCTGAGAGGACAAAGCACAACTGGACTCTCCTTTTTGACTCCTGAAAGTGTATATTATGATATGGAAGTCTTTTTTTCTTTACTTAATATTTTACCAAAATAGAGTGGTAGATACACAGTACAGTTTTTCCTCCTGAGTAGAGGGTTATCTACTCTGTTATCCTGATGCTGCTACTGGCTGGGAAGAGCAGGACTGGTGTGATACTGGGGTAAATTTTCATCTCCCTGAGATGACTGCTCTGTTTGACCAGAACAGTTTTTCTGGGGTCGTAAATCCAGGTCATATTTAGGTGCCCCTGGGTTATAGAGGAAAGACAACTGGATGTAAGCAGCATCCCTCTGTGCTCTCTGCTTTAGTTCCTGCTTCCAGGTTCCTGTGTTGAGTTCTTACCTTCACTGCCCTTGTGGATAAACTGTAACCTGTAAGCCAAGTAAACCCTTTTGGTCAGGGTTTCATTATAGTCACAGAAAGCAAATGAGGATAGAAATCAAGGAGGAGCTAGTGACCAGGTTCAAGTGATACAGCAAGCAGAGGTCAGAAGCCAAGATGGCGGGAGAAAGGTTGAAATGTAGAATATGAGGCTCCCCAGATCAAGAGCTTTAGGGTGGCTTATGGTACCCTACACAATTTGCTCACTTGTTCAGGATCTTCGTGTTCCCCCTGAAGCGTTTCTAAATAGTGGCTGATGGACAGAGTCAAGAATCCAAGTGTGAAAGGTGAGCATTGAGACAGAAACTGAACACTCTTGGTGGAGACTGTGATCCAAGGACATGGAATCAACTATCTGCAGTCTTGCCAGCAGTATAGTATGTGGTCTGAAGTATGTGTGCAAGGCTTTGTGTTTAAAATGAGCAAAACGGAAGGCTGGAAAGATAGCTCAGGAGGTAAGTAAATCGTTTGCTATGGAGGTTGAGGGCCTGAGTTTGGATCTCCAGAACCTACACATAAAAATGGTAGGACAGTCCCAGCATCTAGATGTTTATCATCTCAGTACAGATAGGAGGTTCCTGGGGCTCTGGATATCCAGCTCAGCCAAATGAATGAACCCCAACTCCTAGTGAGAGACACTGTCTCAACACACACACAAACACAGAGAGAGAGAGAGAGAGAGAGAGAGACCCCACAAATTAATAAGACTGTAATGAACAGAGACAGATGGTGAGAAGTATTTCAGAACAAAGGGATAATATAGATGGTTGACAACTCAGATAATGTAAGCCAATTAAATTTAGTAGCATCATGGTTTCCTAATAGAATGAGAAGGAAAAATGGGTTGGTAAAAAAATTAGATTTAAGGTCATATTGTTGATGGCATTGGCTATAAGACTGAAGGCTTAGAAATGTGTCTAGGGACAGCATGGGGCTCCATATTTTTTATCTCCTAGGATGAATAGGTCAACACTGAGAAAAACCCATGGAGCTTCACTTTAAATCCTAACTGTTCTAGTTTCATTTGTGTTGCTGTGATAAAATACTCTGACACAAGAAAATTATGGGAGAAGGAGATTATTTTAGCTTACAATTCTAGGTTAGAGTTCATCATCACCATAGGGAAGTCAAGGCATACAACAGTCAGATCCCACTCGCAGTCAAGAGCAGGGAGAAATGGATCCCTGCATGCTTACCTGCCTGGTTGTTTGCTTTCGCTCAACTAGGCTTCTCCACTCTTATACAGTTCAGGAGGAGCCTCTGCCTAGGGACTAGTGCTGCCCATGGTGGGATGGGTCTTCACATACCAATTAACTTAAGCAGTCTTCCACAGACACACCCATAGGTCACCCCAACAATGTGGACAATCTCTTATTCAGACTCTTCCCAGGTGACATAAGTTGATAGCTGAAGCTAAGCATTACACTAACAATATTGGTAAAATTGAACATGGATACAATAAAGATGTATTTTTGTCATTACTCCATTCTATAGATGAATAAGTTAAGTAATTTATCCAAGGTGATTTAGATTCAAACCCAGATCTGTTTGAATCAGGAAAGTATATTATCTTGGTATTTTTTGTTGTCACTTGTCTTTTGATTTTATTTAGTTATACATTTATTTTTAACATACAGTGTAACGCTCCTTATATACACATGGGTGTAGAACCATCCACTGGGACATGGGAAACTTACCAATGGCCAGCCCCAACAAAGAAAAGCAACTTTTCCTCCTCCAGCAACCACCACAGCCAATAACTCCTCAACTAGGGGTGGGGCCTCAGTAGGTCCTCCTCATACATGCAGGTAACCACACCAAAGCTGCTGTCGGGTCACATGTGAGACTGATCCTTTTCTTAATCATCTTAGCAAGAATGATCTGCACGAATAAAGGCTACACATGTACACATACACACATAGATAGATACATAGATAGATAGATAGATAGATAGATAGATAGATAGATAGATAGATAGATACGTAGATAGGTAGGTGGGTAGGTAGGCACACAGATAGGTAGACATATAGGTAAGTAGGTAAGTAGATAGATGATAGATAGATGCATAGATACATAGATAGGTAGATAGATAGATAGATAGATAGATAGATAGATAGATAGATGATAGATGAGATTGAGTGTGCTTATGGAAAGGTTTGTAACATCAGAGTGGGTGTCTAGGGAAAAAGGAATGAGAGGGATACATAACTCCATTTCTTTGGACATTTTGGTTAGAGTACAGTGAGAGGCTCAGACAGAAACAGACTGATCCGTGGGAATGAGTAGGCAGAGGGTGGGGCCCACACTGGAGGAGTGTGTTCCTCAACCTGGTGGTGAGCCGGGAGGAGAGTAGGTTTTAAAGTGGATTCTGAGGGAATATCAGAGGGTTGGTGTCAAAGGTGACTCTTGGCTTTCAGACTTAGAAAATGTGAGGGCAGGGTATGGGTGAAGCTATCTCAGAAGGCAGAGAGGGGGAAGGGAGATGCCAAATGGCAGACAGAGGGAGCACTGGGAGGCCGTCAGGGTTGGTAATGAATACAGTGACATGTGATCCCTCAGGGTCGGTAATAAATAGGATGTGCTGACTCCTCTTGGTTCACCTTCCCCGTGATGAAATCTCCTGCTCCTCTCCTCACACGCCTCCTTAGGCACAGCCTCTGACTCCCGCAGTGTCTTAGGGTTTCTATTCCTGCACAAACATCATGACCAAGAAGCAAGTTGGGGAGGAAAGGGTTTATTGAGCTCACACTTCCATGCTGCTGTTCATCAGGAAAGGAAGTCAAGACTGGAACTCAAGCAGGTCAGGAAGCAGGAGCTGATGCAGAGGCCATGGATGGATGTTACTTACTGACTTGCTTCTCCTGGCTTGCTCAGCTTGCTCTCTTATAGAACCCAAGACTACCAGCCCACAGATGGCACCACCCACAATGGGCCCTCCCCCCTTGATCACCAATTGAGAAAATGCCTTACAGCTGGATCTCATAGAGGCATTTCCTGACCTGAAGCTCCTTTCTCTGTGATAACTCCAGCTTGTGTCAAGTTGACACAAAACCAGCCAGTATACACAGTCACCTCCCCTGGGGAGTGGGAGTGGGTAGCACAGGACGTGGACTAATGCAGTCAACCTGGGCCAGCAAAATGCTGTTTCTTCTATGCCCAAAGAGAATAGAAAATGGGGTGTCAGTGTATGGGGCAGGGGGACTAAACAAGAGGGTTCGCAACAGACACTAAACTCCTCTGACATCTCTCGGCTTAGATTTATGAGCAAAATGGGCACAGTGCTTCACGAGCTACAATTCAGAGGCATTGGGAGGATTGGGTGGAACAGTAGTATCAAAGAGCTGAGCCAATGACAAACAGGCAGGGTTAGCTAGTGTGCCACCTGATGGCCTGCTGCCCCTCTCTTTTGCTTTTCTTAGCCCTCAGACTTGGAGCACAAGAAGTCTAGGAAATGTAATATGCAAAGGAGAGATGTTTTCACTAAAGGGCATGTTAATGTTTCACTCAGTCTTCAAACAAATGTATTTTGAGGCCCTGTCTTCAGGACCTGGGCTGCTCTGGGGAAGAACTTAGACGCAGCTCTTCCCCCCTTAGTCCAGACAGGTTCCCTGTTCCAGAATATTGTTGGGTTTTCTCAAGTTATTTTTGCGTGACGTATATTTTTATATTATTAACTTATCAAGGCTGCATTTTCAGTTTTTTACATTAAGCTTTTGATTCTCATACATATATGCGCATAATTTTTAAATTGCTCAACTTGAAAGGTAACAAGCCCAAAAGTATTGTTTCCTTATTCTGAGGGCTCCTATTAGCCCTCACAAAATATATTTTACTTAACTTTTAAGTTGTCTCATTATTGAGATATATATTTAGACAAACACAAGCCTCATTTCTTATACAGTAGAGAAGAAGGAAAGAAAGGAGGATTTGGGAGGAGTCGAGACCTTTAGCCACAGCGATGTGAGGAATGTGTCAGAGATGAGTAGAACATTATCCCACGATGCTGCTACTGACATGGAATGGAAAAAAGTGTACTTGAAAAAAAATTCAAGAAAACTTTATTGAAATCTACTATGTACAGAACATGTTAGTAACTGGCCAAATCCTAAGAGTCTGCACAGGCTGGGTCAAGATGTATACATGGAAACATTTCAAGCATGAGCCCTGCTAGCAGAACAGTCTATAGCCCTCCAGGGCCCTTTATGCAAAATGTAAAGAACAACATTTTGCTTCTCAGACTTGCCAAAGTTCTTTTTAAGTTTGGATGGTGACTACTCCCTGCCATGCAGTTGCTCTTTGTCCTTCTATGAAGGGCCAAGCCACGCCCACTCCGGTATCTGCAGACTAAGGTAGTCTCAGAGTGTTGTGATTTCTGCTTTTCCTACTTCCACACAAGCCACGAGCTGAAGGAGTCCCAGCTTTCCTTCCTGCATTTCATCAATGTGACTGCTCTGTCCCTAGCTCTACGTCCAGATGAATTTGAAACATGGAGATCGTGAAACACCTGTTGAGCACCGGTGGCTGATGTCTACATCCATTGAGACACACCAGTCTATCTCTCGCTTCTTGACTTTTCAAAGGACTGGGCAGATCAATCCTTTCATAAACATGTGTTGGTTGGGTCCTATTGATTTCCCATGGTTTTGAGTGTTTGGTTGTCTTATCCTTGCACAGCTGTCTCCAGAGCATCGTTCCAGAATCTCAATTTCTCAAGAGCAGAAGTAGGTCTCAGAGCATACAGTACGTCTTGCTTTCTTCAGTGCTGCCTGCTAAAGCGCATGACTTGCTGGGCAGGTGGATTCTCCCAGGCCTGTGGCAGCCTAGGTAGGAGTGGCTCCTGGATCCAGGGATGGTTCCATATTTGTTTTTCTCGACTTTCCAGCATTGAGAACTCTGTGCTGTAACCTGTCTATCATCTAGGTCATCGTATTCATTATTGATCCTGACAGAGGAACAAGCGTTCCTTATAAGTGCTGGCTCTTTCTCTAGATCATTGTAGTTGTGCTACTGTAGTATACACTCTTTGCTATTTTAAGATATTAACACGAACACATCAATAACATCATCAAATATACCACTCCCATCCTGACTGAAGAGGTAGTTGTCCAGGGGCAAGTATACAGGTATACTTGTATATGCAAGTGTACAAGACAGATAAAAGCCAGTATTCCTATAACAAGGAGTTCCATATTAAAACACACTATGCAAAATTAAGAGAAAAATCTGAGGAATCTGATCTAAACTAGGAGGAGTTGATCCAAAATGTTCTTCCTGGGAAAGAAGCCATCTCAGTGCTCTTGGCCTATGAGTGTGTACTGAGTTAAACAAAGCAAGACAGGATTAGTGTCTGCTCCTGGCATAGGGGACAGAGCTGGCATCATAGGGGACTATTTTACCTTGAGGGGGGATCTCAGAGCATCATCTAATCTAATAATTATATTCTCTAGTTTTCTGAGAAATCGAAGAGATTGCCCCAAAACTTGGAAAAGAAACAGGATAAAATATGAACACTCTTGTGGATTTTGTTCTTTAATTAATCAAGTGTAGTATTCCAGTCATCTGAAGATGGTTTGGGGTTGCGAACAACAATGCTGGGCTTCTTATTTCAGGCACACAGATTTTAACTCTGAAAAATAACAAAGAGAACAAGAGATTGGGTAGGATTTCACAATAGGACGACTTTCTTTTGGTAGATTTCAAAGATAAAACACAAGTAGGAGTTCACAGTAATGTTAACAAACAGAAATAACATATTGAAAGACAGGAAGAGAAAGCCCGAGGAAAGCCAGCCAGGAATCAGATCTGTTACCCAAGCGTCCCTCAACAAACACCCTTTGCTTTAGCCTAATGCTGTAGTCTGATGCTGGTCCTCACTCTGCCATTGTGCCGACTCCTCTATTCCTTCCCTCTGCTGGCCCTTCCAGATCATTTCTGAACCCAGTCTTACAGTCAGTGGTGGCTCTTTATGCAAAACTCCTGGAGTGACTCTTGTTGCCCGTGCCTGGTAAGGGCCGAGCTCTTTATGGCTCCTGCATCCTGGAGTAACCACCTGTCTCTTCAACCAGGCTCTTAACTATAGGTAACTTCCATCCCATAACCAGATAGTCTTGCTGTTCTCCAGCTTCCAGCTCCTCAGGGGGAATGGAGGAACAGGTAACCTGATTGTGTCATGCCTTAGGAAGCCTGGTAACCAGAAACCTTTAGATATGCCCAGCATTGTAATGGCTTCTGGGGTCAGCAGCACAACAATGCTTTCAGCTGCTGCAGTTTCTGCCATCTGTAGAGTGCAGTTAGTAATAATGTTTCCTAAGATAATTTCAGGTAAGTAAGCAAAGATCCACAGAATACTGTAGCAGGTGGTCATGAGTAAGTTTAGGGAAAGGTTTTTTTAAGAAAGTGCTAATTGCTGAGAAGGGCAAGAGCTGAAGAGTGAGGGGGAAATGTAGAAGATGCTCCAAGTGATGGGCACAGCAGGTGAAAAGGCACTGGGACTGAAGGGACCATGTAATCACTCCTCGATTCTTCACTTTATTCATTCTGGATATGCCACGGGTGCTCTAGTTCAGTCACTTTTAGGTGCTGAATTTCATGGTGAATGAGACGAGGGCTATGCGCGCCATATCACAACCCTGTGCACTGCTCATTCCTTGACCTTGACTGACTCGGCATGCCCTCAGGCACTGGGCAGTGGATGCTGCCACCTGGTTAAGGCCACTTTCCTCCTGCTCTCCCTTGCTTTCTCCCCCATCCCCACTAGCTTTATCGTAAGTCCCACCATGTCTGAGGTTAAAGTCTGTGCAAGTTACAGGCACTGGGGGGGGGGGGGGGGAATCAAATCTTTTTCAACAGAGATGCAATCAGGACTCACCTTTCCTCAGCCCCTCACTGCCTTCACTCTGCATTTGGTTTCTGAAAGAGATCGAAAACAACTTCAGAAGTCAGGAAAGCCCTCACACAGAGAAAGAGGGGACGAGAGGAGGCATTAGACTCTTGGGTCTTGGAGAGAAATTACAAGGGCAGGCTGGGAAGAAGTTCTTCGCATCCCCAGGATAACAGTATTCTTTTGATGACTGTATCTTAAGTTCTAATGTTGGACCTAATCCCACCCTCATATAGTGATATCCTTACTGAAATAGAGAGGCATAAGGGTAACATTCAGGTTTTACCAGTCATTTAATGATCAGGAAAGAGTTTCCTGTTTTTTCTTCTTCTTCTATTTTTTTTTTTTTTTTTTTTAAATCTAAGTGGGTTTAGAAGGTAGAGGAGAGGAAATCAATCCCAAGACTGATGTCTTAGATGAGTTAGGCAGATGGTGCTGCCAAATACTATCATGTGTTGGTTGCACAGACAGGCTAAAGTACCGGTCAGCTAGCTCTCCCAAGATCAAGTCGCTCTTTGAATGAACTTACTGCTGATGCAGTTTGGGGTTCAAGTTCCTCCAGGTTGATTGACTCTCTTTCAGCATTACTATCCCATGTACGGGTTGTTCTCCTGCAATGAAAACACAGGGCCCACTCAATAACACCCCGATGGTTTTGTGATGCAGCCTTTACCAAACAGAGTCTTCCAGAACACTTCCTGTCACTGGTGTTCTCCTCTATGTGCATGCATGTTTAAGAATGACCATCCACGTGGAGGTATAGCCATGAAAAAGATTTGATAAGTTTAACAAGTGAGTATAGCATATAACCCTGCACAACCAAGACAGAATGCATTATGTAGGTTCCTTTCTGCATCTGTTCAGCCAGCCCCTTTATCCCACCCTGTTGTTCCTGATCATTGATTTGTTTAGCTTTTCTTCATCTTGAACCTCACATACAGAGGATTACACAATGCACTGTCTTGGCTTGCCTTCATTCAGCATACAGCCTTGGATATTTGTTTCTATGGCTTGGTGGTTTTTCACTACATGACGGTGCCTTGTTTTTGCAGATGGATTGTCTCTGATTAGTAACATGTAACTGTACATTCACTCTCTATATATTTCCTTTGTCAATGTATATTTTAGAAATACTTATATTTTCTCCAAGTTTGTGACTTTTTGTTTTCTTGACAAAGTCAATGGACAAATATTTTAATTTTGATGAAGTTTACTAAATCCATTTACCCTCTTCTCTTTGTACTGAGTCCTACCAAAAAATACTTGCTTAACCTTGTAAAGATACAAGAATATTTTTCTTTCAGAAATGTTTAACATTAGCTCCTTTATTTAGTCTATAATTTATCTTATTGTGTAAATCATATTTTTCCTCCTGAATTCTAATTATTCCAATACAAATAGTTGAAAATATTGCCCTTTCAGCATGGAATTACCTGGGTTTTTTTTTTTATCAAAAACAATTAACCATTTGATTTTATCTTCTTTTTAGCTCTTTTTTCCTCATTGACAGATCCCTCTGTCCTTTCTTCAATGTCACACTATCTATGACCATTTTTTTCAGAACTGTCCAGGTTATTTCTATTTAGTTTGTTCAGGTCTTACCATATAGGCCAGGCTGGCCTTAAACTCAATTTTCCTGCTTCCATCTCCTGACTGCTAGGATTATAGCCCTGTATCACCATGCCTGACTCCACTTTTGTTCTTAATTTTCAAAATCATTTTCAAACCCACAGCTGTGGGTTATTTGCATTCCACCTTGTCTTTATAGAGTCGGTCTTTTGATTTAGATTGCTTCAATGCATTAATGAATTTGGAAAAGTATGGTATCTTAATAATATTTTGTCTCCTAATCCACAAACCCAGTATATGCTTCCATTTAATTAGGTCTACTTCAATTTCTGCCAACAGTGATGTTTTACAATTCTAGGTATTGCATTTGTTTTGTTAAATGTATAGTCAAAACTTTATGATTATTTGATGATCCTAGAAACTGGATTTAAACATTTTCTCTGGCCTGGTAGTGATGGTGGCAGTGAATGGCTGGAATCTCAGCACTTGGGAAGCAGAACTCTGTGAGTTCAGGACAGCCTTTCTTGAGAAACAAACAAACAAAACCTCACTTTCTCAGTGTTTGTTTATTGTTAGTATATAGTGTATACTCGACCTTGATTTCTTTGACCTTGCATCATAAGACTCTGTTTCTCTCACTTACTCATTCTAATAGCTGTTTAATAGCTTTTCAAGGCCTTTCTACAAACATGATCATATTATTTGCCTCAAATATAAAGATATTTTCCCCCCTTTCCTTTCCAGTCTGTAGGGCTTTCTTCGAGTCTTATCACACTGGCTAGGACTTTCCAGAACAATGCTAAATGAAAGCAGTAATCATGGGCATCTTTGCCTTCTTCCTGGTCTTAGGGGAAGAGCAATTTTCCTTTCTCACAATCATGCTATCAGAATGATTCTGGTAGTTGTCCTTTGTTGGTTTGAGAAATCCCCCCTTGGATTCCTAATTCATGAGCATTTTTCTTTCTTTTTGATTTTCCATATCCATTGACAGGACCACATCGGGTTTCTTTCAGTCTGTTTGTGTGACTATCACTCCTGGAGGTTTTGAGTGTTCAATTCTCTTATCTTCCTAGAATATGCTCTATTTTACATGGTGTAGCATACTTGTAATATATTACTAGATTTTAATTTCTAATTTTGTTGAGATTTTTGGCATCTGTGTTCTGTGTGTCATATGGGATTTTATAAGATTCCTTTCTTGCTATGTTTTCTTAACTTGGGGTAGAGCAGCTTGGCCATTGACTATAGTCAGTATGTTGTGAGCAATCATAATGTTACTATTTCTCTGCTCGTAGTTACATTTATATTTTTCTGTTGCTGATGTCCAATGTCTAGAAACAATAGTTTCACTCACGTTTTGTCTGATTTTCAGATGTTTGTGTCAGGGAGTAATTCATGCAAGAGTTGAGGGGAAACAAAAGTCTGTTTCTTCCATACAATTTCAAGAGAGCATTAGTAGTTAGACAGGCTGCTCTCATGTCCTCACATCTAATAGTCTTCCATTCTGAGATGCATTTTTGTCTACAGTTTTGAGTGTGATCTTTGTGATTGGAGACAGCTACTCCTTCCGATAGTTGAGCGTAGGCTCTCTCTCTTCTTTAGATCTTTTCTCAGGTTGAACATTCTTTGGTTATTTGATGCCCTGGTTTCAATGTGTTCTAGCCCCTAAGGCTAGACCTTTGTGTACTTTGAAGCACATTGTGGGGGCAAGGACAAGTTGAGTAACCTTTAAAGGTGGGTCCTTGTTGGAGGGAGTTTGGCCATGGGGACCACACTTGGGAGAATTAGTATGCATCTCATGGGAGTGAGTTAGGTGTCGGGGACTGGAACTGTAGAAGCAGGTTGTTATAAAGTCCCACTCCTCACCTTGGTATCTCTTCTGCACATACATACATCCACACATACACCCATGGCTCTTACTCTGCCATCTGTATGTCACAATGCAGCACAACATAGCTGCCTGACCCTGTTCTGCCCCAAACCATAAACCATGTCAAACGTTCCTTTAAGTTATCAAGTCTTTGATATCTTGCTTTAGTCATACAAAGGAACTGAGGCATTTGAGCTGCTTCTTATTTGAGCTCCTGAATTCTTCATAAATCTGATTAGATGTTATAATTGTCTAGATTCTTCTTTTAAAGTATGGTGCTTTGTAGCTAGGTATGGTGTCCCAGATAAATATAGAACAGAAAATAATCAAATGATCTTTTCATACCCATGGCAAAGGCATCAGAATCACAAGAAGCATCAGTTTTAAAATGAAAGCAGTCAGAGAAATGGATGTTAACTTCGGTATTTTGAAGTGGAAATACAATGAGATTCCCAACTTTCAGTTTTTAAATTCTGTGGAGGTTTCTGTTTAAAGGATGATGAAAACGAATCACTTTAGAAAGGACACTTATTCTTTAAGAAATTTTAACTAGTCAGATACAGTAGCACAAACCCTCATCCTTAGCACTCAAGAGGCAGAGGCAAGAGATACAGATGAAACAGCCAGGAATGAGTGAAGCAGATATCTGTGAGCCTAAGCACAACCTGGCCTCCATAATAAGGTCCGTGCTAGCTAGCTAGAGCTACGTAGTGAGACCTTGTCTCCAAACAACAAAAGGTAACCACAAGAACCAAGACTCTTCTAACTTTGCTGTATGGAGGCAAATTGTAAAAACTATTAGCTTCATGAGCACTGGTATATACATTTTTTCAGTTGAACCAATCCCCAAATGAACAAACTGATAGGGTAACTTCAGATTAGATGAAGGCAATAATTCATAATTACACAACTCCTCCTTTTTCTTTCTTATTAATCCAGGACCGGGGTGAGAAATCACCTAGAATGGACTTGGTATTTCCTTTTTACTCATTTAAATGGCCTGAATAGGATGAATGGACATAGCCAAGGCAGAATTAACAAATGAGCCCTGGGCAGGGCTTTTAAGGACAGGGTACTTGTTCTGAAGGCTCTTTCTTCTGAGGAGTGGATTAATGTCATACCTGGAGGAAGCCCATTCAGGGATATTATTCCTACTGGTTGTCAATGAGCTTAGGTCTTTGTGGATGGGCCATGCTCACTCCTGTATTTCTCTGTTGGCAGAATTCAGTTCTTTGTGATTGTAAAGCTGAATGGATTTCTCATTTCTTAGCTGTCTATCAAGTGAGGACCATCTCTAGCCTCTAGAAGTGACTCAAATTCTTTGTCTATGGCCTTCTTTTCCCAAATTTAAAGCCAACAATGATGACTGAGCTTTCTCCAAATCTCATATGCCTACCCCTTCTTTTAGCATAGCTTTCTGACCTACCTGGGTAAGTTTCTGTGGCTCATATAAATTTTTGCCATATAAGATAACATATAGAGGGTCTGGGGAGGTGACTTAGTGGTTAAGAACACTTGATGCTTCTGCAGAGGACCTTGGTTCAGTTCTGAGCACCCACATGGTAACTTATAGTTACCTACAACTCTAGTTCCAGTGGATCTGGCCTCTTCTTCTGGCCTCTGAGGGTACCAGGCAGGTGTGCAGTACACATATGAGTGCTGCGTACATATAGAATACATAGAGAATAAAAATAAACACATATTTTAAAGGTAACATAGTTTTAAGTACAGGAAATAAAAGCTTTGAAAGGGATACTAATTTACCTACTGCACTCAAGATCAGAAGAATCCACAAAGCGAAAAAAGTTATTATAGAACTCAAGTTCGTGAGCATCTTTTATGTACATGGCTTGGCTATTCATGGTGTGTCCCCTTCTGGGAGCTGTCAAGGATCCTTTCTTTGATCAAACTCACTGTCATGTCTTTGTGTCTGACCTCATAACTTTTTGCTATCAATAATTGTACCCCTTTCTTTTGGGGGACATCTATGTGCTATGCTCTCTTGTTTTCTGCCTTCTGATGACATAGTTTAGTGTGACCACCTTACACACACATTTAGCTTCTTTATTTCCCCTTCCAACTTCTTTCTTGCATGTGCATATATCATCCGTGACTTTCTTATCTAGTCTTATATATTTCTGGTTGCCTTATGGGGAAAGAAACTTTTTTTTCTTTTTTGTCTCATCTCTTCTTTGTTTCTGTGGCAAGCTGTTCATGACATTGTGAAAGGCAACTTGGGGGGCTACTCATTCACATCTAGAAATTGCTTCTACTTCTGTGGCTAATTCTTTAAGTGCTATTAAAGACTGAGCCACCCAAATAAAAGCAGAAGTGGCATATATCCCACTGGATATTACACCACACCCAGAAGCGGAAGACATACATTAAAACACGGTAACATGGTGCCTCTAAAAGATCATAATTCCTTAACGTGTGAACACAAAGATATTTTGGGCAAATGATCAAAAAGTCTACTTATAAAAAACGATTAATGAAATCTAAGAAAGTATAAACAACTAAACAAATTATTTAAGGAAACGAATTCAGGACATGAATAAGAAAGTCAACAACATACATAAAAAAATCTCAACAAACAGATTTTGAGAAAGAAAATGAACAGAAATGCTGGAAATAAAAATCTAATGAACTGAATGTAAAAAGTCCCCTGGAAAGCCACTAGACTAGACAAGGTAAGTAAGGCTTAAGGAGGAGCATCAGGGGCCCGGGAGAGGGCTCAGTGGGTAAAAGTGCTTGCCACACAAGCACCAGGACCCAAGTTCAAACTCTTGAACCAATGTAAAACACAGATGGGTAGCAGGAGCATCTGCAACCCCGATGCTTCTGTGGGGAGATGGGAGCTGGAGACAGGAGAATCCTCACAGGTTCATGAGCCAGCTAGCTGGAGTACACTGTGGACAAACAGTGACAAGGCTCTGTCTCGCAGGGCATGGTGGCACACGCCTTTAATCCCAGCACTTGGGAGGCAGAGGCAAGCGAACCTCTGTGACTTTGAGGCCAGCCTGGTCTACATATTGAGTTCAATTGGCACTAGCAAAAAACAAACAAACAATAACAACAAAACCCCAAACCAAGCAACAACAACAAACCTAGGTATACATGTCCTAACTCAGAAGGTGAAGGACCTCAAAATGAGAACACTAAAGCACTGAAGAGAAAAAGAACTAACAGGAGGTATGAGAAGAAGGAAAGACTTCCGTGCTTACAGGCAGGCTGGAAAATGGTGCAAAATGGATATATTACTAAAAGCACTGTACAGATTCCATTCCATCTCACTAAACTCCAATGACATTCTCATATATATAGGAAGAAATTCGTAAGATTGATATAGGAAAGGCCCCACATAGCTGAAACATATCACAGTATCTGATCTTGAATCATAGTGTGTAGGCACAGTCACAGAACCCACGTGATACTGGTGCAAAACTAGACAGGTAGGCCAATGGAGTAGAATAAAGGACTCAGAAATTAGCCCATGCAGCTATAGGCTAATTTTTTTTTTTTTTTTTACAAATGTGCCAAAAACATATATTAGAGAAGAAGAGAATACATGATGCCCAGAGAACTAGATATTCACACATTGACCACAACTAGATCTCTACTTTGCACCTTGTAAAGAAAATTCTATTTAAAATGGGTGAAGATCTTAATTAAAACAAACTGCCTTCTTGTACACTTTAGAGGAAAGCATAGGATAAACACTCAAACAGGGCCAGGCAAGGACTTTCGGAAAGAACCTCCCTAACTCAGGAAATATGAGCACGATGTGACAAATGGAGCTACACAAAAGTAAATGGCTACTGAACAGTGAAGCCAACAACAGGCGGGGAGACAGTCCACTCCATGGAGAAGATTCTCACCAACTGTTCACGGAACAGGACAGTCACATAGAAAATACACAAAGACCCGGTTTTGGTTTTTTGGTTGTTCTGTTTTTCCCTCCAGGAACACAGGCTTCACAGCCACGGGAACTAAGTAGGGAAACCTGGCTTCCCCTGAACAGGGTTAACACCACCATTGAAAGAGAAAGGTGACCTGAACAACAACAATAACGACAATTTTTTTAAAAAAACAGGAAATAAAGAAAGGAGGAGGGCATGTCAGTCAACAGACCACTTTGCATATGTAAGGCCCACCCAGTGCAGAAAAAAAGAACACACACACACACACACACACACACACACACACACACACACACACACACACATACACACACACACCAAGACAACACATCTTATTTCCAAATCCCTAATGCCCTAATAGATATGCCTCTAGTGAAAACAGCCTAAAGAACTTTCACACAAAGAATTCCAGTGATTATGATTATAGCTATGTTCAGACAAGTCATAGAGGATCTGAATAAACTTTAGGAGAAAAAAAAAAAAAAAAAGCTGAATGAAATAAAGAAATTTGTCAGAGAGGCCTAGGAACATCCAAAACAATACAGGTTATTGCTGCTGCTCATAGTCACTCATCAAAACTGGATAGTAAGATTCTGTGGCTGAAGACACAACATACTGTGGTTTCAAGTCACAGAGAAATCAATCTTGAACTGCCCAGGAAACTCTCTCCCTGCCAGATTGCTTTCATAGTCCAGAAGGTGCTGGAAGGGCTGCCCAGGGAGAAAGGCCATCAATGGTCTTACCTAGTACTGGTCCCTGTGTGCTCTAACACCCACTTTCCAGACCAAATATGCCCACTAGCACAGACTGTATCAAGACTCTTTATGGAGATTACCAACTGGTCTACCGATGGGATTTGAGGCCTGCTTTGCAGGGGTAAGTTCATGTTTAATACTGTGATCTGCACAGAGGAAGTCATAGACCCTAGGGGAGAATCTATGATGTTGTCCTACTAAATGGTTATGTTATCAAACCGCCTTTTAAATATTTATATTTATATCCATAGATTTATATTGCTCCCAAAGTTGGCCAGAGAAGTTTGTTATTGGAGTAGGTAGTGGTTAGTGCAGAGACACGTTGTTATTCAAAGTGCTGAAAATAAGAGACTTTGTTTAGCCATCAATAAGACACCTATATCTACCACCACATCCCTACCCCAAGGCTCACGGACCTTCATAGAAGATGGGGCAGAAAGAATGTAAGAGCCAGGGGATGGAGAAGAGTGCTGTGAAATTCTGTCTTCTGGAGGTGGCATGGCTGTTGCACATAGGAATCACAGCAGCTGTGATGACCTATACAAGATCTGTATAAGATCAAACCAGTCAAAATTTCCATCGCTGATAGGGGAGGGGCTTGGGAGTCCACATGCTTACTTGAGAAACTATTGGCATTTGGTGGCTGCTGGGGAGGGAGAGTTACTTATTTTTAGAAATGGCACTGCACGGTCAGCAATGCACCAGTGGGTGACCAGTGGCTCTGTGTCTATGGGTAGCACTAATTGGACTCGGTGGGTTAAATAAGTGAATACATGTTAAAAGGCCAGACCTTTGTGGGGGGTGATGGCAGGAGGCAAGGCGAGTGGAAGGTAGGGTCTGAAGAGTGAATACGATTAAGAAACATTGTGTTGTATCCATGAAGGAGATTTTCAAAAATAAATAAATACATAAAAATCTAAACCCAAAAGAAACCCCAAAGCACCCAATTAATAAATGAATTGGACAGTCATTTTTCAAAGAACTAATGACCAATAAATAAACACCCCCCCACACATACACACACACTACTTAGCATTAAGGAAATACAGGTCAAAGCTACAAGGCACTACCATGACACCTCAGTCAACAATGGCTGTCCTCAGAGGGGAAGATGACAGAAAAGATACAAGAAAAAGAAAGTTATACACTGTGGAAATGCAAATTAGGGTGCCTGCTGGTATGGAGGTTACTCAAAAGCCTAAAACTAGAGCTGCCATATGACACAGCTAGACTGCCCCTGTGTCTATAACTAAAGAATTCTAAGTCTGCATACCACAAAGATATTGACATATAGACCATGTTTATTATATCACTATTCACAGTAGACAAAATACAGAACTATCAACAGATAAATGAGTAAAAAGGGCATGAGATGAATACATACACACATATATGTGCACTATACAGTTTTGTTGAGCCATTGTTAAGAACATAATTATGTCACCTTAAAGTAAATGAATAGAGATGATCGTGCTAAGCAAACTAAGTTCAGACTCAGAAAGACAACTGTAATGTGTTTTCTGTCACGCAGAATCTAGATCTAGCAATCACCTATCTCCTGAGAGTAGAATTATCATCAAGAAAGAGGGTAACTGGTGGGTGTGTGTGACAAGAGATGACAATGGGGAGCTGAGTGTATGCAAAGTACAGCATTTGCATGTGTGAGTGTCACAACAAAACCCATTGTTTCATATTCTCATGTAAAAACACTGTCTTCAGTGTTGGAGACACCTCCTCATCTCCTATGTTCAATTAAAAACACATTTTACATGGTGATCTTCAGACAGGACAAAGACACTCATCACCTGTCAGGCTTGTTCTGCTTCTTGTAACATATTTTTGCCAGTATGAGGACCAGCAGCAGAAAGATGCACACAAAACCGGAAGCTACAATCTCTTTCCAATACTCTTGAACAGATGGGGGCTCTGGAAAAGCTAGAAATGACCACAAGTTTTCCATTAGTATGAAACTCATTTATGAAAGGTTTAAATTTACAGCTTGCCTGCCTTCTCCCGCCCTCCTTCCCTTCCTTTCTTCCTTCTCTCCCTCCCTCCTTCTGTCTCTCTGTCTCTCCCTCCCTCCTTCTCTCTCTCCCTCTCTCTCTATCTCTCCCTCTCTCTCTATCTCTCCCTCTCTCTCTCTATCTCTCCCTCCCTCCTTCTCTCTCTCTCTCTCTCTCTCTCTCTCTCTCTCTCTCTCTCTCTCTCTCTCTCTCTCTCTCTCTCTCTCTCTCATCTTCCCCTGGATTCTAGGACCATAGGAAACTGAAGTCAACAACAGGAAACCTAGAGGAACTTTGGTAATGGCTTCTCCAGCCACCAACATCTTGAAGTCAGTCTCTAGATCACCTCTCATTTGGGCAAATAGAACAACTACTTCAAACTATTTATCATTTTTACTGAGGTAACCCCAGGCTTCCTCACCCTGCCTTTCAGTATGCCCCCTCTGTTAGGAAACCTTTGCTATTTCTTCATTCCCTGGAGAATCAGATCTCTGAAGGCCAGCAATTACTTCCTAGAATAGGAAAGCCTAAACTGTAGTCTCGGAAATTAATGGAAAAGTTCAGTTCATAGACATTTAAAGAAACAGTTCGTTTAATCCTAATTATAGGAAAATTAGGATCAAAATATATCATAGTTTAGATACAATTTTTAGGCATGTGCTCTCTTCCTAAAATAGTAAGGAAAATAATTATTGGCATTGTGGACCATATGTAATGCCTTTTGAGTGTGCCCCTGTTTGTCTCACTTGAATCTATTTGGGATTTCCAATAAAGGAGGTTTTGGCTCTTATATGGAGACTTCTGCCTTTTGATACACAAAAAGATTCAGTAGCTATGGTGGTTTGAATAGTAATGGTCTCCATAGATTCATGTGTTTGAATGCTTGGCCAAAAAGAGTGGCACTATTAGGAAGAGTGGCCTTGTTAGAGTAGGTGTCACCTTGTTGAAGGAAGTGTGTCACTAGGGAGGCAGGCTTTGAGGTCTCCTGTGCTAAAGCTATGACCTGTGTGGCACACAGTCTCCTTCTGCTGCCTGTGGATCAAGATGTAGAACTCTCAGCTCCTTCTCTAGCACCACGTCTGCCTGAAAGCCTCTATATTTCTTGCCATGATGATAATGGACTGAACCTCTGAAACTGTAAGCCAGCCCCAATAAAATGTTTTCCTTTACAAGAATTGCTGTGGTCACAGTGTTTCTTCACAGCAATAAAACCTTAACTAAGATATTAGCTAACCTATCTCTGCTCAGGGCAAGGATTTAGGGACACAGATATGAAAGTCCTTTGGATGAGGTACCCAGGGCTGAAGCATTTCTGAAGGTGGTACCTAGGTTCTAAGATAGTTGACTAGTAGAGGCGAGTCATGATGAGCTTATGGTGTTGACCAGTGCCTGCTCACTTGTAGACAAGGGTGGGGAAGCCTGATGCTGGTGGTAACCTCCAGGCGATAAGCTTCAGGTACAGCTTAGAGTGTCTTCTATATTTCTAGGAAATGCTTAGTGGGAGCAACTAGGATAGCTGGATAACCACATCTTTTACTAGATTCTCAGTGGCTGAGACATCTGAGCAAAAGGAAATCAGTACTGGGAGAGGGAATAGGCTCAACTGTAAAACTGACTGTGGGTGCTAGCCATGGGGGTGTTTCTCAGAGTATGTCCATAGGCCAAGTTCCTGAGGGAGGCACCAGGATCAAGGATGAGGCAAAGCCAGGGAAGGTAGAAAGAGATGGATGGATGCCATCAGAAGGAGCAACTCATTAAAGGGCTGGAGAAGGGACCATAGGAGCAGGAGGCAGGTGGCTGTTGGTTTGGAGGTGGGGTGGGGGAGGGGATGAGCCTCAGAATAAACAGCAATGAGCATCAAGTGAGAACAGAGGGCCTTCATTCTAGGAGGAATAGTTGCTTGTCACAAGTGGGGTAGAGGTGTAGGTTATCTCTCTATGGGGCAAAGCTGGCACTGAGTTTCAACCTCTTCATTCATACCTGTAGAAGCACATCAAGAAGATGCTGCAAGCATGCCTTCCCTGAGTCTGTCTTGAACATATTTCCTGCTCCTTATTGGGGACAGCTGATTCTCTATGGTTCTCGCACCAGCTGCGCACACATGCTCTCTCATGGCCTTTCTGTGCAGAAAGTCACTGCAAATGTGAGGGTCTTTCATATAGAACTCTAACTCTCTTCCCTTCTATTTTAGCCATATTTACTAAGTCCAATAGTCCGTTTTACAGTAGGATAAGGCCCCAGTGCCTTTAGGAAGACTTACCTGACTTTCAAAGATCTTGCCTGCCTCTGAATGCTCACAGAACTGATTATCAGCTTGTTTTAAATTTAGCCAGTTGTTTCCATGAGCTATAATTTAGACTTGAATTTCATCTTTACAAAAATTCGGTTTGTCATATACGTACATCATGGATTTCTTATTTAACTGGGAGAGTCTCAAGAACTAGAAGATATCTTCTGAGTTTTTAGAGAGTCTTCAGAACTAGAAGATATCTTCTATCTGAGTTTTCAGCTTTATAGTCAAAAATGACTGGAATGAGCCCATATGCACAGTAAGTACTGTTAGGAGGCAGATATATACATGGTACGTGTGTGTGTGTGTGTGTGTGTGTGTGTGTGTGTGTGTGTGTGTGTGTGTGTGTGTGTGTGTTTTAGTCAGTTGAAGACTTCTTGCTAGGAAATATCTTCTATTTTGTATCCACAGACTCTCATTGTCCTCCATCCAAGGATAACTCCAAAGACTGGGTCAGTTTCAGGTCTAAGACCATGCTTCTTCAAGTATAGCTCAGGTTCATAGACCCTTGAACCTTGTATCATGCAAATGTAAAAAGAACCTTCTATTTGGCTCCTTCCTAGTGGCTTGCTGGAAGGTTTTTCAGCAAGCAGTGAACATTGGATAATTGGAATAAAAGATAGCACCTTGTGAAATAAACAACCTTAGGAAGCAGCCTTACCTATATTGAGAGGTTTGGAGGAGATATTCATTGACTCTGTTTCCAGAACACACACAACAGTCATATTGTACACACCATCCAGGAGTGGAAGAGATAGGTTGACGGAGACACTGAACAGTTCTGTGACATTGTCTTGTGATAGCTGCATGTCATCACCATACTCACTAGTTGAATTAGTTATCAGAAAATACATCTTCGTAGGTTTCGGGTAACCTTGCTTAGACGAGCAGGTCAAATTTATGCCAGAATTTCTTGTTACATTCTGAGCCAGCTCTATTTCAGGAACACTGAAGTTGGCTGGAAGCAGAATAGGGATGGAAACAGTCAACCTAAATGTACACCTCTATACAAAGGAACAGCAAGTGACTGACATCCAGTTCCCTGATTGGGGTAGACCTGGCTATCTCAAGGTATATACAGTATGGGCCTCAGCCCATAGTGAGGGCTACATAATAAGCCTACATTTATCTTTCAAGACATCTATTTGCTCCTCTAGAGAATGCTCTCTGAGAGATAGGCTAGCTAAAATTATCTTACTAAGGTCTGTAGTAAAGCCACTACTCTAAGAACTGGGATTTCAACGGAGGCCTGCTCTATCTGGCCTACATTGCCACAGGGAAACATTTCACCTTCCCACTCAGAGATGAGGCAAATTTTCTTCAAGAACTCACAGTGTTTATTGTCCTTACATGCTCTGGGTCTCATGTTTAAGAACCTATGCACGAGAATAATAAGGGAGGTCTTCGTGTTTACAAACTCAGAATGGCTTTTGACATGACTATCACAGTCTATCTTTATGCACTCTAATAGTGGTGGTTCTCAGCCCACGGGTTGCGACCCCTGATATGTTCTGCATATCAGATGTTTACATCATGATTCATAACAGTAGCAAAATTACAGTTATGAAGTAGAAATAAAATAATTGTATGGTTGGGGACCACCACAACATAAGGAAGTATATGAAAAAGTCACAGAATTAGGAAGGTCGAGGACCACTGTGCTGTAAGAAATCATTCATATTGGGGGTAACTCACAACTCCCTCCTCTTTGTTTTCCACTCATGTTTTTAGGGTTGAAGTGCACTGGCACAAAGATCCTGGACCTGACACATGTGTGGGTTCTACATATTGATTGATAATTCAGTATGAGACTGGAGAGATGGCTCAGCCACTAAAAGCCGGGACTCATCACCAAAACAATAGTCCCATGTGTTCTTCCTAACAATGGAAGTCATTTGCATGTCATCCTTTTTTGAGTTTTGCAATATTGTTATGATCCTTGAACATTCTGCTGATGCTTAGTGAGAATTACTAGATTCTATTCAGCTTCATCAACAATACCTTTGGCAGTCCATGAGTTAAGTTGCAGTACTAATACACATTATAATAAAGAGACAACCTGTTTTAAAGGCTGGTCTGTGCCCCTCCTAAAACACACTGTTTCTTCAAAGGTGCCTACCACACACTGCGAACCCAGACTTATCACCTTGTTAAATGGAAGCCCTGTAGCCACATTTAAATCAAGTCACGCTCAAGGAGAACAACACTCCATGCCGTGTCTGGTTTTGCCTGTTTTAGGCTATGGTTTTAGAAAGGGTTCATTCTAGGAGGATTATTTCTCAAAAGGTGTCCATCTGCCTTTTCCAAGTTCATGAAGAATTCATCTGGGTCCAGCAATATCATGCCTCGGAACAAATCTACACTAGAGAAATACAAATTTACATCCACACAGAGGCTGACACTTGAACAGCAGCTCGGTTTGTCACGCCTTCAAACTGGAAACAGCCCAGTGTCTTTCAGTGATTAACAGTATAATGGAATTCATCAATTAAAAAAAAATAAAACTTCCAAATTTTTGATACACTCAACTTAGATGAAACACAAAAGGCATTGTGCTGAATAAAAGAAGTTCATCTTAAAGGTTAAACACATGTTCGGTTCCATCTATATGCTATTCTCAGAATGACAAAACCCTAAGAGCTAAAGCAAGAGCTCCAGACTACTGTGGGTGAAAAAGAAATCTTAGACTTAAGGAGAAAATAGAAGCAGGGGCCACATTGCCCATCATTTTAACCTGGCTGTGTTGCTTTTGTTCACCTAGCTCTATCTTGTGTCTAAAAAAGAATTCTCACTGATCCCCAAGAGACAAACTATCAAGGTACAAACGCCCCACGTTCCCTCCAAATGCACTTTCTAGAAGTGACTCTCTTCTGCCTTCTTTTCCAGTCTGTTCAAATATCCAGCCTCAATGTTTCTTTGCTCATTTATAGTCTCATCTGAGCATCCAACATCTAAACACCGCACTGACCACATACCGATCACTGAGAGCTCTGTAAATGTGTACTGGAGGATAACTGATCCTGTGGGTGGTTTTTGTTGTATAAAACAACCATATGAGCCCATGTCCTTGATCTGAACATTGTGAAGTTGTAGAGTCCAGTTATCCCGGTCAAAGCTTGTGCGGCCCAGGTACTTGGCATTTACGTTGTCAGGCTTCTCTGTGCCCAGATAGTACTCGTACAGAACCAAATTTTGCTGGTCCTGCCAAAATACTACCAGCTCACTCCGGCTTATGTTTCGAGCCTTCGTAAATGGGCACGGCAGGTATGCAGTCGTATTGAAATAAGCTTGCCTCTTCATGGAACCAGCAGCTAAAAGATAAAAACTGAGAATTAGGAAAGAGGAAACAGGAGAGAAAGCTCCGTTGCTCTGACGCAGCACCCAGCCTCCAGCTTGTCAGGCACTAATAGTACTGGATGCTAGGATCTGGAACCGAGCATCCATGCTGGACGTCTGGAGCTTAGACCTTTGTTTTTGCCCCACTGTTCATGTGTGCAGGCTGCAACCTTTGTGAATCTCAGTTTTCTCACCCAATTAAGGAGGTGGTCTGAAGCAATGTTCTAGGATTCGTTCTGGTACTGTGCTGTGAATTGGCCATCGTCACCACTGTTGCTACAGGCCTCCATAACTGCTACGTCATCCCCCTAAACCCTGCCTGCCCCATGTTGTCCCCTTATTCTTTGGTCTGCTATGGTTTTTTAAAAAAGATTGTTGGTCACACACTTGCCGCCACTTTTTATTAGTCTTCATTAAGTTGGGACCTCCACAGAGTCACCTCTTTGACATTCAACTAGTTCCTGCTCCCATGGCTGCTACTCCCAGAGCCAGAAGAGGGGTTTTGAAATGACTCAAATGTCAATCAATGTGTCTCTTCTCAGCGACCTCTTTAGGATCTTTCAGGGACCAGAAAGGAAGCTGGGCAGATGCAATGGCTCTTGGGAGATTATAGTGGTCAGGATATTTAAGGAAGATGAGTACGCTGCTGGGAGGGAACTATAGATGGGAAGGTGAGGGTGTGCCCTGTCAATTGTAGAAACCCCAGAGAATCCATTGACTACTCCCAGGCTGCCCTGCCCTGGAAACTTTTAGAACCCACAAGAAGTATGATGGAAAAGTTCAGAGAAAGGACACACTGGCATAAGCCAACTTATGGTCCCGGAGGATACTCCAGGCATCAGTGAAGTACAGCGCGCACATCTGGATCAGAGGGAAGAGGAAGATCACTGAGTTCCCACAGTAGCAAAAATGGGACCTAAGGAAAATTTATTGCATTTGGCTTTGTGTTACACCTCTGCTAATCTCTTAAGTGAGAGGCAAGACTGCCACCTACTGTAAATGTTCATAGTTGGGTGAGGGCTGATGGACTCTGTGGCGGGCAGAACATATTCTGATTTGGGTCTAACTTATCGTGATTCTGGGCAGATTATCTAATGGAGAAACCAAGCAGGCAGCTGAAGTGTTGGCCAGCTATTGGTTGGTGTGGTATTATTATTGCTCAGCTATTAGTTGCACTTTCTGGGTCTAGAAGTGAACTCACTCTGAGTTTCTTACACCTGCTTGACACACATAGATTTTCTTTTTCTTCTGCGGAGACTGAGTACCTAATTTCCTTTCCATTCACTCCCTGTCCAACTTCTCTGACCCAGGCCCCCCCCCCCCGCCCAAAGACAACAGGAACTTCAGCTTCCTCTTTACCTACCAATAAAAAGTAGACCAAAGCCATTGGTTTCATCTGGGGACTGGTCAGAAACATAGACTCTCTGGTTCCACATAGGATCTGAACCAGAACCTGTGTTTTACCAAGAACTCCTATTTGGGAAGCTGAGGGGATCAGAGCTGATATCCGGACATACTCACTTCTTGACCCTCTCCAATCCCCTACTCCTCCCCATATGGTAGAAACTACTCTGTAGCCATCCTGAGTGGAACTGAAAGTATTCACATTCCACATGCTTTGGCTTGTCATCAGACCCTGGTCATCTTGATGTCACTCTGAACCAGGCAGACACATCTTAACTGTGACCATATGGGGAAGATTTGACTCAAGGTCTGTTCTTTCCCAGTGGCTTCAGGACTCCACTGTTATGGTCCCCAGAACTTGGGGCTTCAAAGCAAGTGAACTCCCTGGAATTCCATTGGTGGAAAGCACTGAGAAGTCCTCCTCTTCTAACACGTGGGCTAAAGAAATGGTTTATATTTAGCTGTGACTGATTGTTATGATACAGCCAGGAGCTGAGCGCGCAGGGATTCAGCCATGTATCTCCCCAGTCAGGAAACAGTGATCAAGAATACTAAAGGACCTCTGCTGGAAGAAACCACTGCAGTGTCCCATGGAGCCCAAAGGTGTGGGGCAGTGATCTGTGACAGGCAATCTGGCACCCAGTTGAGCACAGGCATAAAATCTGGGCGACCCAGCGGAACAATCCGCAAGGGACCAGAAAACATTATGCCAATGCTCCCAGGAGGCTTTTGGCTCCAGTCAAGGTCACATACCACCCCTGCTCAGGTAGAGGCATGGCCACACAACTCCAAGCCATCCCCAAGTTAATGAGACGCCTAGAGGCTTAGCCACACCCCTTCCCAGTTACTATATCTGCCTCGCCTCTCCCAGAGACCACGAGGTACAATTCCATCCACGCTACTCTCCACATGATGACAATAAACGTCTTAGAATTATGGACTGTCTCTTCATCTGGACCCCGATGTGGGAAGTGAGGGATTCGGCCCTTGATTAAGGAGCCGCATCTAATCTCTCACCAAGGGCTTCCCAGCGCTCCCAGATGGTACCCATTCACCCAAGCCTAAGCAGCTAGCCCTGTGCCCCAAGCTGCAGAAATCCGGTCTCTGTGGGAACCCCAGATGCACTCCAGCTAACCTGTCTGCGGCACCCTGCAGTGACTCAGAGACTACAGTGCCCTGGCTAGAGAACCCACAAGACGGCTGCCGCACGTTCCCCGGGAATGGCCCCCTCCCCACCCATGGGCAGGGCCCGCAAAAGCTTCCCACAGCCCCCACCTGCCCATAGGACTGTGTGGGAAGATGCGTGGCCACTTCCCGAGTGTCTCCTGTCTCACCCAGAGCCGTAGCACCCAGGAAAGACACGTGGGGCTTCTTTCCACCACACCAAGCTTGTTCCCACACAAAGGCTGAGCATCGTGTGAGTCTATGGCCCCAGCAGAATGCCAGTCTTCCCTGGTTAGGACCCCAAACTCAGGCCACACTTTCATCATCTCTTTTGCATTTACTGTGCTTATTGAACTCCAAGGTTTTTGTTCTTCCTGTAAACTTTGCCCAAAGCCTTTCTAGGCCCACTGAAAGCCCCGTTCCATTGTACTAGACCCCACTATAACCGACCCTCTTCAATAAATATTACCCTAAATGTCCTTTCCATGAAATCTGCTTCTACCCAAAGGACTCCATGTGACCCACAAGACACTCCTGGCTTCCTCAGCAAGGGCCTTGAGCAACCCCTCTCCACTGAAGAGGTGTCTCCTATCTCATAGTGATGAACCACTAATTATCGGTCACTATGTCTTCATTCAAGGAGGATTTCAGCATTATATTCAAGGCTGTTCTTTCTAACCAATTCTCAAGGTAACTGCCAAGAAAATCTAACAGTTTATTCATCAATAAGGAGTCTGCCAACAACCTTGTGTCAAGTGCCCTGACTTCATCAACCACAGAGACCTTCACCCACAGACCTGTTCAGCAGCCCTCCATTTCCCATGGCACGATCCTGAGCACTGTCGCAGGAGGCTGAATGCCTCAGCTCTTGCCCGTAGCCTGTGGTCCCCCAGTTTTCACTCTCATTTTCTTCATAACTGTTCTTCAACTTCACTGAGATGTTAGCTCTTTTAGACCTCAGTCTTTGATCTCACAGTGCATTATTTCTCCGAAAGAATTATTTGAGAAGAAAGAATTCTTTTTTTTTTTTTTGAGATGAGAGAATTCTTCTCTGGTTTTAAACAATGTGAATCCTCGACAAGTAGTGAATATGACCAAGAAACTGGATCCTTTTTTACAGTGATGGAGAGAGAAATTGAATTTTTTCATCTCATTTAATCTTAATTAATTAAAGCTTAATGAGTCACATATGAATAGTGGCTATTATATTGGACAGCACAAAAAATAATACAGCTTTTTAACCATTTCTCACCAGTAAAAAGCCAGTAAATATGCCTCTTGGCCCCAGTAGAAGTTATACTAAAGAAACTGCTTTTGAATCCAGAGATCTGATCTTACAACTAGGTGGATAAGCACCCTTACAGGAAGTAATTTCATTGAACAGATAGGTAAAATTTGAGATTTGTGATAATCTACTTCTCTGAACATGGCCTCCAGTCTCATCATTCTGTCTCAAACAGGTCCCCTGTGCCCTTGCTGTTCTTTTCTGTTAGATTCCCCAGTGAGCAGAGACAGCTTTCTCCCTCTATGTGGCTCACTCCTGTCTCTCCTGAAGCTTTTCTTTTCTTTTCTTTTCTTTTTTTTTTTTTTTTTTTTTTTTTGGTTTTCGAGACAGGGTTTCTCTGTGTAGCCCTGGCTGTCCTGGAACTAACTCTGTAGACCAGGCTGGCCTCGAACTCAGAAATCCGCCTGCCTCTGCCTCCCAAGTGCTGGGATTAAAGGTGTGCACCACCACTGTCCGACATCCTGAAGCTTTTCTGACAATAGGTGTTACCGGCTTCTATCAGGGCAGCTCCGTGCTCTTTCTAAAGTCACCTCATCTGGTCATTGCATCAAAAGTAGCACGACTTTGAACTCCAGCCTACTTGGAATTAACTTTCTCGTCTGACTTCCTGGTTCACGTGCCTGTTCACTCTGGGATTTTATTCTGTGTGCCCATTGATTCAACTCTTCAGATATGCTACATGGTGCATATCTCCAGTCCACCACCTTCAGTGGAGTCCCAGATACCACATCTGATGGCTTGTCGGATGTTTTCATGTAGATAGCAAGGGATGCACTCTACTTCCTCTTAAATCTAAAAAGGCCCCAAGACAGCAGCTGAACTAATGACTCTTTAGGTAGATTAAGTTTAAATTGTTAGTTTATTCCAGGTACTTGATTTAGTGATGGTAGACAGCAAGAGACAGAGCTGAAAGGAAACATATAAATGCTATTTTCATCCAGAAGGAAGACAGTCGGCCTCACCATAGAATATGAAACAAGAGTCTGAGGGTGTTTTATGTACATCTTTAAGTGAAGAAAGACCCCCACTCCAGGGTGAGTGTTGACCAGTGTTGGTCAGGTGAAGTGAGAACCCTAGAACCTAGAGCGGCCCCAGACAAGAAGAGAGCAACCATCAAATGTCGAACTCGATTAGGTATGGTGGATGCACCTGTGGTCATAGCCACTCAAAGGCTGGGCTGGAGCATCCCCGGGGTGAAGGGCCCATGAGATGGCCCAGAAGGTTGCTGTACATGCCTGGTAACCTGAGTTCCAGCCTCAGGACCCACATAAAGATGGAAGGAGAGAACTGACCCCACAAGGTTGTCCTTTGTCTGCCACACTGGTAGCAATTGATCAGGGGCAGCAACAAAGGTATTTAATTTCCAGGCAAAGCATGTGAGAAGTGTAGGGGGCAAGGTAGAACTATTTTGCTCTATGTCTTATGTATCGTCAAAAGTTACCAGCCTTGCAATTTTTCTTCTGTGGATTATTAGTGCCGACTGTGTCTCCTTTCTGTCTTTGGATGCCTGCCCTGGGGTAGGTCTCTCCTCCATAGCTCAGGAAGAGACAGAGTCATATCAAATAGGTCTTCTATGTTTAAAAATGGGTGGCTTTTAATTTAATAATACACTCTAAGTCTATTTAGTGTTGTTCATAAGCACACCTGTGTGGGTGATCTACTGGGCATAGATACCAATGTCCCTACCCCAAGAAAAGTATCTCTCTGTCAGTGGCCATCAACTGCTATTAGCTCTTCAGTTAGGGGGTAGGAGTAGCCCTTCCTCCCTATTTCCTGCTGGAACTTTTAACTCTCTTGATCTTATGGTTGTCTTGTGCAGATAACCACAGCTTCTGGGAATTCACTTGTGAAACAGCCGTGTCCTGTCCAGTGGCCAGTGGTCACAGAACTCCTCCCCATCCTCTGTCTCTTAAGTGCTTTCTACCCCTTTTGTCTCTAGTAATTTTGCTTTGGGGATTGGGGTTGTGGACATAGCAGTTCCATGTGTGTGTGTTCAAAGTTGAGAGACAGATGGGAGGTGGCTTGCGGAGACTGAGAGGTTGGAGAGAAGGAATGGGATAGATATAACCAAGATACATTTGTATGCATGTTTGAAATAAAAAAATAACTTAAAGAAGTATATTTATGAATGATTATATGTGATTAAGATAGTAGAAAAATTGAAAGGTTGGAAATGGATCCTGACTGTTTTATCATTGCATTTATTGATGAGTGAAGTATTGGCAAGTTCATTTTCTGGTGGTTGATGCCGATTGCCTGCCGTCTTTACATCTGCTGGTCCCCAGCTATATCCTCTTCCCATATATCCCCTGGCTATAATGAAACCTAATTAGTTATCACTTAAGATTTTTTCTTATGGTTTCAATACCGTCGACCCCCCTTTCAGGAGCTAGGAGTTTCCACACGGTTTCAGAGCAGGTCAAAAGGGAAGTGACACCTGTCCTTGGTTTTGATGGGTTTCTCAGCTTTACCTACTCACTGTCAAAGGGCTGAGTCTGAAAGTTTGGGGACAGGGAAGATGTCTCAGTTAAGCTGTTACTGAATATTTATTTCCAGGGCTTTTCTCTCCCAGATCCTAAAAGCTAAGCTTGCCATTTTGACTGGCAGTGCTAAGGCCTGAGATTCAAGAATAACTGGGGCATGGCTTAAGATAGAAGCAGGAAGTCAAGGAGGAATGTGTAAACAAGAAAGGACCAAGCTAAAGCAATATCACCCACCAAAGCTATTTGAGTCACCCAAAACGGGAGCTTGCCACTTGTAATTGCCTCAGGAGCAAGAGCTAGGAGAAATAGCCTGATATCTCACATCAGTGACGTTCAGCCTGCACTGCTGGGCATGAATCTGGCCTCTCTCATTAGGAGCTATGTTGATCTTAGGTCAATTACATAGCTGTCTCTGCACTTTAGGGACCTTGTCTTAAAATGAGGAATACTGACAAGATCTAATGCAGCAAGTTATTGTGGTTTTTAAATGAATTTCTACTTATAAAGTGCTCAGAACAGGACCTGAACTAAACACACATACGTACACACAGACAGACATATGCACAAAGGCACACACATGTACACACAGGCAAACTGGCGTGCACATACATATAGACCCGACACACAAACACCACACACAAAGAGAGACACAGTCACACACAGACATGCATGCGTGCACACACATTGAGACACATACAAATACACAGACAGAGAGAGAGAGAGAGAGAGAGAGAGAGAGAGAGGAGCATGCACACACACAAATTATCTTTGTCTCCCTCACTTCTGATATTTGTGTGTGTGCACACCTCCCCAGGAGCTGAGACTCCGGGTTATTGGCCCTGGCAAATGAAAGCTGCCATTCTCACCTACACTGATGATAGCTAGGTGAGTACCTGTAGACACCACATCGGTGGCCACAGCAAGCCTTGGGTGCAAAGCAGAAAACACAAATCACAAAAGGCCTGTCTCTATCTGCTGAGATCTGAGGAAATATCTCTTCCCAATACTCAACTCCTCCTCTTTTCCGACGGGTTGGGGATAGTGTCCAGGGGACTGTTTTGTGACAATTATGGAGGAGGTGGTTTTGTGGCTGAGCAGGCTAGTCAGAGGTCAGGGGTGGCCTGCAGCTGCTGCAGGCACACCAGAAGCTCACCTACCCTGTCTGCCAGTCACCAAAACTGAGATGGCTTTTGGAGAAATTAAGTACAGGAAACCTTGGGCCAGCAGAAACAAAATGGCATTCAGTTGCAGGATGCACGACACCAGCTGCTTATAGGTGCACCTCAAAGAACAGTGAGCCAGGAAGGGCTGATTTCTGGGAGGCCTCACATTTCTAAACTTTAGGGAGCTTTTAAGAAAAACACAACACACAATTCAAATGCAAAATGTCATCCAGCCGGAGACTGTGGTAAGGAAGAGGGAAAAGCAATCTTAATTAATTGTGGTTATCTTATCCAAATCTTACCAAGTCATTAGATATGTAATGTAGTGCTGGGGGCCTCCTGGGTCTTTAGGGGTTAGAAAAGGAGAGCCTGTGTGAGGGGGAACTCTGACACATTAGCTTAGTTAGCTTTAGGGTTAATTGGCTGGCATGATTAACTGGAGGTCCAGAGTCACAAAGCATGACCAGTATGAACTAGGGCACAGGCTAAGGAAGAAGGGTGTGGTGGTGAACCAGTACTACTGGAAGAAGCCTTTGAAAGCCCTTCAGCTTTTCCTAAGGGCTTGAGAATACTGAAAATGGGGACTGAAAAGACCAGATGTGTATGTGTGGAGTCAAGTTAGAGGCTTTACTGCCATGACCCTCTAGGAGTGCTAGACAGGACACTCCACCTTGTGCTGTGTGTCAAGACTCTGGGGATTGGTTGTAGAGGAGGAAGATGCCCAGACTGAGACACATGGTCATGGTCCTGATCCTTCTGTACTCTCTAGGAAAGCTATTTGCTACGGAGTCTTGGGCAACTCTAGTCAAATGTGAGCAAACCATACCACCAACTCTCAAGCTTGGGGTTGCAGTGGTCTGACTCACTGGAAGACAGCAGAAGGACTCCAGGACTTTACACAGAAAAGGGTTCTTACCTGAGAGCACAAAGACTGTCACAAAGAGAAGGATTCCCAAGTCCATGGTGCTGAAGTTTAAAAAGACAAGATAAAACTTAGTTAGAAAGTGAGACTGGAAACAATCGTTCACTGAAACGTGACTGAGAAATAGTATTTAAAATTCATATAGGTTCTCACATTCACTGAAGTCATTCCCGTCTTAGCTCCACACACAGGCCATATTTCCCAGCCTCCTTTGCAGTGAGGCAGGCCTTGTTACTGAGGGCAGAGAAGATGGCTGCTGCTTTTAAACATGGTGACAGAGACCCCCCCCCCTTCTCCCTTCTCCCTTCTCCCTTCTCCCTCTTATGTTCTCTCTTCTCCCTCCTCCCTCCCCAACCCTCTCTCTGTTTTCTTCCCAGACTCAGGAAATCCTAAGGAACAGTCCAAGGGCCAATATGATGCCCAAGTCTCACAAAGGCAGAGACTTAGTTTTCAGACTGAAGTAGTATAAAGCAGTGCTTTCCAACCCTCCATGCCCTACCCAGCTGATCGAGACTGACATTAGCAGGAGGTACTTGGTGTTAGGTGACAAGACTGTGAGACATTCTGCTGTAGAGCAAACATTACTTTTCTCTCAACCAATACAGGGAATACAAGAGAACACCAAGACACTTGAGTAAAATCAAACTTCCTTTGATTTTCCTGTGGTTTTCAAAGTTTAGCATGCAAAGAAGTCACCGGGAGAGCATGTGAAACACTTTCCTGGGCCTTGTGCACAGAGAATTTGGCCGTAAATTGAGATGAAGCTTATGTCCAGCAATTGCCAGGGCCACACTTTGAGAATGACTTCCTGACAAACTCACTTCATCTGTAAGACGTACTAAAGAAAAACGTCAGAAAAGACTTTATAACCTCTAGCCTCCTCCACTCCCTTTCTTTCTGCTTCTCTACTCAACCACTCACTATAGACCAAAAGAATGTTAGTTAGAACTCACTGGAAACAGAATAAGGACCAAGGTTAGACTGTTGAGGAAACAAACCGATTACGGAGGTTTGGTGCAGACCCCAAGATAAGGCCAATGCTAACTGCTTACCACAGGAATAAACCGCCTGGTATCGGGTGGCACTCAAGTTTGACTTGTAGCTTTTTAATGGCTAATGTGAAAGGGGAACCTAGCAGGTGGATCACCAACCAGCTTTGTGGGAAAGTGGTGCTTTGGGAAGACACATAAGTATTCAACAGCAGAGATTCCTTCCTTGGAAGGTGGGTTGTCTACAACTGTTCTCCATACTTCAGGTTGTGTCTGTATCCTTCCTTCTTCTCTTATGTGCTTGGCAAAGGGCAATTGGCTAAAATGTAGTGTGTGTGTGTGTGTGTGTGTGTGTGTGTTTTAATCCTTCGAGACGGTAATTTTTTAATTAAGAATTTTTAGAGATTATATCTGTATATAACATGAAAATGTTAAGGTAAAGCTGAGTCTTGGACATAGTAGCACACACATTTTAATCCCAGCACTTGGGAGGCACAAGTAGATATCTCTCTATCTCAGTGAGTCCTAGGACAGGCTGGTCAACCCAGTGAGCTTTAGGCTAACAAGGGTACATAGTGAGACCTTGTTTTTTTTTTTTAAAAAAAAAAAAAAAAAAGTAAAGGAGAGGTATTAGTTAATTCTCCTGTTGTTGCAACAAAATATCTGATAAAAGCACAGTAAGGAAGGGAGGAAAGGTTTGTTTTGGCTTACAGGTTGGGTGTGGTCATAGCAGGGAAGTCATGGGGCGGGAGCGTGAGACACCTGGGCTCATTGTACCCTCAGTCAGAAAGCAGAGAGAAATGCTGACACTCATCTTCCCTTTTCCATTTCACTCAGCCTGAGACCCTAGCCCATGCAATGGTACAGGCTTCGTTTAAGATGGCCTGCTTTGTTTGACTTAACCCAGTCTAGAAACTCACTTACAGACAACCCAGGATTCTAGATTGGTGATGCAAGGTGGCAGCCATTTTTAGCTATTAGAGTGATAAATAGTTGAAAGCAAGGGTCCCTATGAACTCTGGTCCCTGGCCATCTAACTTTCTTCCAAAGATGTACCAGGAATGACCAGTTACCTATTTCAGTTTCTTGCCTTCATTTAGAGTTATTTTAGACAAAATAAAACAAAGTGATTACTCAGATCCATATGTATCCTTATTTTATTTTAAAACACAAATAGAAGCATTCAATACATACTTTTAGATATATACTGCCAGCTTGGGGATTATTTTATATCTGTAATAATTAGCACTATCATATTAGCAGTTGCATGCTATTCTACTGTAATCTACTTGATGCAAATAGCCAGATAAGTTGTTTTTAATCTTTTGTTGTAAAGAAAAAACCCAAATTATATTCTATCTCATACCTGCAGGAGCTGGCTACTTCCCAGAAGGAGAATCACTTGACCAAGGGCTAAAGAGCAATGGGATTTTAGTTTTCACAGATACAGAAAGATTTTCCTCCACAATTATACATTAAAACTTTCACCTGCTGGGCAGTGGTGGCGCACACCTTTAATCCCAGCACTTGGGAGGCAGAGGCAGGCGGATTTCTGAGTTCAAGGCCAGCCTGGTCTACAGAGTGAGTTCCAGGACAGCCAGGGCTATACAGAGAAACCTTGTCTTGAAAAACCAAAAAAACCCAAAAAACAAAAAAACTTCCACCAACAGGAGACTGCTTACTTTCACATACTATACTTTTTTGGGAAAACTTTCTAATATGTGAATTTTTGATCTGTACCATTTAAAGGTTAAAATGAAACTTCATTATAAATTTTTAACAGTGCTTGGAATTGAACTGAGGACCTTGTACTTGCCAGACAAGCGCCCCACCAACTGAATTCCTCAGCTCTCTCATCGTAAATTTTTTTAAAAATGTGGTACAATACATGCAATGTTTACTAGACTGATCATTTCCAAACATACAGTAGCATATAAAAGATTTGCATTGTGTAACTATCAACATCACCATATCCCAAAGTCTTTTCATTTTGCAAGATGGAAACTCTAGACTCAGTAAACAGTGATCGTTCCTCTTTCTTCCCTCCTGCCACCGTCTCAGAAACCACCTTCTGTCTCCATGGACCTGACTTCTTTTAATGGAAGTGGAATCTTACAATATTTAGCTTTCTGTGGTGGGTTTGCTTTACTTAGCGCGGTGCCTTAGGGACCCATCCATATTGCAGCATCTGCTGGAATTTCTGCACTTCTGAAGACGCTCGCACCGGGTTCAGCGTCTGTGCCCATCTGCAGATGGCTGCTTGAATTATGCACATCCTTTTAGTGCCGTGAAGAATGCTGCTGTGAGCATGAGGCATGTGAATTTCTCCCCAGTTTTCTGCTTTCACTTCTTTTAGATACAAACCGAGAAGTGGAAGAGTGGGTCATACGGAGATTCTATTTTAAACCCTCTGAGGAACCACTGTCTAACAACGTACTTCACAGTCTCATCAAAGGCGCCCAATAACTGATTTCTCCATATTCTTGGCGACATTTTCCGATTTGTTTTTCAAAGTCTAAGCCACGTCTGTTAGGTGGTTTCCACTGTTATTTCAAAACAAATTTCTCTTATGAATCGGAGTATCCCGCCAAATGGTTAAGACGCACGTATTTCTTACGCCACGTCTTCGTCACGCAGCCCTCCCTCACCCTCTCTCCGCATCTGACTTTCTCTTGTTAAGCTGTAGAAGCTTTTTTTTTTTTTTTTTTACCCCATATAGAAAATTGGCAGTTTGTGATAATGTGACAAGTAAGTTCAGCTGCCAAAATATTAGATGTTCGATGAACCAACCAAATGTCTGGTTCCCAGAAGCTTTCTCCCTCTCTCCCAGTAACTGTAATGGATATTAGGGTTTAGCATTGTCAGTTGAGCTGTAGCCCACATGGTATGCAGGCAGAGCCTGGGGACCCTTGCCCATTTCTTCACACTAAGTCACTCAAAGTATCCTATTTAACATGGATCTGAAGGCTGGGGCCTCTTTAGGTCTGAATTCCTACCTAAATACCTGAAAAATCAGCACACTGAACCTTAATCAGAGAACTTCCCCCACCTGGCATGTCAAACACACAGGGACACAAAATCAAATGACCCTATGCTATAAATTTAATTGATTAGTTTAACTCAGGTACTCACATGGAACTATTGTGGCGGGGTCATCTGTGGATTGTGACCCCTTTATGGGACAATGGCCTTTTCACAGGGCTGCCTAAGACTATCAGAAATATCAGAGGTTTACATTGTGACTCATTATAGTGCCAAAATTACAATTATGAAGCAGCAATGAAAATAATTTTATGGTTGGGGGTCACCACAGCATGAGGAACTGAATTAAGGGGTCACAGCATTAGGAAGGTTGAGAACCCCTGCATAATAAACCTTCTGAAATCTAGAACAAATGGTGCCTGTAACTCACTAGGTGGGGCAAAGCTCTGGCCCTGCCCAGGAAGTCCACGCTGTTGCAAACTTCTCCATTTGGAAACTGGTCTTTAGTCTTTACCTGATTAGAAGAAGCAGCCTCCTTCATTTCTTTTGTGTTGACTGATAGCAGCTTTGTGAGTGTTTTGCTTTGTTTTTGTTTTTTGCAGAGTGAGGATTTGAGAGATGATCTTGCTCTATAGCTCAGGTTTATCTCAAATGCATGATCCCCCTGCCTCAGACTCCAAGTCTATATTTATAGACTTGCACAACCACACCCAGCTCAGTACTGGTTTTATTCTCTGAAAGTACCTACAGTAAGCAAACCAGGCCTCAGCAAAAGCATTTAGGGGCCTGAGGACGGCAATCTTCAACACCTCACACCCTGGCCTTACCAGACAATCCTGCTTCTCCAGAGAAGCATCACTATTGTTCACATGGAGACTGCACACCAGCCTGGCAGACACAACGGATACCCCCAGTGTCCATTCCTAAAACATGGACACAACCTTCCTTTAGAAAGGGTGTGTATGTGTGTGTGTGTGTGTGTGTGTGTGTGTGTGTGTGTGTGTGTGTGTGTGCGTGCGCGCGCGCACGCGTGCGTGTGTGTGTCTGCTTTAGGAAGCCAGTTTCTCCACTCTTGTTGGCTCAGAACAGAGATGCATTTCCCCAGGAATGAACTGTCCCCCAAAACTCCAAACACAGGCAAGGCTTTTACCAGGTGGCCCAAGAAATGGAAACTCTTACTATCAGAGGGAACATTCAGCAGAGACAGTGGGAGAGGAAAGAACCTAAGAATTTATGGGGGAGATCTCTGACAGATTTCTGCCACTAGAAGCAGAATCAGGTCTGAGAGGTGGGTGAGCTAGTGAAAAGCCTAAAAAGGAGTACTATTCACACAAGAAGAGTTACAGTCTAGAAACCAAAGTGCCCAAGAATACCACCTTTGCTGACTTTATATACCTGGCCCCTCACACAAGTAAGAGTGGTGGGGTGAATGACCAAGTACCCTGGTTCTCTCATGGCTAGATGAGATTGTTCACCCCCATAATACAGATGAAGAACCAGTTTCAAAGGGTGAAGATATTTTTGAGGCCATGAACCTAGTAACAGCAGAACTGAGATTCAAACTGATCCAACTTTACTGATTTTTCTTTAACACAATGTGGTTCCTTTAAAAGTGCCAACCAGATTCAGTAGTGCATGAGAAGTAAGCAAAAAAGATTCCGAATCTGCCCACTGGCAGAGTAAGAGGAGACAATGCCCTACAAGAACATATCCTAAAATCACTATGGGACCCTTGGGAGACCCTGAGGTGGGGTAGAACGGAGTCAAAGCCTCCATTTGCGTCATGGGAGGTTTTATCCTAGTAGACAAATCATTCCACAGATGCTGATTGAGCACCTACTGTGTGCCAGGTAGAGAGCTGCTACTCTGCTCCACCCCTCTCAGGCAACAGGCTCTCGCGCAGGCACTGGGATCTAGCTGAGGTAGGAGAGAGGAGATGAGGGGACACAAAGGACCATGCTGTTCTGAAAAGGGAAGAGGGAGAAGGGTTCCCTGAGAGAACTCGGGAAGCCAGCAGTGGAAAAGACTTTGTCCTGAAACGTAGTGGTGATCAGGTACGAAGAAGTGCTACTGAGTGGGGCATTGTCTCGGTGAGGTGCTCGTTCACAGTCTTAAAGGCACATATTTACTGAATATTTTCAGCATTAAAGTTCTTCTAAAGGTTTAGGGAGATGTAAAGATACATAGGCCTGGGTCCCTCATATAGCACTAAAAAGAAAGGCAGAGTGTCCAGGAATAAGTCCAGCTGAAAAAACACTGCGGAGAGTGGCAGCATTTAGCTCCTCCCAGAGTGTATGTGGTACTCTTGCTACAAGCAAAACAGCAGATGGCACAGCCACTGGAGGAAGGACCAGATCGGATAGCGCCTGCGCACTAGGGCCTGACTACTGTTCTACGCCCGGGTGCACTATGACTGAACAAGCCAACTGTGGGTGGATCCATCTGCTGGTGGACAGACACAGATACCAAGAACACTCATTGCTGGAGCCTCTGTTCACCTCTACTGTGTCATAAAGTACTGAGGTTCTTCACAGAGTCCCAAAAGTTAAAGCTGAATGCTTACAGCAGCTAGTGTTATCGTTGAGGCTCTGAGATGGAAAAGGGTGGAATTATTTCCTTTCATTTGAGGTTTCTGAACTGTAAAGAATGGACATTGCTTGGGCTCCTGTGGTCTTGACCATTAACAAGGCTCTGGCACAGTGACATGTTTGAGAACAGTGTGGAATCACTGCTGTCAAGATTTGAATGGTTCTGTGTTCACTCATTCTTCAACAAACATTCATTGAGCCAGACACTGTGCTCAGTGCTGGGGACAGAGTGATGAGCAAAGTCAGAAATGGCTTTTCTTAGTACAGTTGCTCAGCTTGGCAAAGGAGCAAGATAATCGTCAATTAAACATAAACAAATATAAAGTTTTTACTATGAAAAGTGCTCAAAAGAGTCGTTCAGGGCACTGAAGAAAGTTTGCAGAGGACTCTTCTAACTTGCTTTTTGAAGGATAAAGTGGCAGCTTCAGTATTGCCACCTGTCCTCTGATGCCCTCCCACAAAGAGGAGGAGTCTAACCACTTCTCCTGACTCCAAGGTTGGCCCACAATTGACTTGTTCGACTATAGGATGAAGCATTAGAAGATGCTCTGAAACTTCTGAAACCAGGTCACGAAAAGCCTTCTGACTCTACATGGCCTTTTTTTTTTTTTTTTTTTTTTTTTGGTTTTTTGAGACAGGGTTTCTCTGTGTAGCCCTGGCTGTCCTGGAACTCACTCTGTAGACCAGGCTGGCCTCGAACTCAGAAATCCACCTGCCTCTGCCTCCCAAGTGCTGGGATTAAAGGTGTGCACCACCACTGCCCGGCTCTACATGGCCTTTTAAAACTACATTTTCTAAGGATCGAGCCCACCATGTAAGATACTCCTCTACCCTGACATCACAGTGCCAGAGCATTCATGTGTAAGTTTAGGTCAAAAGTCCTGGCTCAGGACCGACTTCCAGCTGCATCTGCTAAGCTACCAGATAGATGAATGAAATGTCACCCACTCACTCCAGCCAAATCAGGCCCTTGTTAGCACAGAGAACGGGAGAATCCCCCTGAGGCCTAATTCTGACCTCCAGAACTGTATGAGCGAAATAGTCCAGCTGTACCTCGAGGAAAGATTGTAAAGTACATCTAAATAGATCCAGAGATACTAACTAGACGAAGATCTGGGGGGAATGGGGGGAGAGGTGGCAAGCTAGATAGTGTTCTGAGCCAAAGTAATATCACATACAAGGCACTGGGGCAGGGGAAGATTTAAGTGTGGTTGAAGTGCAGGCAGGTGGGAGGCAAGGCAGGAGAGCTCAGCACGGGCCAGAACACACTTGCCTTGTGGGTTAGTTCAAGATTTTGTTCTTTATTTTGACTAAAGAAGGTATAGCAGAGTGACATAATCAAAATTTTACATCAAAAGACATTTTTGTTGTTGTTGTTATAACAAATGAGTAGCAGAGAAGCCAGAAAGATTCGAGAAGCCTGTCTCACGGCGATTGTTTGAGTGAAAGTGATGGCTGGTTGGTCTGAGGTGGGGGAAAAAAGTAGAAGTGGATCAATGGAAAGACAGGACTACAACCCATGGGTTATGCTGATGGATTAACTAGCGTCGTAATGACCAAGGGCTAGTTCATTCATTCATTCATTCATTCATTGAGCAGTTGGATCATCCTTAGCAGCTGTCTGGGTGTCCTAGTTTGTCTTTTATTGCTGTGATAAAAGGCACAAACAAAAGCAACTTAGGGAGGAAAGGGGTCACAGTCACAGGCTGTCATAGAGGGAAGTGAGGGCAGAAAAAGGAACCGAGTGAGGCAAACCTGAGGCAGGGGCATAGGAGGACACTGCTTCCTGGCTTGCTTCTCAGGCTCACGTT
>CM052713.1:28089285-28123653 GCA_028551405.1 Uromys caudimaculatus
CAATTGAATCTGGGTTCTCTGGAAGAGCAGCCAGTGCTCGTAAGTGCTGAGCCATCTCTCCAGCCCCTTCTCTTAATTGAGAATTAGTGTAGCCCAGAGCTGAGTGTCTCTCTAGCTCTCAACCCTGCCACACAAAGTTCTAATAAATCAGGATAGCTGTCACCATCCATCCCTAGGACCTAACTCTGCCCGTTCAGTGAACCTCTGATGGGTCCACACTTCCCTCCTATCCTCTGAGACAACACATAAAACATTCACAGTGAATTTTTCTTTTACCGATACTGTAAAACTGCATGTGCAGAAGCCTTCCTCTCTAAGGCATACACACATGCTATTAAGAGGAAAAAATATAAGCCATGGACTGGGAGGAAAATATTTGCAAAACACCTAATATGATGAAGAGGCTCTGATCCAAAATATGCAATGACCGCTTAAGATATAATGACAACGGGCTGGAGAGATGGCTCAGTGGTTAAGAGCACTGGTTGCTCTTCCAGAGGTCCTGAGTTCAATTCCCAGCAACCACCTGGTGGCTCACAACCACCTGGGATCTGATGTTGACTTCTGTCGTGCAGGCATACATCAAAATAGAGCACTTATACACATGAGTACATTTTAAAAATATTTTTAAAATATAATGATGAGGAAACCAACATCCCACAGTGAATATAGGCAAAAGATCTGATTATGTATCTGACTGAAGAAAGTACAGGAAGCAAATAATGCATGCGAAGAAGACCAGCACTCTGCCACCACAGAGCACTCTGCCAGTCAAAATGATGACAATAGAAATCCCAGAGAATACCAAAGTCTGGCTACTGTATGGAGAGACAGGAGCACCCATTCATTCACACCGGGAAAAGAAATGATACAAATGTTGGGAAGACCATTTAGACGTTCTTAAAAACTGCACATATATTTACTGTATGAGACGGCACTCACACTTCAGAGCACATCTATTCAGTGGAGTTAAAAACACCCACACAAGCATCTACTCACAAATATGTATGCCAGATTTGTTTATAATTGCTTAAAGCTGGGGACAAGAGGACCCAAGTGACTCCCAACATCGATGTCAGGCAGTTCACAACTGCCCATCGCTCCAGCTTCAGGAGGCTCCAACGTTTCTGCCCTCTGCTGGTGCCAGCCCTCACCTGCACATACGCACATGCATATAATTAAAAATTAAAATAAAACTTAAAATTTAAAAAAAAGTGCTTAAATAGACTTCAAAGAAGACATTCGAGTGATCAACATGAAAAAAAAAAGATGCCCTACAATAGGTGCATGGACAACCTGTACATCCATGCAATGAGGTAATGATTAATGATAAAAGGAAAGAAGCCACCAGTATATAAAATACATGAAGAAAACTCAAATGCTTTCAGCTTGAGGAGAGAAGCCAATCTGAACAGCCTACATACTATACAATTCCAATAGCATGATATCCTGAAAAAGAAAACACGTAGAGACTGTAAGATGAGATTGGTAGTTGCCAGAGCAGCCATGGAGTTAGGATGAAGGTGTGGGGGGTAAACAGATGGTACACACCACCACGTATGACAGTGTAATGGCAGTGCACATTTGAGAAACCATACAAAGCGTAAGAAAGAAACTTAGTCTTCTAAAGCACGAACTTGGTTAATACTAAGGCGTTAACACCTGTTGACTGGTCCTAACATCTATACTACCCACTGAAGATGGCAACGGTATGGGAAGCTGGGAGCCTGGTAGATACGGAGAGGTGGGAATTCTCTGTACTATCTGCTCAATTAAAAAAGAAAAACAAATCTAAACTGTTCTAAAAATAAAATCAATTAATTTAAAGACACACACACACTAACCACACACACTGATTCCTGGCAAGGTGACTAAATTAATGTGACATTTTAGCTCCTTCACTAGTGGGAAAGTGAATTAGCATTCGAAGGTTCACTTCCCCATGTTCCACGGCTGGTCATCAAAATGCCATGCATACAGAAGCACTAAGAAAAATCTCCAATGTTGTATTTATAGCCGCTCTTGATAATGTATGCATATTTCTGGTGCAGAACCATAGGTTTTTATGTCAATTCCTTAAGTAAGTGAAAGAAAAAAAAATTCACCATTTTCTGTGGGCCAGATAAAATTAAGAAAAATAAAAGTTCCCTCTTCCTTCTTTCTTTCTTTCTTTCTTTCTTTCTTTCTTTCTTTCTTTCTTTCTTTCTTTCTTTCTTTCTTTCTTTCTTTCTCTAGAGGTACATTCTTAGAAATGTGGTAGTTTTCTTTTTTCACTGAGAGGAATGCTTTCTTGATGTATCCCATGAGCGTATCTTAGCACATCTTATATAGTTAAAAGCATTCGAGGTTTCTGTTTTTCTTTTTCTTTTTTTTTTTTTTTTTTTTTTTTTTTTTTTTTTTTTTTTTTTTTTTTTTTTTTTGGTTTTTCGAGACAGGATTTCTCTGTGTAGCCCTGGCTGTCCTGGAACTCACTCTGTAGACCAGGCTGGCCTCGAACTCAGAAATCCACCTGCCTCTGCCTCTGCCTCCCAAGTGCTGGGATTAAAGGCGTGCGTCACCACTGCCCGGCTCTGTTTTTCTTTTCCGATATTTTTCAGCCTTTATTTTTGTTGTACAAGTGAGTCTCTGACGTAGGAAGGGGCCTTCTGTCTCACAAACTCCGACAGACCCCACCCCCACCCCTCAGCCCACCCCTGCCCCACCCTATCCACCCCACTCTGTTTCCTTAGCTGCCCTGGGCTGTCCTTTATTTACTTTCTTGTGATGCAAATTTACACCCATCACTCATGCAAGCTAGGAAAGAGCCAATGTCTGTTGTCTGTCAGATGCATTCTATCAGTTTCTGGACAGAAAACCTACGACCCAGGGACACACTTCACCTAGATGTTCTCAAGGGAGAAATCAGAAAAGACAAGAGACCTGGGATATTTGCAGGGATTTTTCAATTGAGTGCAAAGACTCTGTTTTCTTCTCCACACATGATAGCTTCAAAAACTATAAACTTTAACAACTGCCTACAGTTATGTGAACCGAAGACACTGTTCACTTTATTAAAGGGGGCTTATATGAAAACATTGTTGAATACATAAAAGTTGCTGGGGGGGGGGGTGTATACTCCAGACCGGGTGCTGCTGAGCTAGGAGCTGGAATGTCTGCCGAGATGTAGTTATGTTAGTGCTATAGGCAATAGAGAATGTGAGAAAGGTTGGCTGAACGAACCTCAGACTAGTGACTATAGCTGCCGCAGATGAGTGAGGCCCATGAGGGAGGGAAGGCTGCAGTCTGGTGAAGACACCGCAGAATGGAATCGGGAGCTTCTGGGAAGTGTGTGGAAAGCACATCACTGGTTCATAGGAAACTAGATAGACCATAGATCAGAGGAGCAAGGAGAAGGTGGAGAAGGACCACATGGGAGCAATGGGGAGATCATCAGTCACCTCAGGGACACTGGAGACAGACAGGGGTATTTCAAGAAGACATTCAGGGGACTTTTCCTATCTTGTCTGCCTTACTGGGCACCCAGGCACCTCATGGAAGGAGCTATGCAGGAACTGGGGTTAACTTCGGACTCTAGAGACACACAGAGGTGCACACATGCCTGATTTCTCTTTATTCCTTTGTATTCCTGCAATCTTTTCTGTCTCCCAACAATACATGAAAGTAAAGATGTCATTTTACCGTTTGAGATCTCTGGTCTTGGGCTCAAGGAGAGCTGGAGAAGAACAGCCCCTGCCCCTTGGGACCTGGAGTTGAATGCAGGAAATGTCTACCCACCCAGCAAGGTCAAGTGTCTAACCACCAGATAGACGATTGTGAACATGCCTGGAAACTAAGGAAACTCAGGTTCTGCATACCAAGGCCCTGTTGGCTTATCCATTCTGAGAAATTGCCATTTCCCTCAGACCTTGTTTTAGAAAACTCAGAATGAGGTAATATTATAAATGTCAAAGTTGCTGGAAGACACCGGTCCATTTTTTTTTATTTTATTTTTTTTAATTTTTTGTCTTTATAGAGAAGGGCAGAGCATACATTACAAAAGTAACACATTTTTTAAAATGACAGCATATTTCAAATTTGAGGAAGCCAAGGAATTTTGAAAGTACCTTATGCAAAAATATCTGGGCAGGGGTCTAAATAAGATGTACATAGCAAAGTAAAATAAAATAGGTTGGGGCACATAGAACACAGCCTATATAAATGACTAATTTTGTTTGTTTGCTTGTTTAAAAAAAAAAAAAAGCTGATTTTTTTTTTTTTTAAAGCTTCAATTTCGCCACAGGAGTGGGAGAAGAACCTCTGCAGACCCAAAAGCTCACTTCTGTGTGACATCTTAAAAACCAGAAGTAATACATGGGACTTTGGTGAGCCCTTGGGATGTGCATTCACACACCTGGATTTAGTTTTCACGTTAGCGGTGCAGGACCACTGAGGTGTTTTTTAATTAATCAATTAATTAATTTTTGCAGCTCCTTTCTACTCCCTTCACACCCTTCCATCTGGAAGCAGGTGATGCTACTTAGAAGAAATTTTCTTGATAAAATCAACAGTGTCTCCTCATGATCCTCACTTTTGAAAAGGGCTTCCCTTTGAGCTTTCTTTAGACTGAAAACAGTCTGAAATAAGCCTTACACTGGATGGTGCTATAGTAATGGGAAAGGCTGAGATTCTGAAGGACAGTTCTAAACCAGTGTGACCTTTGCGCGGCAAGGCCTGCAGACAAATACTGCTTTTAAGTGGCTTTCACTGTGCCTGGCCTATTTGCATACAAACAAAAGAGGCTATTTTTAAAAAGAGGTGCCCTCTTGTTTTTGTGTGGGTCCCCTGGGATGGTGGCGGTCAGGAAGAAGTGTGCCGGTCATTTTCATGCAGTGGCTCCTGTGCAAGCTTGTGTTTATATCACTTTCCCTCGACTTTCTTACTCATCATCCACTTCTGGTTGATTAGTGGCCACTTTTGGCGTTCTTGTCACCTGTTGCTGAACTATGACATCTCAGTCTCCTGGCTATGAAACTTCCTGGCTTAAAAGACCAGTTCCTTGTTCCTCACAAGCTAGGTCACACTTCTGAGCAATGCTGTTCACTATCTAAATCCAATTTTACTTTTCGATTTTTATCATTCGTCCTGTACAAATTACCTGCTGGTTGTAGCCCACAGTTACTCTTTTCTGACCTCCAGGTTCTCTGAAGACTTTTTGCTTCCATGAATACCTCATAAGCTGTTCTCATGCCTGGGACTCCTTCCCTTGCCTTCTCAATGGCAAGTCTCTACATGCCTCAGACTGAAGGATATTTTACCATTAACGCCTTCCTGTCACCTTTACCTGCTCTTTTCAGGATGCCTGTGTCTTCCTCACAATCAGACAACAGTGTATATTCACCCCTTCAATGGCTTCTCATTGTGTTCAATTTCTTGGCTTGAGAGCCTTAGTGTTGCAGGATATTTGATCACACTGTGAACACTGAGATTGTATTGTTTACTGGAAAAATATGTTTCTAGTTGTGGTGTGGCTCAGCTTTAGCACACACTTTCAAACCCTCTGGCTGGAACACAGGCATACCCTTAGTACATACGTTTGATTCCAAACAATGAAGGTAAAGTTAGTTTGTAGGAGGAAGTGTCCATGTTTGGAAGTGATGTCTAATTGAGTAGCAGACAAAGTGATGAGTCAGAGAAAGATTTGACAGAATAGGATATGTCCAACTCTCATGAGAAGAGAGAGAGAAGGGAAGCTACTTAAGAGAAAGCAGTGCACAGACAGAAGAGGTCATTTTACTGGGATAGTGGTACAAAGACAGGTTGCAGAGAGAGAACAAGCTGGACACAGGTGAAGACAGAATGAGCCAGAGAATGAGAAGGTGCTGAAAGATGAGAACAGACTGTCAAAGTTAGTATGAGGCCAGGCAGAACAATTCAATCAGAAATTGAGAGAAGCCAGATTGCATCAGCTAGCTTGAAGAGGAGTTTGATCCAGAAGAGCTGAGTTGAATCAGCCAGCCAGAGTTCAGAAAGAACTAGGAAGAGTGAGTTTATTTAGCAATAAGTCTTAGAGGCTAAAAACATTCTAGGCCTAGATAAGTTTATACAGAGGCTAGAAGCTTCCAGTACTAGGCCTAGGTTAGCAGACTAAGGCAGTAAGCCTTGGAGATAACAACTACATCAGGTAAATAAAAATTACATTTATACCTGAGGGTAGGGCCATATTTCTCTCCCCTTGGCACTCATTCTACCTGATACCTACTTGTAGGTCCAGCCTGTGGCTCAGTGTAGCTACAGACTAAGTCAAGATCTGCCAACCAATGAGGTAGGCTCCTTGCTGTTACTATATGCCTGCAGTCCTTCATTTAATCTTTACAATATATGGAAAATGTTTGACATATGAGGTAACTGAGTTCCAAGGATGACACAGCCTGTGTACCCTTCAGTAGGGTATAGAATTAAATTAAATCTATCTTGTTTTATGACTGTTGTCAGAGCAACAGATGGATGCACCATACTATTTTATTATTATTATTATTATTATTATTATTATTATTATTATTATTATTACCTACATACTGAATGGCTTGGCACTTTTTGAGTGAGTCTCTCTTTCTCTTTGAGTGAGTGATTCTGCTTACTATCTGTATGACCTTGAGCTAGTGGCTGAACCAGTTTCTCATTCTTTTGCATTGGTGGAAAAGCTCTAACCCATTTGGCCGCTGCCAGGATTTGGAATGGCAGCTATAGGAAGTTCTCAGCGTGGACCCTGGCTGTCACAGAAACTCCATGTTCCATCCCACATTTGATCTTCCTCCTTTCGACAACTTACTCCTTATCCCCGGAAAGTTTGGAACCATTCGATTTTCAAAGGGACAAAGAAACTAGAACTTTGTGATGTTAATGACCTGTGCAAAGTTCCTTTGAGGAAATATTTTTCCTGAGGCTCCCTAGAACCGAATCAGACCCTCAAAAATAGCCAAGTAAATAAAGGGAGCGTGGTATAAGCTCATGTACAAATACATGTGTAAGCATTTAAGAGGCTGAGTTTGGCCACCCCACCCCACTCTTCCTTTCTGACTTTCCCCTGACAGTCATGACTGCTAAGGCAGAGTCCTGGAGACAGAAGCAGGAATCAGCCAATGCATGAGCACGCTCACTTTTCTGATCTCTGCTTTCTGAACTTTCCATTCATTGCTCAATCTTAGTTTCCTCCTGCCCGAGAGAAGCTTCCTTCCATGCTTCCCTCCTTTCGGGGCAGAGATCTCAGGAGAGAAGGACCTGGCTTCCCTGAGGAGGTGGGCTGACAGGATCTTCACTTGCATTTGCACGAGGCTGTCTCTGACAGACTTCCTGCTTGCTTTGCCCTGTTAAGTGGTCATTCCTGTTCTCAACATGAAGGCTCTTAGACTCAGCTCTGGAAAGTCTGAGCAAGGTCATATTCTCAAGTGAAGACAGCCAAATGGGAGGAGGAGCCAGGTTTCCACTAAAGGTGGGCAGCCTCTGCTGACTAGCTGAATTTTCCGTGGGGAATGTGGCCTCCTGCTAATAGGCACTATAATTCTCCAGAGGAAAACAGGATCCGGGTTTATGCAGATTCTCCAGATGTATATGTGTGTGTGTATGATGTACACATACATGTATATGTATACATAAGCAATTAATCTTGATGAAGTTTTTGTTTTATTTATTTATTAGTTTAGTTTTGCTCTGCTATTTCGATGACTGGGGACCACTTTTAGGTTATGGCCTTTAATTTCCCAACTTTCTCTGTACTTTTGTTCCTGCCCAAGACTACTGGCTCTCTCTCCCAGCTCCTGCTCTTATCACTTGGTCACCAGAGTGTGTTTTGCACCATTTCCTCTGTGGTGTGAGTATGTGAGTATGTGAGCACTTGTGTTTGTGTGCACATGAATGTGAATGCACATGGGAGCCAGAGGTCCATCTCTGGTGTCTTCCTTCATTGTTCTCCACAGATATTTCTGAGACAGTGTCTCTTACTGACCCTGGAAGTCACTGATTCCACTAGACTGATGGCACAGAACCCCTAGGATCCCGTGTCCTTGCCTTCCCAGTTCTAGGATTTCGGGTGTGTTTTATGTGGCTTTACAAGGTCATTGGGGATCAAATCTAGGTCCTCATGCTTGTACAACAGACAGGAATTTTACCCATTAAGCCATTTCCTTAACCCTGAGTTCAAATCTCTACACATAACCACAATCTTTTGTGCTGCTAAAAGTACCCCTCCCCAGCATACACACAGACACACAAGCAAACACTCACATGCACATACACAGAGACACACATGCACATATATACACATGCACACACATACAAACACACATACACACAAGTCTTCTATGACATATAGGTAAGATAATTGTTCAGAGCTACCAGTTTTGTGATGTTAAAGATGCATTTTTTTTTACTTGTGAAGATTTGAGAATAACACCACCTGCAGTTATGAAGCTTAAATTAGATAACATAATTCTTTTTTGTTTGTTTGTTTGGTTTTTTTGTTGTTGTTGTTGTTTTCGAGACAGGGTTTCTCTGTGTAGCCCTGGCTGTCCTGGAACTCACTCTGTAGACCAGGCTGGCCTCGAACTCAGAAATCCACCTGCCTCTGTCTCCCAAGTGCTAAGATTAAAGGCGTGTGCCACCACGGCCCGGCTGGTGAGTTGCCCTTTCTATAGTGGCAGTAGCTTCTACACAGGGTCCCATCTGATCCCTCTTCACTTCTCCAACATCACAGGGTAAATTAATAAAAGAGCCCCAGTCTCCTCCTTGCTGCCTCACCACATTCTGGCACCATTGTAGTTTCTTCCTAAACCTCTCTACTCACATTTGCCTTAATCTCCTGGGAATCCCTGTTGCCCTAACAGAGGTCAAGATAAAACTGGTAAAAACAGTGGCCAAACCAAGCCCTTCCAAACACTGAGCCATTACATAAAACCAGGGCATTTCATTCAATGTTTACAAAGCTTACCTTTCTGGCTCTTTCAAATAGAAGACCAGGTTGTCCTGCCTTGTTCTTACACACAGGACAACAGTATGGAGACTCGTGACTGGCAGGTACCACCAATCATACCCCATGGGCTAAACAGAAAGCACATAGCCACACACCATTCGCTTCCAGCATCTCAGGATCTCTGACAGCCAGTCCTGTTTATAAGTTCAACTTCACCACAAGAGTACTTTACACTTATATTTTTACTTTACTTTATATGTACAGGTGTTTTGCCTGCATGGATGTCTGTGTACCATGTGTGCCTGGTGGCTGAGGAGATCAGCTCTAATCTTTTAGAGCTGCAGTTAGATGTGGCTGGGAGTCACCCTTGGGTGCTGGAAATCAAATCCAGTTGGCTCATCAACTAAGATGACCACATGCTTCTCTTCCACAGTACCTGGATTTGATTTCCAGCACCCAAGGGTGGCTCCCAGCCTCATATTGAGCCAACTCTCTGGTCTAACCACAAGACTGCGTTATACTGCATTGCACTGAGTTGGTGGGATGATGTAAGTTTACTGTGGGTTTGGCAATGGCTACCAAAGAACCCTTTTTTCATAACTGCACGATCTACAGGGAGCCATGTTTGCTGCTTCTGGCTGTATATTATTTTCTTTAAAATCACATGGTCTTGAGTCATATTCTGTTAATAAATGTTACTTTCAGCTTCATGATTAATTCACTGATCCATCTATTGACTATTAAATGCCATTAACCATTTCGGCTGATTCTTAGTTTTCATTATATTAAATAATGATGCAATATTCGTTTCTGTGCAAAAATCTGTGCCCCCATGGAGGTAAAATGATAGCAAGATACATAGCATTTCTGTAGTAAATAAAACAGTCATTCATGTATCTTCTAGAATTAGAAGTACCACCGTGAATTTAGTCTTTCGTAGAAACTATTGCTCAAAAAAAAAAAAAAAAAAAAAAAAAAAATTCATTACAATCTAGAAATAGAGGTTCAAAGAAACTTAGAAGTGGATGCAAATATCTAAATTCCAAAAGGTTTAAGAGCAGATTTCCATAAGCAGTTCTTGAAGATACATACAGTGTTATCCATCACAGGGCAGGATTTTATAGCAATGTTTTAGGCATTCTACCTTACATAAAATGAAGTTAGGTGGCTTTGTGGCTTGGCTCAGCATCGCCATCGGCATTTGGCCTGCCCTCGTGGCTATAATTAGAAGGTCAGCCATCCTATATTCTAGGTTTCAGGTAAAATTCCATTTCCTAGAACTCATCAGAAAAGAAAAGGCTCGGTACTGGGGAAATGGATCCATTGTTAAAAACTCTCACTGCTTTCTGGAGGACCAATATCTCCTGGTCTTCTCAGTAGCTTGATCTATTTACTACTAATGAGCCTTTGGAAGAAAGAAACATATTTACTCATCTTTAGTGTCTTTTCAGTGTGGACCAAAGTGCCTGGAACCATAGGGCTGTTTCTTAGTCATTGTTCTATTGCTGTGAGGAAACACCATGACCAAAGCAACTTTTATAAAAGAAAGAATTTAACTGGGGCTGGCTTACAGTTCCAGAGGTCTAGTAGGTTATCATCATGACAGGGAGCATGGTGGCAGGCAGGCATCGTGCTGGAGCAGTAGCTAAGAACTATATCCTGATCTACAAGTGGAGTGAGAGGGGCTGGGCCTGACATGGGCTTTGAAACCTCTAATCCCACCAGTGCCACACTGCTACATCTTCTAGTTCTTCTAATCCTTTCAAACAGTTTCATTCCCTAAGCATTTAGATATAGGAGACTATGAGGACCATTCGTATTAAAACTACTACGGGCTTAATGAATTTTAAAAAGCTATTATGAACAAGAAAAGCAGGCAGTGACCAGACAGGGACCCTCAGGTATGAGTGAGCATTGGAGAATTTGAATACATGTTGACATGTATCTCTCCTGTCTATGGGGGAGATACCCATTCATAGTTCCACAACCAGAAGCACAGGAGAGTACTGCTAATGTTTGCTCATTTACTTTCAGACTCTTGCAAACTCCACAGATTGATAATTCAATAAATGGAAATTACTTAGGAAGGGATTGGATTGTCATGTGTCCAATTCTTAATAAAGATGAACATTTTCAGTTTTTAAAATTACCTTTTAGAACCCCCTTTTTTTTTTTAACTTTCAAATAATTGTAGACTCAAAGGAAGCTAGAAAAAATATACAGGGAAATATTGAATACTCTTCTACCAGTTTCTCCTAATGGTAGTGCCTTGCATAACTGTTTTAGAATGTCAAAGCCAAGAACTCAACAATGAACAATCTGCAAACTCTATTCCAATTTCACCACTGTTTCGTGCTCTCATCTTTCTCTGTGTGAAGTTCTACAAGACTCTCGCCTCTGTAGGCCCATGTGACATGTGCCATTACCAAGATGGAGAGCACAGAGCTGAAGAGATGAAGCAGTGGTCAAGGTGTGCATTGTTCTTGCAGGGGATCTGAGTTAGGTTCCCAGCAGCCATGTCAGGAGGCGTATAACTCCCTGTAACTCCAGATCCAGGGGATCCAACTCTATCTTCTGGCTTCCTTGGGCGCCTGCACTCATGTCTATGTACACACACACACACACACACACACACACACACACACACACACACACACACACATACACACACACACACATACACACATACACACACAGTTTAAAAGAAGAAGAAGAGCCGGGCAGTGGTGGCGCACGCCTTTAATCCCAGCACTTGGGAGGCAGAGGCAGGTGGATTTCTGAGTTGGAAGCCAGCCTGGTCTACAGAGTGAGTTCAGGACAGCCAGGGCTACACAGAGAAACCCTGTCTTGAAAAGATTTGTAACAAAAAAAAAAAAAGAAGAAGAAGAAGAAAACATTTTAATACATATAGACTGATGGTATTCCCATGGGTACCCTGTGCTGATTTTTGGTAATTGTGTCTTCCAGTAGCCCCTCACCTCTACCTTCCACTTCCACCCCACCATACCCATGGTACCTACCCATCTGGGTAGCCCCTCACCTCTACCTTCCACTTCCACCCCACCACACCCATGGTACCTACCCATCTGGTCACAGTCTATATTACAATGGCAGGTAAGTAGAAGAAGCAACTTGTAACTTTTAGGGACTGGCATTTCACGTAGGGTAATTCCTCATCGATTCACCGGAGGTTTTGGGTGTACAAATCACTCATCTTTCCTCATCTCTCTTTCTTTCTGAGTGTTACTCCATGGTGTTCCAAGCTTGTTTAACTGCTCACACTAAAAGTCTTTTTTTTTTTTTAATCTGACTATTATAAATAAAGCTGGTATGAATATTTATGTACTAGTTTTGTGTGACCATGGGTTTTGATTTCTCTGGGGTAACTGGCAACTATTGGAAGGGAGTTGATGCTGGGCTTGGGCAATAAGGTGTTATTTTGTACCAAACTTTCTTAAGAAGGTGTCCCTCTGGGCTGCCTCCCTGTTCTTGGCTGAGACCAGTTCCCTCTATTCAACTGAGAATGTTGAAAAGGCCACTGAGAGTCTCTGGATAGTTCTGGTCATCCAACTTCACCTTTCTGGAGAATTGGACACCGTGACTACCTTCTCCCTTGTGAAGCATTTTTGTTCTCTTAGATGACCTAATCTCTTCTCAGTGTCTCTAGAGTATCTCAGATGTGCTTGCGTGGTTTCTCTCACTCTTCACTCTCACAGGCATTTGCTGACTAGGGCTGTGGAAACCGAGGACCAGAGACTAAATGAAGAAACAATACAGGCTTTTTTCCCCTTTCTTTCTTTTCTGGAAGCCAAGTATACCAGATGAAGGTTATCAACTGTGTTGGCCCCTTCTGAGAACTGTCAGGGAGGACTCTGCTCCCAGCCTCTCCTTACCTCTTAAATGGTTTTTTTCTTTCTCTACAAATGTTTCTCTACCCAAATTTCATCTCATTTACAAGCTTAGATTTAAGACACACTCTAGTGATCCATTTTTATCTTATCTCTGTAAAGAGCCCCATCTCTAAATATGGTCCCATTCTGAGATAATGACGGGATATATTTCAACATATGATTTGGGAGGCAGGAGAGGGCCCTTAACACAATCATTCAACCACCTTTCCCATTACGCATCATGGATGTCTCTCTCAATGCAGAACTTTGGTCAGTATGCTTTGTCCCTCCTGAATATGTCCTTGTTTTCTTACATTTGGTTTCCATGATAACCCTTTGGTCCTGGTTTACTCTAGCTCTCTAGCCGGTCTTTCCTGTTCATTCTAGACTGCTCTTCCTCATCCTTGGCCCCACCGAGATTTTCCAGGTTCCATCCCTTACTTCTCAATCCACTGCTCCCTGAGAACTCACCCACGTGAGAATTTCAACTACCAGACTCTGAGGACTCTCAATGTCTGCCCTGCTCCAAACCTTTCTCGGACTTGGCACTGTCTTGTGTTCTATCTACTTAGGCCATCTCCATCTACCTGCTTAAATTCCCTATGAGCAAGTGAACCTACCACCTGTTCCCTCTCTCCACTTGCCCCAAACTCGTTCCAGTTCCAGTGCCCTTCACTATGAAGGATGACAGCCCACACTTATGTCTTCTCCCATTTCCAGTCTCCACACAGGTAAAAAAGCAAAACAAAACAAAACAAAACAAATCTCAGCATGGCAGCACAAGCTTTTAGTCCCAGCACTCAGGAAGCAGGAAGCAGAAGCAGACAGATCTCTGTGAGTTCAAGGCCAGCCTGGTCTACACAGTCAGTTCCAGGACAGCAAGGGCTATGTAGAGAGACCTTATCTCAAAAAAATAAAGGAAAAAAAAAAAACCCAGAAACAACAACAACAAATAACAGCAAAATAGAAACAAGCAAGTGCTGTGGATTCTAGTGGCCTTGGGTCTTTTCCTCGCTGATGCCACCGTAACTAGCCTCGGAGCCATTTCCTGTCTTCCACTAACCTTTGCTCATGCTTCCTCATCTCTTGACTCACCCTCAGTCTCCTTCATTTCCCCCTTTCCCCCCAGTGTTTAGCTTCCCACTGGAACTGGCCACTAATGGAAGCTGCTCTTCTCCGTGGGCACAGCTTGTTCCAGGTCAGCCCTCTAGGAACGTAGCCTGGGATCCTTCTACCAAGGCCAGTGAACACATCAGGGAGGGAAGACAGGACACAGGACATTAAGCTTCCTGAATTCTAGTCCTAAGAATGTCAGTAGATAGTTATTTAATTTTTAATAAGTAATTTCCCCTCTGCTTCTTAACCACAAAACAGTAATAATGAAATGACTAATAATAGTAATTATTAAGTTCATACTAGAGCAAAATTCTAAGCACTTAATATAAATTATCACATTAAAACCTCACAACCACATATGATCTCACTGTCAGCCACATTTGACAGGCAGAAGAGTGACAATTAGACTGGCTCGGCAGCTTGTTTAAGGCCCACACCTAGAAGATGTGTCTAATGTGGGGTCTGGTATTCAAATACACAGCAACCACCAAAACCAAAAAAGCATAATTCAAAACAAAACAGAAGGCTGAAGTCTTTGGCAGAGGACTCTTACAGAATCTGAGTGATCACAAACAGACACAGGGAAGTCAGTGTAGTTGCTGGTTTCTTTCTTTCTTTCTTTCTTTCTTTCTTTCTTTCTTTCTTTCTTTCTTTCTTTTTTTTTTTTTTTTTTTTTTTTTTTTTTTTTTTTTTTTTTTTTTTTTTTTTTTTTTTTTTTTTGCCTATTTTTAATTTTCTCCCTACAGAAATGGTTCAAGGCGGAAAGCATACAGTGAAGAGCAAAAGTCCTCACACGGCTGGTGAATGCTGTGCACGTGTACATGAAGGGACGTTACCATGCCTCTTTTTCCATAAGCTAAGCATATTACAGACTACTCTTTGGTCGAGTTTCTCTTTCTAAAACGATTTCATAATATTCCATTATGAGTGTTTCATAAATAACCAGTCAACTATTTTTAAACAATTGGTTCAAAGATTTTCCACATTATAAAAAAAAGGCAAGAAAGATATGTATGTCATCAAACCTTTACTAACATATATCATTGTAGAGTAAAAGATGAACTGGTTCTGTTAAACAGCATATAACCTTGAGGACAGCTAGTATATTTCAGCAGATTTTTGCTCAGAAGAAGTACATATATCCTGCTCTCCTTAGTAGCATGGGAAATTCTTGTTTGCTTTTGAAATTTAACACTTGTAATTTTGACCAAAAAAAAATGATAATTTACTGTTATGATCTGCATCACTTTTATTTCTAAGATTCAACATTGTTTATTGCTATTTATTGCTCATAACTGGCTTGGGGCATCGAAACAAAGAACATCTTAAACACGTATCGTATAGACAGAGGCCTGGGATCCTATAGCAGTGCCAGCACAATTCAGTAGGATCACTTCTACAGCTCCATGAACACTCTAAGTCATGAAATGTTTTCATATATACTTATATATATGAAAATTTAAAATTATGCTACAGAAGAAAGAATTGTTTTAACTTGGAAATTAATCTCTAATCTTTTGAAATAAAAGCAGCAAAGGCCATCCTCAAACCAGTTAGTGCTGGGTAGAAGAGAGAACCCCAAAGTGCAGGAATAAATAACAAAGGCCGACCACCGACCACGCCTCCAGCTACCCAATCAAAGAAGGGCAGGCATGGCTGCCTCCGGGGATCCTGTGCCCTGGGAACTTGCCACAGCTAAGAGGGCGAAAAGGATTCCACTTCCATCCTCAGGAGCCCGGGAGCCTTGAGTGATCTCTACCTTCTCTCGGCTCAGCTATTAATACAATGATACTGCCTGTCTGGACACCACTGTAAAGTGTGACATTAATAAAACAGCACCAGCGAAGTGCACAGCACGCCAGCATCCCACAGACACTGGGTAACTGAGTTACTCCCATTGCCTATTTGTGTCTTAGTTTGTTGTTGTGTTGTTGTTGTTGTTGTTGTTTTCTTGCATGCAGCCACCCCTGAGCACCTGCACAAATACCAAATCTTGGGTGCTCACATTCCCAATAGAAAGTGAGGTAGTAATTTGAATATTACCATGTACTTTAAATTATCCTTAGAGCACATACAGTGCATATACAATTACATATAATTACATATACAATGTAAATGATACCAAGAGCCCCGTGCCTGTTCAGTGTAGGCACGACCACAGGCGAGCTACATTTCTATCTTAAATGGGAAGTTGCTCACAGGTGGCCCTCTGAGTCCATGGATGTGGAATCTGTGCATTCAAAGAACTGGTTGTGCCCTTTCTCTGCATTTTCTTTGCTCTGGCTTCTTTTGCCTACTCTCTATTTGACTTCTTCACCTTTAGATCAAACTTTTTTTTTTTTTTTAAAGTGCCTCCTCTCATTTCTCATACAGACGTTAAAAAACCCATTCCAGACTTAAAAGTCAACGACTGTAGATATTCAATATCTGAAACACAAATCAATCACCTTTGGGGAAAAAATTACAACTATCAGCTGCTCTTGATACCTCAGATAAGTCTTATCCCCATGAAGGGGAAAAAAAGTCATTGTAGAAAAAGAAAGGAAGGAAGGAAAGAAGAGAAAGAAAGGGAGGGAGGGAGGGAGGGAGAGGGGGCGAGGGAGGGAGAGAAAAGCTTCCTGGTGTGGGAGCCGGTTGCCAGTTTCCTGCTTAACATAGCTAGCACCTTCCCTTCTCAGCGCTCTCACTTTGGGTCATTAAATAGACACATTGCACAAGAGAGCGGTCTAGGGCAGCTGGCCCGAAGGGCAGAAATGAGAGCAGAGCGTGGTCTCCAGTCTCAGCCTCCTGCTGAGGTCGTAATTCATAAGCCACACTGCAAAGAGTAGAAGCAACCGCTCACCGTCTGGGATCAATTGTGGGTGCCTCTGTAAGTTCTGGAACACGTCTACGGCGAGTCTGGAGTCTGGTTGTTCAAATACGTGCTGCCCACCAGGAGCCACTCTGAACGCCTCTGCTTGCTCTTCTGTCTTCCTCAGCAATGACTGTGTACCCTGTTGACTTTTTCTTAAGAGTTGTTCCTCTTTTCTTAGACTTGAGGAAGATATTTTTAACCCTTTCTTTGCTTTGAAGATTATTCGAGTTCGGTTTAAATCTTGACATTTGTTTCGTTAAGTTTTGTTTTGTTTTTTAAACCAATTCAGTGCCTTGAGTTCCGGCAAGATGTTCAAAAGAAACTACGAAGCCCAAGACAAGCAATGTTGTGAAATCAACCCACCAACTTTGTCTAGGTAAGAGTCTACTTCATAGAGCTACCATAGTCCCTAGACATAACCTGGCAAACGGGGAAGCCTTGTATGGCTGAGAATTGTTTAGGTGACTGTTTCCTTCAGACAACTCCTAGGTCAGATAAGGGGTTTAGGTATGAGTTAAAAGTGCGTAGTATAACAATAAAGAGGCTTCTGCAAGGCAGGTCTGGAGCTCAGTCCATCGAAGCTGCTCCGCCCTGCTGCGGAGAAGCCTATTACATCCTGTAGCATCCTCTTAGCATAACTAAGAACACAACAGTTTCTAAACACAGTCTCTTTTCATTCAGCAGACGAGGAAACTTTGTCTTTTGTGGTTTCTGCTTTTTTTCTTTTTTCCAGTATACCTATTGATTTCACAACATTGCTTGTCTTGGGCTTCTTAGTTTCTTTTGAACATCCTGCCAGAACTCAAGGCACTGAATTGTTTAAAAACAAAACAAAACAAAACAAAACTCAAGGCTGGACAAGGCAACCCAGTAGAAGGGAAAAAAGTACTGTAAGTAGGCAAAAGAGTCAGAGACAACTAGTTGCATTTCCACCCTAAAGAGCCCCACAAAAACCCCACGCTAAACAACCACAGCATGTATGCAGAGCACCTAGCGGAGACCCAGACAGGCTTCAGGATTGTTGCTTCAAGTCTCTGTGAGCCCCCATGAGCCCTGTTAGTTGATTCTGTAGGCTATGTTCTCCTGGCTTCCTTGACTCCTCTGGCTTCTAAGGGGCTCCCCGAGCTCTGCCTAATGTTTGGGGGTGGGTCTCTGCTTCTGCTCGCATCAGCTGCTGGAGGAAATGTCTGACAGTGATTGGGCTAGGCACCAATATATGAGTATAGCAGATAATCATTAGGGGTCATTTCACTGACTTTTTTTTTTTTTCTGTCAGTCTGGTTTGGCTCTATCCTAGGGCTCTGCGCTATTTGGCTTCCGGTTTCTGGCCATCGAGGCATGGGATCGCTCTCCTAGCTTGGGCCCCAAGTTAGACCAGTCATTGGTTGGTTACTCTCACAAGCTCTGAGCCTTCACCGCCCCAGCACATTTTGCAGGTAGGGCAGGTTGTATACAGAAGGTTCTATGGCTGTGTTGGTGTCCCAGTCCCACCGCTGGAAGTCTTGCTGGGTTACAGAAGATGGCTGGTTCAGGCTCCAAATCCTCCATTCCTCAGAGTCCTTGCTCCGGTCACCCTCATAGGTTCCAGGAAGTCTTCACTGCACTAGGTTTCCACATGGCCACCTAAATGCCCCTCTGTTCCCATCATCTCTCCCTGTACTCTCTCTCCCTCCTCCATCTGATCCCTCCTGTTCCTATGCCCACCTACAGCCAGTCCACCAGCAAATCTATTCTATTTCCTCTTCCTAGGGAGACCTATGTATGCCCCTAGAGCGCTCTTGTTGCTTAGCCTCTCTGGGTCTATGGGTCATAGTGTGATTATCCTTTACTTAACAGCTAATATCCACTTCTAAGTAAGTAGATACTGTGTCTTTTTGGGTCTTACCTCGCTCAGGATTTTTTTTCTAGTTCCATTCATTTATCTACAAATTTTATAATATCATTTTTTCCCTAACAGCTGAGTAATAGTCCATTTTGTAAATGTACCACTTTTCTTTGTCCATTCTTCAATTGAGGGACATCTAGGTTGTTTCCAGTTTCTGGATATTATGAATAAAGGCACTATGAACATAGTTGGAGCATCTTTGAGGTATATGAAGTATATGCCCAAGGATGGTAGAGCTGGGTCTTGAGGTATATTGATTCCCAATTTTCTGAGAAACCACCATATTGATCTCCATAGTGGCTGTACAAGTTTGCACTCCCACTAGCAATGGAGGAGTGTTCCCCTTGCTCCACATCCTCACCAGCATAAGTTGTTACTTGTGTTATTGATCTTAGCCATCTTGACAGGTGTAAGATGGAATCTCAAAGTTGTTTTGATTTGCATTTCCCTGATGGTAAAGGATGCTGAACATCTCTTTAAGTGTTTCTTGGCCATTGAGAGATTCCTCTACTGAGACTCTAGGAAGCAGATTCTTAACTAGGCAAAGTTGGTCAGTTGGCCATGTGGTCACTGTTGTGATCCTAGGCATTACAGCTCAGTCAGATTATTCATTGCCTCCCTCCTTGGAAGCATGCATAGCACCTCCGATACCATGAAAGCCAATCCTCGGAAAGCTGGCTTTTGGGTCAGATCCAGTTAGGGTCTTCCAAGTCTTATGCCTGAAGTGCTTGTTTTCAGCAACAGGGACTTGATCTTCAACCTCTAAGAAACCAAGAACAGCAGCAACAACCTGTATTGTTTGGGGGTTTCTTAGACTGCTCTGAGCAACTAGAAATGGGTTTCTCATGCCTGACATTGGAATTTTGCTAGGTAGTTTATGGTTCTTGTGGGGATTACTGTCAGTGTAGGTGGAATAATTTCAATTGTGTGTGTGTATACACATAGACTTACATATACACAATTAAGGGTAAATAAATAATAATATGGTTCCTTAATCTATTTGAAATGTATGTTACCATCTTCATAATTTTTATATATGAATCTATTTCTATTTAAAATAGGTTCAAATCTAGATGAAATTAGCAAAGTTGAGATGACAACTTTCCCATGTATTAATATGAAGAAAACAAGATATTGCTTGTTAGCATTCTGTCTAAACTCCACCCCACAGTTACCTGACAACAGCCAGGTATGCTCCTCCCCACAGTTGCTTGGCAACAGCCAGGTGGGCCTGGCCCACTACAAAAGGGGCTGCTTGTCCCCCTCCTCTCTCTCTTATTTCTTATCTCTTGCCTCTCCCCTTCCCTCCCCCCACCCCCCATGGTCATGGCCGGCCTCTCCACTTCTCTACTCTCTCTCCCTCTCTGCCTTTTTCTGCCTCTACTACCCTCTTAACTCCCCTCCCCATGCCCTAAATAAACTCTGTTTCTATACTATACCTTTACGTGTGACTGCTCCCTCAGGGGGAAGGGCTGCCTCAGCATGGGCACACCCTTCCCCCACACCTACCTCCCCCTACACCCATAAAGCATATATATTTTTTTATCTTTTTATAAACACATCAGCTAACAGTGATATGTTTTTAGGCGTCATTAAAATATTACTATTCCCCCACCCACAGCTTTTAAGACTTAGCAGTTTCAGTTTTGTTTCTGTTCTGCTCCAGGTTCTTCATCTTAAAGCTTTCAATTTTTAATCCACTGCATATGGTTCTGGTAGTGTAGACGAGACTGGAAGAAACTGAATTAATGTTACAAAGGATGTTATTGGTAGATTTGCCTAGGGAATGTTAAGTCACACAAAGCAGAATTTAGCTTAAGGATCACAGCCTCCAAAATACCCCAGAAGTAAGTAGTCTGCCAACTAGCCTTTAGGATCCATTCCCATAACAAAAAGAGACAACTCTGGCTTTATCCCCATTTCACTACCTGAGAACTAGCCTCCCGAAGGCAACTCAATGGGGCAGCGCAAGTGGTAATCCTAATTAAGTCCTGGCCTGTCATAAACCCCCAGTTCTCTCTTTGAGAAAAAGACAATGGGGCTAAGTGGGCAAGATGACCCTGGATAACAACTACTTGAAAAAGACTTGAAGTGATTCTGGCTGTGTAATCCGCCCTCCGCCCAAGTGGCCAGGCTTGCAGTCTCTTGTCTTTGTTAGGGACAGAACCTGAGAGAGATTTAAGGATGGCAGCATATGTGGAGTGCATAAGCCTGAGGTGTGTATGTAAGTTAGTAAACATTTCTATCTGTGGCTGTTCCTCTTTGGGCAGTAGCTAGACCAGCAGTTCTCAATCAATGGGCCATGACCCCTTGGGGGGGGGGGGTGTCCAACGACCCTTATATAGGGCTTACATTATCAGATATCCTGCATATCAGACATTTATATTAAGATTCATAACTAGCAAAATTACAGATATAAAGTAGCAATGAAAATAATTTTATGGTTGGGGGGTGTCACCCTATCATGAGGAGCTGTATTAGAGGTCCAGCATTAGGAAGGCACTGAGCTAGATCCAGACTCATGCTATCATTAATGAGTATTATTTTTTCCTGAGTGTGTGGAGTGAATTCTCACTGAGGAGAGGAGCATAGTTTTGCTCTACTAAAATATTTTTTAAATAAGATAGTATCATAGGTGGACTGGGATAGGCCTTGAACTTGCTATGTAGCTGAGGATGACCTTGAACCCCAGTCTTTCCAGCCTCCACATTATACAAATTCTTCCCCACACCTAGCCTCCCTGAAACACACCCTTAGATGATTTAGGAAAAATACTAGCAACAAGATTTTTGTTGTTTTTCCACCATCTTGGTGATATATTTCTAACGGCTTCACTTGCCGGGCATTTTATCTAGGTAAAGGACTACAGGTAAAGGACTCAGAACTATAGATACTTTTCTGTTGTTTTCTTCCAGTTAGTGTTGAATGCAAGGCCAAGTTGTCATTTGCTTCTCTGAAGTCATGAGGAGGGAAATTGTGCCTGGAACGGGAAACCAAGCCAACTACCTGAGGTTAGTGAAGTCACAAATCTTAGAGGAGCGCCTCCTACTGCCACTTATTCAGCACAGTTCCTAACTGAACTTTAAACACTTATTCTCTACACACAGGTAGGTGGAGTTCTCACACCTCATCAAAAAACCTTCTCTTTGCAACAGAGAGCAGCACAGAAAACTACAATGGGTAACACAAGTGACTGGGGGTAGAGAGACCCAATGGGTACATCGTCAACACAACTCCTACACCTGCAAAATCCTGGAGGAGTCGGCAAATAGAGTGTAAGAGCCACAACACTGGGGTCATCCTCGGTGAGTGTGTGTCTCAGGGAAATGATAGGCAAGCTTCATCCACCATACTCAGCAAAATGGCTGCCTAAGCAAGACCTGAAGAGGTAAGCCATTAGTCATGTTAACATGGAAGTGCGCAGCCCACAGGGTTCCACATAGAGACAAAAAAACTGCCGGCAACTAAGAAATGCTAAAAGGAGGAGAAATAGTCTTCTCTTAATCTTCCCAACTCATTACCCAGTATTAAGTGGTCAGTCCTGGGAGTGTACATATATATGTGTATATACATACACACACTTATATACATATATATATACACATAAATATGTGTATATATGTATGCATATGTGTATATATATACATATAGCTATGTCACAGTAACAATCATTGGCCAAAAACGACCAGGATTTCAAGACGGAATGGGGGAAGGGGCACAGGAGAGGTATTGGAGAGAAGAAAGGGAAGAGGAAATTAGGTAATTCTATTTTAATTTAAAAATATTTTAAAATTTAATATTTTAAAATATTTAAAAATGTATAGTGGTGCATGGCATTAATTCCAGCACTCAGGAGTGAGAAGCAGGCGGATTTCTGTGAGTTTGAGACCATCCTGATCTATATAGCATGGAGCTCCAGAATAGCAAGGGCCATGTCTCAAAAAAATTTTTTTAAATAAATGATAAGATAGCAAAATACATTTTAAAATGATTGTATACCTTCCAAATTATTGAAGGAGAATGAATAAAAATGTATATGTAACTAAATGACACTGGATATAAAATGAAATACCATAACAAAAATAAACCAAAAAATCCATATATACTTAATTTGTTATAAATACTAAAGGAGGGAATTTTTTCAGTTTCTTAGCATTAATCTATAATTTTATTTAAGATAGAATAAGCATCTTCTCATACTATGACGAACCTCTTGGTATTTTTTGAAATAGTATATTAATTGTTGTGATATGACATGAAATGTCTCCTATAAATTTATGCATTTGAATACTTAGTCCCCAGATTGGAGACATTTGGGAGGAGCAGCCCTGAGGGAGGAAATGGGCCACTGGGGCCAGCTTTGAGTGTTAACAGTCTAGCCCATCTCTAGTTCACTCTCTCTATTTCATGTTTGTGGTTGAGTACATGCTATCTCAGCTTCCTCCTCCTGCCACCCTGTTTGCCTCTATACTTGCGCTTGCTGCCACGCCCCCTTGTATACCCAAGCTTGCTGCCACGCCTTCTTGCCATGACAGATTCTTACCCACCTGGAACTGGAGCCAAAACAAATGCTTTCTTCTATAAGTCACCTTGGGCATGGTGTTTTATTACAGCAACAGAAAAGTCGCTAAGAGGATAGATAGTGTATCAGATAGAAATATTATAGTAAAATTCTTCCCTGAATGTCAGATGGTATATAGCTTCTAATATTTTTCCATATTAACAATTTTTATTAAGATATTTATGTATGAACTTTCATGTCTTCCATTGCCACATAAATAGATTATCCTAAAAGTTAGTTGCTCAAACCCAGTAATGTTTTGGGATTGATTACCAGAATAGATTCAGTTTTAAAATAAAGGACTTGAACAGGTATTTGTCTAAGGAAGGTATACAAATAGCCAATAAGCACATGGAAAAGATATTTCATAACTACTAGTCATCATGGGAAGGTAAACCATAACCACAGTGGACGTCAGCAAGATGGCAGAATAGGAAGCCTCAGCACTCCTTCCTCTTTTTTTTTTTTAATTTTTTTTTTTTTTTTTTTTTTTTTTTTTTTTTTTTTTTTTTTTTTTGGTTTTTTGAGACAGGGTTTCTCTGTATAGCCCTGGCTGTCCTGGAACTCTCTCTGTAGACCAGGCTGGCCTCGAACTCAGAAATCCACCTGCCTCTGCCTCCCAAGTGCTGGGATTAAAGGCGTACGCCACCACTGCCCAGCGCACTCCTTCCTCTTACAGAGATGTCCATTCAAGAATATCACGTATGGGCTGGCTGAGGAGGCTCAGAAAGTAAAAGTGATTCTGAGAGGAGCAACTCCTAAAAGCTGTCTTCTGACCTTCACACAAATGCCAAAACACATGCATCACACACACACACACACACACACGCACACGCACACGCACACACACACACACATCTCTGCATGTACATACATACACACAATAATAATAACAATGATGATGATGATGATAAGTTTAAGCAATAATTGTAAATCACAGTTCACAGTTCTCTGTGTGAGAAATCTGGTCGTCAGTGAAGGAACTCCTTCACACCAGGTGAACACAAATGCAGCTACAGCAAAGCCAGAGGGAACATTTGCAGCACAGCGGTGCAGGAATTTGGTCATTTGGTCGAGCGCCACACAGTTGGAATGACTTCCGAATAGGTGGATAATCCCAGAGGAGAGAGAGAGAGAGAGATGGACCATGGATGCTCTAATTCAGGGGAAGGGCTACATGAGGAAACTGCTTCTACCTTGTCCATCTCACAGATCCGAGCTCTCACGGACCCAGAATACTTTAAATGTCCAAAAACACAGAGAACATAAGAGAGCAGAGAGGTGCCCCACTGCTCCAGAGAGCCCCCAACACTCCAGACACAGGCAGCTGCTGCATCAGACTTGCCCTCACGGAGAAGACTGGAGCAAGCATCTGGCATTCCTGTTTTGTGGGGGATGGGTATTTATGAGGTTTTGGTTTCCTTTATGAATACCTTTGTGCACTGACTGGACCTAGCGTACTGTAGACAGATACTTGAGGGCTGCTGGGAAGAAATAAATGGGTGGGTCCAGCCAACATGGAGTACAGCATGGCGGGGGGGGGGGCGTGCAGCTTGGTGACCCCTTCTTTGTTGGAAATAATAAAGCATATATTCAATATTCTGTCATTTTATGAGTCTGGCCAAGGAACTCTGTATTAATTAATTTTCTTATTGTTTTTGCTAAGATGCCAGAGGGAAAAACTTCAAGAAAGAATAGTTTATTCTTCACTCATGGGTCAGCCTATGATTCCTTAGCTTCCTGCACTTCAGTAGACCATCTTGGCTGTGGGAGAGCAAGTGGGGAGTTGTTAATTTTACAAGGGACAGAAAACAGAATAAAAGATGATACAGCAAGAGGTCAGGGCAAGATAGACCTCTAAAACGTGCCGCAGAGTCCTACGGTTCCCAACTAGGTCACACCTCCTACTTTACGGCCCTCCAGACAATAGCATCATATTGTGTATCCATCAAAGAGTTAACCCAACCATTAGGTCATGACCCTAGGAACCAACCCTTTCTGAAAATGCTCTTCCAGATCTCAATCCAATCAAGCTGAGTTAATATTAACCATCAGAAGCTAGTTTCTGTATAATCTAAGGTCAGGCGGTACCTGTTCTCTAGACGGTCAAAGGCTATTGTGAGCCAAAATGCTACCTGTGTGTTATTATCCACAGGACACATGTCAATAGACTCCAGAGGGACTGTGCTCACCAAACTTTCCATCAATGTGGTGAACACCTGAAAGGAATAATTTAAAGGGGAAAAGATGAATTTGGGCTCACCCTTTCAGAGATGATGCCTTCCCTCTGGTATCTTGGTTAAAACAATAAGAAAGTTAATTAATACAGAGTTCCTTGGCCAGACTCATAAAATGTCAGAATACTGAATAGACGCTTTATTATTTTCCCAAAGAAGGGGTCACTAGGATGGCTGGACCATATTTGGGTTGTGAATTAAGGTGGGACACAACAGCAGCAAGAGCACTTGTCAGGAAACACAAGACAGGGGTGGGGGAGGGGCAGACAAGATGTCTACCCACACTACCTAGGCCTACTTTCTCTAACTAGACTCTACCTTTTCTTTTTTCGGCCTCCCGTATATTATGAATCCAACGCGTTGGTCATAGCCCTCAGGATCCAGTCACAGTGCCAAAGCTCACTGACTGGTAATGAGGCCCCAGCATGAGGGGTCTGCAGGTGATATTTCATATTCAAGCCATAACATTCCATCCCTGACCCCAAAGACTCATGTTCATCTCATACTGCAAAAATGTATTCACTTTATCCCTACGGGTCTCCATGAACACACAGCTCCATCTTTTCTCAAACTTCCAAGTTCAAAGTCTCCTTAGAGGCCAACTTTTAGCTGTGATCTTCTGTAAAATAAGATTACATACTTTCAACATGTAGGGAAAACGTCTCCGTGGTAAAGGAAGGATGAGAAGAGAGACAACAGAAACAATGGTAACCAGACACAAGCATTAGCAAACCCTTGAAGCAGACACCTGTGAGGGAAATCCCCCACATGGACACATGAGCAGTTTCCTTTACTTCTCAATTTCTACTTTGTACTCTTTACTTTTACTTTCAGCCCCCCCCCCCCCAAAGTGTTTGAGCTAAGCCAGAATGACAGGATACTTTCAAGGTGAGTTAACACTTCCCCTAAAGATGTCTGCCTGCCTTAGCGATGAATAAATTACCAGTTCCCCAACAATGTATTCCTCACCTTCGAGGGTTCTGGGATAAAGATCCGTCTTTCTGAAATTACTTACACGGGGCCGGTGTGTGTGTGTGTGTGTGTGTGTGTGTGTATGTGTGTATCTGCTGCATCTTCCTAACGCAGAAGAATGAAATGTCTAGAGGTTCTAGAGCAACCACAGCCCCGTTGTGAGAGTTCTCTTGGCCATCTGTTTAACAATCATCCCGCTCCTCTGGAAACAGTCTTCTGTGTTGGTTACATTTACATTTCTGTATGAACTACAAGAGAACACAATTGAAAGGAGGGAAAATCTATTTAGGGCCACAGTTTCGGAAGGCCCAGGCCATGCTCTCTCCGGGCTGTGTACACAGGACTTTGTAGTACTGGGCATGCGTGGTGGGGGAGTTCCTTCAGGTCTTGGCATCGAGAAGCAAAACCAGAAGGGAAGAGGAACCTGGGAAAAGATAAGAGTCCCTCAGCATACGCCCCCAGTGAGCCGCTTCTCCAGTCGCACCTCACCCTCCTAACGTTCCCAGAGCTTCTGAAAACTATGGACAGTACGGACTATATTCATTTTTATACGATCTTTGCCAAGTATGTTGGCATTAAAATTCAGATGTTTTTGCCAACCTCCCTTAGTCTGGCAGAGTCATAGTTCTTAGTTAGAAATGTAGCTTTTTTATTTCTAGTTTCTGAGATTACAGTTCCACATGTGGTTTAAGTTCCTGTGACATTGGCTTCACTACCTAGTCTGAGATAGGCAAGTTAAGGGATAAGATCTCAAGTCAGTTGTTTACTTCTGGCTTTCTCGTCCACTGATTTAAAGCACTTCCTTACTAATGGAATAAAACCTCCCATTCGGGCTGGAGAGATGGCTCAGCGGTTAAGAGCACTGGCTGCTCTTCCAGAGGTCCTGAGTTCAATTCCCAGCAACCACATGGTACTCACAACCATCTGTAATGGGATCTGATGCCCTCTTCTGGTGTATCTGAAGATAGCTACAGTGTACTCATACATAAAATAAATATTTAAAAATAATTCTTAAAAATAAACCATGCAGCCCTGTGCTCTTCAGCATCTCTGCCACATCTTCACTGTAGTCAGGTGCTCTGCTTCAGACCCTGCAGCAGGATGGGTCTTCTTTGGTTTTGATCCTTCCTAATAGAGGCTATAATGGTTACTCTTGATTGCCAGCTGCTTGACTGGCTCTAGAATCACTTAGCAGGTGAGCCCCCAGACACACCTGTGAGGGATCATTTAGATTAAGTTAGCTTTGGGGCTTGGCTGTAAGAGATTACCTTGATTAGTTTAATTAAGGTGGGAATTACTACCTTAACTGTGTATAGTAACATTGCATGGACTGGGGTCCTGGGCTAAACAGCCAAGAGAAAGCAAACTGAGCACAAGCATCCATGTCCTTCTGCTTCCCCATCACAGATTAATGCAAATAGCTGCATGATGGACCGTATCCCTTCAAACAGTAAGCTCAAATACATTTCCTCAAATTGCTCTTGGGAAGTATTTTGCACCAGAAACAGAAAATGAAACTAACACATAGAGAAATGCACCCACCACAGTTCATTGTCTCTCCTGCAGCAGCGGTGCCCTGTTGGAGTAGTCACAATGTGGGGGGAGGGGGGGAGGAAGGGGGTGGTGTCTCTGATATTCTAATTCGGTTTCCATTTTAATCAGACACTACTTCTTAGAAACCTCCACTGGTATCCCTACCCCTCCTCCACATTTACTGTTAATTCTAAACTCTGGTCCTTCCTTTCTCCCAGGTGCAAACACTTTTCCCCTTTTTTCTCCTCCCAGTAGCAGTGGGTCTCTAAATTGCCTAAGGATACAAAGTTTCCATTTGTCTTTGATACTTAAGCATTCTGTCCTAGAGGGAAGATGAGACATAGATAGGACAGTATCTACCCTGCCAATGGATTCTTGGCAGAGGATGGTGGTTACCGTTCTCCTCATCTAACCAAGAAAAGGGGAAAAACTTTCTCAGGGTCTTAGAATTTTCCTTATGAGCTCTCACTAGGATCCTTACAAACAAAACTCTGCAAAACGGTGTAAACACCACTGAGTTCACTATATCACCAGCTACACCCAACTTTTAACAACTTACCATTCATTTTTAGATGAGGAGCTGGAGAGATGGCTCAGCAGTTAAGTCTTACAGTGGACCCACATGAAGGCTCACAACCATCTGTAACTCCATTTCCAGAGGATCTGATACCCTCCTCTGGCCAACAGCCACACACATAAAAATAAATAAGTCATCATTCATAAACAAACAAACAAACAAACAAATAAATAAATAAACAAATTTCCAGGTGATGATTTTTGCTGGTTTAGATGACATTTGAAGGACCCCATGCCTGGTTTCCCAGGTATGAACCAGTGCCTTCCCAGATCTTGCTAATTTTTTTGCTCTGTGACCTTAGTTCTCTTTAAGAACTCAAAAGTTACATTAACTTGCATTTTTTCCAACACATTTTTGGAAGGGTGGGAACAACTCTATTTCTAGCTCTCTATATCTTTAAGATAAAGCCAGAATTAACTTCCATGCTTTTCCATATATATGGAAATAAATATATGGAAATATATATAAATATATGGTTCCCCCTAAAATCTGGTCAAGTACGATGTATGCCCTTAAGTCCCAGCAGAGGCAAGTGGATCTCTGTGAGTTTTAAGAACAGCTTGCTCTACATAGTGAGACTAGCCAATGAGACCATGCAAAAAGGTTTTTTGATCAAAAATATATTCTGACACTAGAGTTTTCTGGATACACAGTGAACACATAAAATAAGATGTTTAGGTGTTCTTACACACACAAGAAACAATGTTAAATGTCACTAAAACAAATAAAAAGTGTCAGCCCATCAACCACTATTGGTAAGAGAACAAAAAGGCAAGCTACAACCCAGAAGCCCTTTAAAAACAGACTTACTTTTTATTTTATGTATATGAGCGCCCTACAATCCCTTATAGGAAGATAGAAAACAGAATAGAAAGGATTGTGGCAAATGATATCTAAATGTTCAAATCTCAAAAAAAATGATATCTAAAAGTTCAAAAGCCCAGTTACCACAAAAAAAGCACTCAACTTCCTTAGTCATCAGAAATGCAAATTAAAACCACAGTGTGTGGAGTAGCTCAGCCACCCGGTAGGGCTAAAGCTGAAAAGTCTCTTGATTCTAAATGTTGCCACAGATTTGGAACAGCAGACACACACAAAATCTCAAACACAACTGGTTAAAGAAAAAAAAAAATCGATATATCCACTAAGGTTGAGCGTGTGCATAAATAGCATTAGGGTAACAATGTTCTCCACAGTTCAGTGACTGGAAACAATGCCCATGGTCTTGCTACCTCTGTGTGTCAGGACTGTAAGAGGCTCGGCTGCACGCTTTTGGGCTGATGGTCTCTCATGAGCTTTCAGTGGATATCTGCTCTTCTGCAGACTTGAGTATAGTTGAAGGCCTTGCTTGTGAGATGACTCTGTCACATGACTATCCCCAGAAGGCCTTGGCTTCTCGTCTTATAGACCTCTCTAAAGATCATCTCAAATGTTCTCCTGAAATGACAACTGGCTTCCCACAGCTACAAGGTCTATTTGATCTAGTATTGAACACAACATACCATGACTTCTGTTCTGTTCGTTAGACGTGAGTCACTACAGCTCACATGCAAGGGTTATGGATTTAGAAACCTTCTGAAGGGAGGAGGATTGAAAAATGTATGGGCTTACCTTAAAATTGCCACACATATCCAATGATCCATTTTTTAAGCTTTACAGAAGCAAAAACAGTGTGTACCTAGAAAGATATACAAAATATTATGCCATCATTCATAATAGCCAAATGGAAACAACACCAATGTCTGTCGATAACAGCTTGGCTAAAAAATTTTAGGATACTATAATGGATTACTATTCAAAAATGAAAATAAACTATAAATACATTTCAATCCCCCCCCCCCTTTTTGAAATAGGTTTACTCTGTGTAGCCTTGGCTATCCTGGAACTCACTTTGTAGATCAGACTGGCCTCAAACTCACAGAGATCCACCTGCCTCTGCTTCCTGAGTGCTGGGATTAAAGGTGTACACCACCACCACCACCACCTGACAGTACATTTTAAACATAGGTGGATCTCACTAATATATAATTAAGCAAAAGGGACACACCCAAAATGTGAACTAGATTATTTTTATATAAACATTAAAAGGAGTCAAAACTAACCTAAAATGTAAGATGTGAAGAGGGTACTTACCTTCAGAATAGGAAGGAGGAACTGGTTAAGAAGGCTGATGTGCAAGAGATGCAGATGTAGGTCAGCTGAAAGAGTGCTTGCCTAGCATGTACAAAGCCTAGATTTGATTAGCAGCACCACATAAAACATCTACGAGGTGGCACGCCTATAATCCCAGTACTTGGTAGAAAGATTAGAAGGTCAAAATCATCCTAAACTACACAGCAAGTTTGAAGCCAGTCTGGAATATATGGGCCCTGTTTCCAGATCAATACAATGCAATACAATACGACCCAATGCTTATGTGGTGCTCCTAGAAGCTTTCTGAATGGCAATGCTGTTCTGCATGTTGCCCCTAGTGTTTGTGGCAAAGATATTTTTACATTATGACAGTTCATTGAGCCATACATTTCTGATTTATGTATGTTTATACACACACACACACACACACAAAACGATTAGGCAAACAAAATAGGGGCGTACACGCTGATTTGGGTGTTTGAGTAATCAGTTTGTAATATCTGTTTTGAACAGGGGTTATATCTTAATCTGATTGTGTCATTATAAAAACCCATTGTAAGCCAGTGATATGGCTTGGCTGATAAAGGCACTTGCCGACAAGCCTGTGATATGAGGCCAATGCCAGGCCCCGCATGGTGGAAGAAGAGAACAGATTCCCTTAAGCTGTCCTCTGTATGTCCTATGTAGAGCAGGTAATTTATGAACACCAAAAACTTATTTCTCAATGTTTTGAGGGCTAGGAAATCGAAGTCAAGGTGCCGACAGATCTGGTAAAGGCTGGAGTGCTGGTACATGGGTGTCCATCTTTTGGTCTTTAAATGGCAGGACATGAAAAGAAGCTCTCTGGGGTGTGCCTTTAAAAGGCACCAGTCTCATATGTCACCTCATGATCTAACCACCTCCCCATTCATCTTCATGATCGAGTCTCCAAGGACTGCTACATTAGGTAGTAAAGGTAGTAGATAAATGGTCTTCAGCAGACATAGAGGCATACGGCTTACATCAAACTGGTAGAATCAATCTGCACCGCTAGAATTTTTACAAGGTAGAATGCTAGTTCCAGAAACAGTCATTGAATCATTTGGTTCAGTGATTTTTTTTAAAACAATCCTTCTGCGAGAATTCAGAACTGCCAGGAACATAGTGTGGAAACCACTGCTGTACCTACCCACCCAATGCTACAAATAGAGAACAGAGGTTGACCAGACTCTGTTAGTTGTGTTGGTTATACAAGTCCTTGATGGAAACATCCTGAGATTCACTCCAGTCGGAGTGTATGAGGAGTATGTCACATTGTTCTGGAAGAGAAGGGAGAAGGGAAAGTTGCACATTACAAGGCTTGAAATTCTCCAGTTCTGTCAGAGTAGACGTTGGCAACATGCTTACCAGTGAGAGCTGATACTACTGGAAAGTGTTCCATCTAGGGACTGCCCTGGGGAATGCCCGATTCCGATGCAGATCTGTGGAACACTCATTCAGTTCACCCTTCACTTAGATTCTCAACGTTGTGCATTACAACCACTTGGGAACATTTTAAATACACTCGCCTGGGCTTTCCCATAGAACGAATCATATGCTGTGAAGCTGGCTCGATGGTCTGGCTATTCTAACCCCCCTCACACCTTACAGAAAGTGTTTGAACAGTGTCTGCTCAGCAAAAGGGCTAAACAGAAAATTTGACCCTGCCAGAGAAGTGAAAAGCATGGGAATAATGGTGGTGGTGGTGGTGGTGGTGATGATGGAGGAGGAGGAGAAGGTGGTGGTGGTGGTGGTGGAGGAGGAAGAGGAGGAGGAGGAGGAGGAGGAGGAGGAGGAGGAGGAGGAGGAGGAGGAGGAGGAGGAGGAGGAGGAGGTGGTGGTAGTGGTGATGATGGAGGAGAAGGAGGAGGAGGTGGTGGTGGTGGTGGAGGAGGAGGAAACCATTAGGAAACTCATATTTGTTTGAGGTGAATGGTGGCAAGATTGAACAGGAGGAATTTATGTTGATAATCACATCTTCCATTTTTGTCTAATTGAGGAAATAGAAACACAGACTGGGGAGTATAGAAACACTTGAGTGCCATTTTTTTTTCTCCACTTGTATTCTGTGTTTGTTTTCTCTCTCTGTATTCTCTCTGTGTGTATTCTTTCTCTGTATTCTCTTTCTATATTCTCTCTGTGTATTCTCTCTCTGTGTCTCTGTGTCTCTGTGTCTCTGTTTCTCTCTCTCTCTCTCTCTCTCTCTCTCTCTCTCTCTCTCTCTCTCTCTCTCTCTCTGTGTGTGTGTGTGTGTGTGTGTGTGTGTGTGTGATCTCTGTCTTTGTTGCAGTAACCTGAGAACTCCCGGCTTTGTAACTCAGCCACAGTGTGATGTGAAGGTTTCCTTTACTGTCAACGAGATAGAAAACAAAAAACAAAAACAAAAACAAAAAGTTAAAAAGGAAATGTTTATTTTTGACTTACAGTTTTGGAGATTTGAGTCCATGATTGATTGCTTCATTATTTGGGGTACCACACATCATGAAAAGAGTACACAGCACATGGTGGCACAAATAGCTTAGCTCGTGGCATGAAAATGAAAGTGAGAACTTAAAGGGTCTTCCTCTGGAGCCAATCCCACAACACCCAGAGGAAGCTCCACTCCCAGGTGCTCTAACACACCCAGGATCATAGGATCAGAGGTGAGGAGGACTCAACATCTATCCCGCCGGGCAGTGGTGGTGCACGCCTTTAATCCCAGCACTTGGAAGGCAGAGGCAGGTGGATTTCTGAGTTCGAGGCCAGCCTGGTCTACAGAGTGAGTTCCAGGACTACACAGAGAAACCCTGTCTTGAAACAAACAAACAAACAAACAAACAAAAAACATCTATCCCAACACCAGGAGTAACTGGGACCAGTGGGATCCAGGGACCCAGGAACCTCTCTGGTCCAATGGCACCAGTTCCTTCCAGTCTGGACTGGTGCCCTGAGCAGACCTTGGGTGCAAACTCCTTAGCCAGTCCCACAACACCCAGAGGAAGCTCCACTCCCAGGTGCTCTAACACACATGCCCAGGATCACAGGATCTCAGGATCACAGGACCCCAGGAACTTGGCCACACCAGGATATCAAGGTCGAAGAGGCAGCTTGACTCCCAGGAGCTCTGTCACACCCAGAATCTTAGGATCCCAGGATCCCAGAATCACAGGATTCCAGAGACAGTTGGTCTCTGAGGAGTTCTGACACGACCAGGATCACAGGAAGGACAGGTTCCAGTCAGATAAAAGGAAAGCAGGTAGCACTAGAGATAACCAGATGGCAGGAGGCAGGTGCAAGAACATAAGCAACAGAAACCAAGGTTGCCTGGCATCATCAGAACCCAATTCTCCCACCATAGCAAGTCCTAGATACACCATCACACCAGAAAAGCAAGATTCAGATCTAAAATCACTTCTCATGATGATGATGATAGAGGACTTTTAAAAAGGACATAAATAACTCCCTTAAGGAAATACAGGAGAACACATGTAAACAACTAGAAGCCCTTAAAGAGGAAACACAAAAATCCTTTAAAGAATTACAAGAAAACACAACCAAACAGGTGAAGGAATTGAACAAAACCATCCGGGATCTAAAAATGGAAACAGAAACAATAAAGAAATCACAAAGGGAGACAACCCTAGAGTTAGAAAACCTAGGAAAGAGATC
>CM052713.1:28123753-28233690 GCA_028551405.1 Uromys caudimaculatus
TGTAGAAGACACCATAGAAAACATTGACACAACAGTCAAAGAAAATGCAAAATGCAAAACGCTCCTAACTCAAAACATCTAGGAAATCCAGAACACAATGAGAAGATGAAACCTAAGGATAATAGGTATAGAAGAGAGTGAATATTCCCAACTTAAAGGGCCAGTAAATATCTTTAACTAAATTATAGAAGAAAACTTCCCTAACCTAAAGAAAGAGATGCCCATGAACATACAGGAAGCCTACAGAACTTCAAATAGACTGGACCAGAAAAGAAATTCTTCCCATCACATAATAATCAAAACACCAAATGCACTAAACAGAGAAAGAATATTAAAAACAGTAAGGGAAAAAGGTCAAGTAACATATAAAGGCAGACCTATCATAATTACACCAGACTTCTCACCAGAGACTATGAAGGCTAGAAGATCCTGGGCAGATGTCATGTAGACCCTAAGAGAACACAAATGCCAGCCCAGGCTACTATATCCAGCAAAACTCTCAATTACCATAGGCAGAGAAAACAAGATATTCCATGACGAAACAAAATTTACACAATATCTTTCCATAAATTTAGCCCTACAAAGGATAATAGATGGAAAACACCAACACAAGGAGGGAAACTACACCCTAGAAAAAGCAAGAAAGTAATCTTCTTTCAACAACCCCAAAAGAAGATAGCCACACAAACACAAAAATAACATAAAAAATAACAGGAAGCAACAATCACTTTTCCTTAATATCTCTTAACATCAATGGACTCAATTCCCTAATAAAAATCCATAGACTAAGAGACTGTATGTGTAAACAGGACCCAGAATTTTGCCGCATACAGGAAACGCACCTCAGTTACAAAGACAGACACTACCTCAGAGTAAAAGGTTGGAAAACAGTTTTCCAAGCAAATGGTTCCAGAAACAAGCTGGAGTAGCCATTGTAATATCAAATAAAATCAACTTTTAACCAAAAGTTATCAAAAAAAGATAAGGAAGGACACTTTGTACTGGTCAAATAGAAATATTTAAGGGGTAACTGCAGCAAGTGTTATAGGTATCTGATGAATCTCAGTGTAATGGCCTTGGGAAATGCAAAGGAATGTTGCTCTTTGCTCAGAGTGAAGCTAACATATCTTCAAGGGAGAATATTGGAGGTATTTGAATTTTATGGTCACATTAGGGAGGTGAGTCCTGTATATTTTAGAAGACTAATATTTATTTTCTCTCAATTTAGTCAGGAGTTGTCAACTTATTTCTAGTTGAGTGTGACATTAGTAAGGTTTTCAAAACCTACTGAAAACAAGTAACATTAAATGTGTGATTTATGAGATTGGGTTATGTGTGTTATTTTGACTGAAGTCAACTTTCCTTTGTCATTTCAAAAGAGAAAAAATGAATGGCCTAAAAAACTGTAAGAGTTGATCTGTCAGAAATAATTCCCAATTGCATAATGTTTTTATAAAGTGATTTAATTTATTTTTATTATATTTATAATGTGAAATTATAAGATAATGATAATATTGGCTTCCAATGTTTTAGCCTAGAAAATAACATTTTAATTATTATAGAAATGTCTACAAGTAATTTCATAATTTATTACTTCTGTATTTAATTTTGTTTCTCATAATTCACCATTGTATATAATACTGTGACAGATATCCCACAGTACATACATATTTCTGTCAACATAAATTCCTAGAAATAAGTTTACTAGATATAATTTTATGCACAATTTAAAAAAATAGATAAGCTTACCAACCTTATTCATAACTTCAACTCTTTCCATACTCTGTACTCACAAAGACAACTGAGAGTTTACCAACCTTTGACTAGAGAGTATCAATCAGTAAAAAGTTATCAATTTGTCAATAGGAATGTAATTACCATTAGAATGCATTAAGCAAAAAAATTAATTATTTTATGTTTAACAGATTATATTCTAACCTCAGACAACTAGATGAGGAAAAAACTCTCACAATAAGCTGAGATCTAGTTCAAAGGTAACTGACAAGGTTTTGTTGTTGTTCTGGGTATTTTGTTTGGTTGTTCTTTTTGTTTTTGTTTTTGTTTTGTTTTTTGCTAAATCTAATGGACAGTTTTCACCTGAACTCAATAAAGCTACTCTTTGAGGGGGAAAAAAAAAAAAAAGAAGTTGACTAACAAAATAAACTAATGAATTCTAACAACAACAACAACAACAACAACAACAACAACAAAAAGGGTCTTCCTCTCTATCTCCTTTGGGAAACAGCTCCTCATTCAGGATGGCTCTATCTGCTCCCTTACCTTTCTTTGTCAGATATTCCAGGTTCCAGGCATTTCCGATGTCCTAGGGTCTCCGTTGCAGCTTTGCTTCAGCCCCACAGTTTCAAACTCACCCTTTCAGGGGCATCCTGCGGGCACACTGACCTTGCCACTCTGTGCTTGGTTTCCCATACTTTTCTTAGATATCTAGGTGGAAGCCTTAAGGGCACCCCAATACTTGCTTTCTGCCTTCGTTGAAAACCAGCATCACGCCGGGCAGTGGTGGCGCACGCCTTGAATCCCAGCACTCGGGAGGCAGAGGCAGGCGGATTTCTGAGTTCGAGGCCAGCCTGGTCTACAGAGTGAGTTCCAGGACAGCCAGGGCTACACAGAGAAACCCTGTCTCGAAAAACCAAAAAAAAAAAAAAGAAAACCAGCATCACACGAATGATTCCAGTTCAAGCAATAGCCAGATCATCTTGGATCATGGTCGTAGTGAGTTGTGAGTTATCTGAATGGCTGAACAAGTGAAATGAATCACAGGACGATAACCTATAACCTCCTAGACATTCCTGCACCAGCAGAGTACCCGAGAGGTGCTGTCTTCTAAAGGAAACTTTACCCTGGAGTCTTGAATAGATGCTGTTTTGCTAATTTTCAAGATCTCTCAAAGCATCTTTCTTACTGTGCCAATACATAGCACTTGGTTTTTGGGTTGTTTTTGTTTTTATAATTAATGGTATTAATCTCTTTAATACCCATGCCCTCCTTGGCCTCAACTTAAAGCACACTTCTTTTCTGGAAAAAATTGTTAAGTTTTTCAAAACTTTCTGTTCTGTTTTTGCTTCTGATTCTCACCACAAATCTGCCAGAAGTAGCCACTAAACCTGTGCTACAGCCTGTATGCTTCACTGCCTTGAAATGTCCTCTGCCAGATTAAATAGTACACCATCACCTTTTGCAAATCTCAGGGCATAGACAAGATGTTCACAGGTTCTTTGCCAGAAAGTAGCACCCATGGTCTCTACTCCACTTCTCTGTGGAGCCATTTATTCTGTCTGAAGCCCCATGGTGGTCTTTACTGTCTACATTCCTGCTGACCATTTGGTCCTCTGTGTTCACACCAGAATCACTCTGTAAGCTCTGCCAGTTGTACTCTAAGCTTTTTCTTGCCTACTTCCCTAGAGTTGACAGTTTCTTCTGGAAAGTAGTTCCAAAGATGGTCAGGAATGTTCATAGTACCAACCCAGCTCCTGGCACTCTCTGCCTGTCTGTCTCCCTCCCCTCCCCTCCTCCCCTCCTCCCCTCCTCCCTTCCTCTCCTTCTTCCTTCCTTCCTTCCTTTCTTCCTCCCTCCCCTGGGAACTACCCTTACAACACAAGTGCTTTTTAGGGGTACACTTAACAGTCTAACCATAATGCTTTTCTTCAGGATCACACGTATGTTCTCTCATATTTTATTCTTAAAACTTCAAATGTTTTATTTTAGCCTTTGGATATCAATCAGTTGAAAATTGATTTTGCATTCTGTATGAAGATACATTTTCTTGTCTTTAGACACATAAAAAGCGATTTGTCTAGCCATCACTTATTGGACCATTTATAGTGTTCTGACTGAATTTTAATACCACCTTTGGATAGACACATACATATTATATATATATATATATATAGTGTGTGTGTGTGTGTGTGTCTGTTATGTTGCTAGGGAAAAAAATACCATGACCAAAGTAACTCATGGAAGGTCAGGATATTTGGGCGTATGGTTGCAGAAGGATAAGAACCCTTTCTGGTGGGGAGGCCTGACAGCAGGCAGGCATGAGGAGGGGCCCCAGCAAAGCTGCACCTCTCCATACTCTTTCCAAACCAACTAGGGACCAAGGGTTCAAATGCCTGAGCATCCACCTCAGTTCGCATGGTTGTATAATTCTGGAATATTTTATGTTCCCTTTATCTGTTTATCCCACATCATACTGTTTTCATTGGTCAGATTTTTAGCTTTGATGTCAGGTAAGAAAATTCCCTTAGTTCCTCCTTCTCAAAATATGTGTTGGCTAATTAACCACCTCTAATTTTTATTCAATTTTAGGAACAAGCTAAAAAATTCTTAAAATTGTTTTCAGATATTTTACTAGAACAATATAGAATTTACTGATTTAGTAATCATCTTTGGTCATACTGAGTATTCTTCTCTAAGAACAAAACACATTTTTGGAATTGTTTTTCTTTTAAAAAAAGTTTTCACTAAGTGTTAAGATTTTAATTAAGATATTCCACATATTTGTTAATTATATTCCTAGTGACCTTTAGGTTGTTTTCTACTGTAAGTTTTCTACTATAAATGTATATTTTAAAATAGTATCTTCCAAATGTATTTTGTTGACACATACAAACTTCAGTGACATTGCTGTGTTGCTCTTGTTCTAGCAACCTCTCTTGTGAGCTTTTATAAAATATGCAGATTCATGCTGGGGAGGTGGTACACACCTGCACTTGGGAGGCAGAGGCAGGCAGGTCTCTGAGTTTGAGGCCAGCCTGGTCTACATAGCAAGCTCCAGGACAGTCAGGGCTACGGAGAAAAGCCCTGTCTCAAAAACAACAGCAACAACAAATATAAATATATATGCACATAGATGCATACATATATGTATGTATGTATATACATATGTATGTATCATGTGCATATATATGCATACACACTGATTGTTTTTGTTCTTCTATATGATAATCATGAAACTGTAACTAACACTTCCATTCTTCATTTTCAAGGTTTTTCTATTTCTTATTGTGCTGCTGTCCAGCATGATGCTAAATAGGAGTGAAAATAGTTCACACGCTTGTTCTAAAATTTCCTTTACTGGACCACACTGCCTTTTGACTCTGTTACATCCAGTAATTAGGTTCCTCAACCTGCTACTGACTCAGACCTTCCTGGTTACTTACAAAGCTCATACCAACCTCATTCAGACAATTCCACTTAATGAAGGTGTCCAACCCAAAGGACTTTCAGGGAAGTTTATCTGAATAATTTAAACCTTGTTATTCTTTCTATGTGTCTGTAGTCTTTAATCACTACCTACCCAGAGTTCCTGGCAGAAACCTGTTCTTTTCTTGGTATCTATGCTGATTGATCTCTTCAGTTCTACCTTCTTGTATCTGCTGAAGCATTCCCTCTCCTACGATTTCAAGAGCAATGGTTGGTTTCAGGCCTTGTTGTCCCAGCAGTGTTTCCTATCTTACCTACAGTAACAGTTTCCTAACCAGTCTCCTTAGTGTAGGTGGTGGCTCTCACCTGACTACCTGCTGTTCTTCTTGTGACTGCCAAGTTTCTCTTTCTAAAATTTTCTCCTGTTCATGCCTCACCCAACTTAAAACACTAAGCTCGTTGTCTACTGTATAAAGCGGTGGTTCTGTAGCTGCCCAAACAAAGCCCTTTATACAACCTGACTGGCTTTCTAACACAGTATCCCGGCAAAACCGAAGTCCGTGTACTTCAGCTGTTTCCTCATGCCGTGAATTCTGTACATTCTAGTGTCTCTGCTTGCTGAGTCTGGTAATGTTTTATTCATTTAATCCCAGATCAGCTGTCACTTCCTCTAGGACCTACAGAGAGAGCCAAGCAAATATTTGTTAAGCACTATCTTTCTGGCAGGTATTATGCTAGGTCTAGCTATACAAAAAAATGCAGAAGGCACAGTCTATATGCTAGTATTGATTAACTACGTTAGCCCTAAGCATCCGGTACATGATTTTACTTACATGATTCTGTTTATAAATGTGGATCAGACAATTTTCATTCTTAATAAGTACATTTAAAAATAAATGCTGCAGTGTTAAATATGGAAGTATATGCACAGTGTTCAGGAAACACAGATGTCAGAATGCTTTGTGGACAAAGTTTCAAGAAGGTGTTTATAAATGATGAGCTCACAGCTCAGACCTCGGTGGTGAGGCCATGGCTCAGTCAGCCCTACTCCCGCTGATTATTGTCTGTTAAAATCCTGTAGAACAAACATGGAGAAATGCCTGCTTAGGTGAGCACTGAAATGCCCTTCTACCAAAGCAGGGACTGAGAGGTTTAGGAGGTAAGTGGGAGAAGAGAGAGCTCGCGTACTTTAGACTGGGGTTGAAAATTGCTGAGGACAGTGCCAAAATCCAGAAACCACACAAATGCCTAAATCCCTCCTTGTCACAGACATCTGACATGACATGTTCCTAGAAACATATGGAGGCTCTCTGGAGAGTATGGACCCCCCCCCCCCCCCAGTGTAGTGCCTCCTTCTGCTACCCTGAAAGAGGCAAACTCTTCACAACCTGCCTTAGGCCACATACTTCCCGAATTTACTTCCTGTTTTCTGGAAGAGAAGGGACTACAGGAAAAACATTTAAAGTGAAGAGGCCCACTGAGGGGACCAGTGGACTAACCCAGGAGTGTGTGTATGTTTGTGGTGGGGGTGTGTTCAGACAGATTCAGGTCACGCATGCTTCTTTGGGCAGGAGTGGGATGGAGAACACTAACAGCAACAGAGAATGTCCTTGAAAGCAAAGCAGGACAGGAGAGGCGCTCCTGAGGAATAATAGTTGCATCCTGGTCAGTAACCAGGGTGGGGCCACCTGAGCTCTGTTTAATGGCACTTTATAATGCTCTCCTTGAAGAAGGTGAGGTGTAGGGAGGGCTGGAGGTGGCAGGGGTGGAAGGAAGACAATCTCCTTACAGGGGAATATAGCAGACAATGAAAATCTCTATACGGGAAAGGTATGTAAACTGTCTGGCTAGTTATTTACATTGCGGGGATTATATGTGACTTTCCAAGTTAATGTCTTGTTTGGTTTGATAAGGCCAGTTTGCCTTTCTTTCCTTTTAATAGTTACAGTTCCCATGGCTCCACTCACTTCCTGCTAAGGAACACTAGAGACTGGGATTATAACCTGGATATGGGCGTAAGAGAACTAGTTGTCCTCCCTAGGTCAAAGGGTTAAACCTCAGTCTCGAGCTACCTGAGATCTGTGCATGGTTGCTGAGCTACGAGGAAAGATGGTTGGAAAACCTGAGGAAAGACGCATCCACATTAACCCCATCTGTGTACAGTGAGAGAGGGTCTTCCTTTTTCTGTTAAATGTTTCTTATTTTCCTATGAGCATGTGTTAATTTTATAAGTGTGGAAAAATAAATTTGTGGTCTCTGGTTCCCACTCTACTTTTTAGAATCTTTAGTTTGAATAAAGACAAGAAGACATTATGTATAAACATTAGAAGTGTATTTTCAGTGTGTGTCTGTGTGTCTGTGTGTGTGTGTGTGTGTGTGTGAGAGAGAGACAGAGAGACAGAGAGACAGAAAGAGAGAGGCAGAGAGAGAGAGAGACAGAGAGAGGCAGAGAGACAGAAAGAGAGAGGCAGAGAGAGAGAGAGAGAGAGAGAGAGAGAGAGAGAGAGAGAGAGAAGCACCGCGAGAAATACTACTCCCCAAGAAGTTGCAGACACATAATTCTAGAACCAGAGAGGAAGAATTGCAAGGGGTGAGGGTGACTTAGAACTTTGGGGAGCCGGTGACAAGTTTCTCCGCGCGCAGGCGGGGCGGGTGGCTAGAGGCTCTGTTTTCTGCGGAGATGGGTCACCTGGCCGACTGTGACAGGTAGGGCGGAGGCTTGCGGTCCCCAAGTCAGGGCGGAGCAGGAAACCACGACGGCCCAGGGCTGGGGCGGAGCTCGGAGAGCCTCAGGTGCGGGTGGGCTGGGCCGTACCTGTGGGGACCAGAGGGGACGCTCTCGTCACATTGCTCGACCTGCGGGCTCTTCGGAGATGATGCGTGTCCCCGGCCGGCGGCTGATGAAGAAAGACGCGCCTCCCCCGGGCCCTTGAGCCTCTGTAGCCAGAGAGGGGGCCAGCATGGGCTGCGGGTTGCTCGCTGCTGCCCTGCTCCTCTTAACCTGGTTCCCAGCAGGTGAGCCCTGAAAAAAAGGGGGGGTCCTATCCGGGGCCACGCGAGACAGGAATCCATTTGCCTGGCCCTGCAGAGCCTGCCACCCGCAGGGCGGTGCCACCCGCAGGGTAGCTCTTGGCACTAGGAGGTGCAGGGGCCGGATCGAGTGTCCGCCAGTGGGAACCTGTTGTTTTCTTCCTTTATTAGCCCAGGGCCTTCGGAAACAGATGCAATTGAAAAGAAACCTCAGTCTTTGGATTTACTCTCCAACAGGTGTTAGGTGCTTGATGTCTAAAACTGAATCGATAGAGGCGTAATCACCATTCTTCACCTTCTTAATATCCCTTTCCCTGTCCGCTACCCCATGTCGTACTTGGTTTCAGAGTGTAGATGAGACGACGACGACAGCCATATTGGCCCAGAGTGCATTTGTTCTTTCCTGACAAGTTAGATTGGGTCGGTAGGGTATGAAGGAGTGTTGGGCATAATTTCGAGTCTCTTTTACAGGCCATCAGCTAGCACCTGCCATTTGTCATTTTTTCTACTTTTTGTGTCCACCTTTCCCTCCTTATCAGCCCCTCCGGTTGCCTAGTCACCTGCACCTTTCCTTTTACCTCCATACTAAGGGTCTCACTTGGGATTTGCATGTCTTAAAGGTGTCTCTCGGAAACTGGGTAGAGGTCTTGTCTGTGAGTGAGGCAGAATAGGAAAGGAGAGAGAAGGGACGGCTCTCTGGGCTCTGTTCACATTAGCATGTAGCTGTGACTCTGCAAACAAGAATTCTAATTTCCTTTGGACGGTCCACCCAGTTTTATATCGACTCACTTCCCACTTGCTCCTCTTTGGGAATATCAGTTTGCTCACAGACCAATTGGAAGCTTGTATGGTTCATTCAGGCAGCTGTAATATGAAAATGGAGGCAGAATTTCCTTTCTATGAGCTAGAGAGTTGCTCAGATGTAATCAAATCTCACAGAAACTAGAGTTTACCAGAGCTTAATGTTGGGAATAGAAGGAGGACTGCAAACGGGTAGAGAACTGAGAGAAGCCAGCATTCCTGAGGCAGGCTGGCTTTCAGCTTGTTCTGCCAGATGGAGGTTTTATAAATTGTCTCACGCTAACAAGACTAGATGCTGGACGTACAGACTGGACAAGAAGCGTATGAAGCCTCATGTGGGTTTAGGTATTCCAAAATGCCACCAGCATAGGTAACCAGCTTAACCCTAAAATGCAAATTTTTAAGAATTCTGGAGTTATCTACAGTCTTTTCTCTAGTGTGTTCAATTTTTCTTCTCCAAGTCCATGGCAGCTGGGGACAAAAATTCCTGTTTGAGCTGCTGTAGGAAAATAGAGGTCTGCTTCCATCAGCTCCTGACATCCTGTTTCCCAACCCAGGACTTCTGATGTAGCAGTCTCCTGGACAGAACGAGAATACCTGCAGATGAAGAACCTGTCAGGCTATTACCCTGGAACCTTAAATGTTTTAAACTGTCCAGGTTTTTGTTTGTTTGTTTAATGAAGAACATTGTCAACGGGCATTTAAAAAATACAGCCACTAGAGCCAAACACATACTAGAGTACACAACATGTAACTGTAAACAGCATGGCCCCAAGTCTCTGAGCCAGCCACACAATGTTAGTAGCCAGGACCCTGAGTCATGACTATATTACAGTGTGTGGTGCTAGCCTGGTCTCCCCTAAGTGGAAGTTGCCCGGTGTTTTACAAAAGTGTGGAAAGTGAGGTCTACAGTGATTCTCCAGGTTCACTTTCATTTCATAGATGAGAAACTGAGACCCCGGCACTCTGAGGGGAAATAGCGACTTTGACAGATATTGTCCCTGAATATGTGGGGTGCTATCAGTAATACTGCATCTGTTATATGAACCAGTGGTTCTCGACCTGTGGGGTCGAGACTCTCTTGGAAATTGAATGACTCTTTCACTACAACATGAGAAACTATATTAAAGGGTCACAGCATTAGGAAGGTGAGAACTGCTGGTCTAGAGGATGTTATTTGAGTTTGTATAGTTGATGTCTGCGTGACTCCGGTAATTTACTGAACTGTTTAAAGCATGCAGTAAACATGGATAATAATATACATCTCATCAAGTTTTGTAAGGATTAATTAAAATGAAGGCTTTAAAGTACTTTATATACTGCTTGTAGAAACTGAAGGAGGGCTTAACAGATATTAACCATGGTGATAATGCTAGCTATGATTTGGACCCTAGTAAGACTGTTTAAAGCTAAGCTTAAAGAAACTAACTTGACCTTCCCTTGTGGCTAGGAAACTGAAGGAACAGTGAGATGCCTGTTACTGTAACAAAATAACTGAGACAATCAAGTTAAGAGAGGAAAGGTTTATTTTGGCTCACAGTCTTAGAGTTCTCAGTCCATGGTTGGTTGGCCTTATTGCTCATGGGGCTGTGATCAGGCAGTACATTCACATAGGGTCACATGGTAGAAGAGGCTGCCCTCCTCAAGGTGGCTAGGAATAGAGACAGAGCAACAGGATAGGGCCAGGGTCCCAATATGTCCCTCAAGGGCACTTTTCCAATTACCTTCCTGAAGACCTCACCTATTAAAGGTTCGAGCATCTCCCAATGGTGCCAAACTGGGACCAAATCTTTAACAGTTGGGCCTTTGGAAAATACTCTAAGCCCAGGTATAGCAGTGCTATGAAGTTAGAATTCAGACTCTGCCTCTTAATACGCATAACTTTGGGTGAGTTGCTTCAATTCTTTTCATTGAGAAGATAGGTGAGTTAAGTCCTTCCCACCACTGCTGCCCGTACACCCAGCCAGCCCATCTCTTTCTGGGTGGCTTCCATTCAAGCACAGTGGCTGGTACTGCACTCCCTCAAGCAATCCCGGGAATGAGCCTGTCCAGTCCCCCAGTCTTCACCTTTTTTCTTATTTTTAAACCAAACACCACAAAATACCTCTTCAGATACTCTGCTTGCTTGCAGTATCTCACAAAACAATGCTTATCAAAAACTCTCCCACAACTTGCAGTAACTGGACATATGTGTGTTACGTATGCAGTCACAGAGCGGCAGTGTGTGTACATTCGCAAAGGTTATAATATAGAAACAAAAGGTTCACAAATTCTGTTACTGTATCAGATGAAATGATAATTAGCATGAAGTATTTTTGATGTTAAAACTCGGAGACAATTATCTCCACATAAAACCTGTTGAATAGGAAACCGTTAAGTCAGTTTTCTGAAGACCTATTCCAATTGCAGTGCATTTATTGGAAAACCCTGTACTTAAGTGAGTTCCTTTGTGGTCTAGCAACTTGTTCCATTTTGCTCGTTGAGAAGCGTCAAGCTAACCCCCTGATTAGCATCTGAGTTTCCACATTTGTGCAGTGCAGGCCAGCGATAGAATTGTGAAGTTCCAGAGGAAGGTGTTGAGATCAGGGAGTCCTGTGAAGTTCCCATCACTGGGCCCTGAGCTCTGTAAAGATCACTCGCCTGTTGTGTGTTATTTTGCTATTCTTAGAAGTCATTTTTAGGAAGAATTTTTTTTAAATCACGTAATGATATCTCAATTCTTGTTCCTTAAAGTAAAATATTAAGTGAGGCTAAAATAAGCACGTGTGTAGGCCGTTTGGCGTTATTGGCTCATAGCTTCTTTTGCTTTTGTCCATTCTCCAAGTTCATGTTTAGAGTTAGGTTTAGCTTCCCTCTGATTCTAAAAGGGTTCCTGTCATTTGTGCTTTTGTAAAAAGGTTTTGTTCTGATTTTTTTTTTATTTTGTTTTGTTTTTGTTTGTTTGTTTGTTTTGTTGAGACAAGGTCTCTATATAGCCCTGGCTATCTTGGAACTCTCTGTGTAAACTAGGCTGCCCTCAAAGAGATCCACCTGCCTCTACCTCCAGAGTGCTGGGATTAAAGGCAACTGCCGCTATGCCCCACTTGTAGAAGAGTTGTATTACTTTACAGAACCATCAGCTGCCAGCCATATTCTTACAATTTGGGAAATCCTACAATTGACACACAGGGACAAGATCTTTAGACAAAGCATCAGTGATTTCCTGTAGGTGCTGGTGGAGGGGTGGATCATACTTAGAACTAGTGAAATCTTACAAAATCCCCAGTATGGTGGATAGCAACATGGAGCCTCTCAGGGTGAAAGGTTATGTGTGTTGGGAAAGTGTCTTCTTGGAACCTCCCTGCCCCCTAGAGGGCTCCTGAAATCCCTGCCAGAACTCCCATGTCCTGTTACACACAAGAAGAAATCATTTCACCTTCTCTTGCCTCACTCCTCCTCCAGCTGTGTGTGTTACAGATGGAGACTCTGGATCCAGGGAAGCTCTGTGTGTTACAGATGGAGACTCTGGATCCAGGGAAGCCCTGTGTGTTACAGATGGAGACTCTGGATCCAGGGAAGCCCTGTGTGTTACAGATGGAGACTCTGGATCCAGGGAAGCCCTGTGTGTTACAGATGGAGACTCTGGATCCAGGGAAACCCTGTGTGTTACAGTGAGACACCACACAGGAGAGCTTTGGCACCGTGCTCCTTCCCCATTTCACACAGTGGAGCAGGTTGGTTTGGTGGAGTTGAAACCTGAGGCACACTAGAGCAGGGGACTAACTCTCCGTGTCTGGATAGATGCCAATTAAGCTTCTAGCCCCAAATGCAAAGGAACAGGGTGAAATGTTGGGTAATTAATGTACCTTCTACCTGAATTTATTTCAGCACAATAATTTATTTTGTTCAGAAGTCCTTGGGAAAAATGAAATTGTGCATTTTCAGAACTACAAAGATTAACCCATCTCTACTTGCGGTCTACTCAGTTTCCAAATGTTGGTGGGTAAGGCAGGGTCAAGCAACCGTAGTTTTGATACTTTGTTCGTTTCTCAATTTTAATCACCAGGTTCTATTGCTTAGTTCCAGGCTTGGCTTCTTCTTCTTCTTTTTTTAATTCTGGGTGCCAATAGCCTCCTAGCCCACTGTCAGCACAGCTCCTTGCCTGCAGACCACTGCCTCTGTCCTGTCAGCCATCCTCCACGCACAGAGTGACAGGCAGCCTGCCACACCTATCTTTTTCTCATTCACTTTAACCCTCCATTGAAGAAGCTTCCTATAGCTTATAAACTCCATGAAACTCAAGACCCTCTAATGTCAGGGCTCACTAACAGGCAGGCAGCCTTCTCTATCCACTGGTAGGAGTCTGGCTGAGTATACGCCAGTACCAGACATTCATTGTGTCTTTTGTATGGCTATATTACTAATGGTTAACTCTCACTTAAAAAAAAAAAAAACTTTTAAATCATGAAACATTTGTTCCAAGCAACTTAGCCTATATTGAGTTAATTCTTTTTCTTTTAACCAGTGTACACATAATGCCTCATTTTATATGAGGCTCCTGTGCTGGCAAACAAAAGCAGTCATGATCCCGGTTCCCAAGATTCATATGCTCTAAGGAGAGTACGCACTGATGCAGATACAGAGCTGAGACTAAGGCTATAAAGTCCGGGTTAAGGTACCAGGAGAGCGCATAATGACTGGATTTTTTTCCAACCAGGAGGCCCTCCCCAAAGACATGTTTGAGTTAAGGAATGATCATCTGAAATCAAAGGAATAGCACGGGTCAGATCATCAGATAGAAGCTCAGTAAGTGTGAGGCTGGGTAAAAAAAATGCCAGTGAGTCTGAGCAGAGAAAGCTGCAGTGTGGCGAGGACAAACACAGGGAAGGACCGGATGTGAATGGCTTCATGGGTCATGGTGGGAGGGCGTGTGTGCGCGAGTGCGCATGCGTGTGCATGTATTATTGTTGTTGTTGTTGTTACTGTTGTTGCTGTTAAGAGCAATGGATCTTAAGGAGTTTGAGTTGGGAGATGAACAGCATATGGAATTTATACACTGGGGGAACCACAGAGATGTACTGTAACAGCTAAGCTAAGGCAATATACAGGCTAGAGGCAATGGCTGAGATGTACGAAGATGGCTGTGAAGAAGAACAGAGATCCCAGGAGTACTTAAGATGTAAACCCAGTGTGGTGAGGCTGTATATGAATAACGAAGAGAAAGAGATGCTAAGGGTAGTTCCTGAGTTTGGGGCTTGGTCATCCACTAAATGGGACCATGAAAGAGACCCAAGTTTATACAGAGGATCTTGATTTAGGACTTGGGCTTGATTTAGAATTTGAAATATCAAAGAAGAGCCATTAGGAGCATTTGGTACATGGATCTGCCAGTTCCTTGGGATACAGCAGTAGGACTTGGCCTCTACGCTCTGGTGGTTTCTGAAAACCCTGTCAGACTTGCTTGTGGCAGATATCTTGTCTGTGTGTTTTATTGCTTATTACTGAGTCCCCACCAAGAGGGTGAGTTCCAAGAGCACAGATCTTGTCTTCTGGAACAGTGTCTGTCTCAGAGTAAGCACTCAAAATAAATGTATGTGTGCATTCCGGTGGGGCCCAAATTTGCATATGCTCTGAGATTAGCCTGTGAATCACCAACCTGGGCAGATGACTTTGGGAAACTCCAAGCATTTGCCCCTCAAACAAGTCTTGTCCTTTCCCACTAGTAGCCAATGGGATATCAGGTTTAAGTTACCTGAGTGGGTACCTTTTTAAAAATTTTCCCCCTATTTTTTTTTTTTTTAAGATTGTAAGTTTCCCCTTTTGGAGAGGTTATGGTAAAGCACAATATTGTCATTTACTGTGTATGGGACTATAAATTTAATTTCTGAAGTAGCTATTAAAACATAAAAAGCTTATTTCCTCTGGGCAAAAACTATGAAATAAAAAAAAGTGCAGATAAACAGATAACTACATTAAAATATTAATTGCAGCAATTCACAGCATCCTTGTTTCTAATAGTGAGAAATTAAAAGCAACCCAAACTCCTATTGCTAGGAAAATTTGCAATAAGTTATACTTCACAGAGTGATTTTCGTGTTGTCACTGGAAACACAGATCTGTAGATACTTACGTAGAATATGTCAGCCATTTGAAGATTAGACCAAGTTGATAGTCATATCAAATAGTGGGGGAAAGACAGGGAAGGACTCACACCAGACTGTCAACAGTGACACCTCCACACAGTGGAACTAACGCAAGCAGGGAAATACATTTTTACTTTGACCCTTTGTGTTGCTTGAAGCTTCTTGCTTATTTTACATTAATAAACAAAAAAAGAAACAGAAATTCTATGTGCAATGGTTAGAATAAGTTGGTGAATGCCTGTTAAATTTGAGAATACTTTTTTCTTTAACAATTAATTTTTATTTGTGTGTCTGTATATGGATGTGCCCACGTGTTTGGGCATCAGTGGAAACCAGAAGAGGGTATCATATCCCCTGGAGCTAGAGTTACAGGGGTTATTATTCACCCAGAGTAGATGCTGGGAACTAGACTCTGGGCGAACAGCAAGTGCTCTTATCCACAGACCCATCTCTCTAGCCCTGAGAATATTCCTCGAAAGGTTACATCTCAACCATTTTTGAAAATGTTTCTGGAAACTAGGGTGGTATAATAAGAACAATGCAGAGCTTAGGATTTTAGGAGGTTTCAGGTGAAATGTACCTTTGTGCTTTACCAACTATGTACCGTACATATAGACCAGACCTTTGAGGATTGCCACTGATAAACTTGAGAAAAATAAAAACGAACTTCTAATTGTCTTTTTTTTTTTTCCTTCAGAGGTAGAAGGAGATAATGTGTGATAATAAAGCACCCAGTACCAAGTTTGACAGTGCAAGAGCTGATCAGTCTCCTTCGGTGTCCTTAGTGAAGCCTGGTGCTTAGCTCCCCTCTCCGAGCCCAGCTCTGCATGTGTGGACCTAACTTCTCCTCCACTCACTTTTCCTCACCCACTTCTCTCCCACTGTGCCCTGCCCCTTCCCGTCCACTGCTCCTTGATGGTCCCTTTCCCTTCAACTTCTATCATATTTGCTCTGTTATCTAAGGGAATGTATCGAGTACTGACAGCAAATACACTTACGGAGATTGCTTGCTCGGACATAAACTCTGATATGATTGAGCCTGTGTGCTTTTTGTTAACCTGCTGAGTGGAGCTGAGGTGCCTGTGCATTTGCAAACACTTAACTGACCAGACTCCCATCAGTGGGGCACCAGGCCTTACATTCCCCATCTGGACTCTGTGTCCCTATTTAGTACCTTGTGTGGGTCAACTTTGCACTGCTGTCACAAAAGAACTCAGCTTGGGAAGGGAAAAAGTTTGTATTGACTCACAGTCTTGGAGGTTTCAGCTCAGGGTTGCTTTGGGGATTGAGGTGCAACTGTGGCGGAACCAAGTAACTCACCTCATGGCAGTGAGATGGTCCTGAGGAGAGGAAGAGGTGCAACTGTGGTGGAACCAAGTAACTCACCTCATGGCAGTGAGATGGTCCTGAGGAGAGGAAGAGGTGCAACTGTGGTGGAACCAAGTAACTCACTCATGGCAGTGAGATGGTCCTGAGGAGAGGAAGAGGTGCAACTGTGATGGAACCAAGTAACTCACTCATGGCAGTGAGATGGTCCTGAGGAGAGGAAGACAGGCATACCTTAGTCTATCCTCTTTGATAGTGTAGCCAAGTGGTGGAAAACCTTCTTTACTTCCCCTCCTCAGAGTTTTCACCATCTCAGGAGTCAGCCTTTAACACATGGGCCCTTTGGGACATCCCAAGTAAAATAGCTATGTCTTTCAAGCAGAACTTTATATGGGGTGGAAGGGAAAATACCATCTAGTCCCCCAACCCCCACTATGAAGTCTTGATTCAAAGGAAAAAAAAATGGCATCTTTAATTCTATATGGATGACATCATTTAGAAACTGTAACCTCTTTTCCCATCTGGTACCACACTGAATTAAGAAATATAGTATGTTCTACAAGCACTTGGGAATATATGGCATTTGGCTGGTGAGGTGCTATGTACATTGGTCTGCTTTCCCTGTACTTTAGGGTAGACGGCAGTCCCCACTTGGCACAGCAAAATGGTCTCGGAAAGTACCTGGTGGTGGGAAACAAAGAACCCCGTCCCCTTCCCTCCTTCCCATGAGTTCTCATAGCTCATCTGAAGTTTCCATTCTACCCTTAAATGACAGGTCTCTCCGCTCCCTTCCTCTTTCACAGAAGAGGCAAACTACGAATGGGTTTGCTGACATATGGAGCTGCAAAGCGCTCAGTCCACTGACTGCTTTTGCAAAGGCAGAGACTATCGTGATAGTTTACATTTGAATAATTTCAATTCTTTCTAGAGGATTTCCTTTAACATTCTGGTCTTAGTTGACATTTAACGCTTGATTCAGATGAAATAAACCCAAAGGGTGCAGCTGATGGCCCATGTCCATTGAATGTCTACGACGTGCCAAGTTCTTTGCTTATTGGGGACATTATCATTCCATTCTGAGACAGATAATGCCATTGTCTGATTTCCCATAGCTTAGAAATAACACATCAGATCTCTAGAATGGGGAGAGGGTGTGTTAGTTTCAGAATGAAGGCAATGAGGCCCTAGGCTTTAAAGTTTTCAAGAGAAAATGACAGAGACAGTTGGGCATTAGGTGGCAGACTGGGCATAGGAAGGATCTCAAGATGAAGGGAAGTCAAGAATTTGAAAACTTAGCTGGGTGTGGTAGCACATGCCTCAATTCCAGCACTTAGGAGGCAGAGGCAGGTAAATCTCTGTGAATTTGAGGCCTTGGTCCATGAAGCAAGTTTTAGGATAGTCATGGCTATAATATAGAGAAACCCTGTCTCAAAAAAAACAAACAAAACAAAAACAAACAAACAAAGCTTTGAAAGGTTTCAGTGCTAAATTTGAAAGAACAAACAGGTAACCAGGCCATCCATAATCAGAGCATTTCTCATTTGAATGTAAACTTTTCCAATCAAGATTCTGCTGGTTCTTCAGGTCTCGCCCTAAAAAAACTCATGTTGATCTCTGTGGATGTCCAGTGTGGTTTGTTGTGCAGAGTAAAAGTCAGAAGCTAAAGAAAAAGGAAGATGGGACAATCTTACTTTAGAGATGAACTAATTACTATTTCCTTTCTCTCTTGCCCAGTCTGGAAACTCCTACTGCTCATAGGGGTCTAGTGCCCGACATCCACTTTGGAAGAGGAGCTTTGCCTGTTTAGGAGACATGGTAGTTTTGAGTTTGATTCCAACACTGATACTTATTAAATTAGATACGTGATAGTAGGCACATGGGTCTTGGTTTATACCCTCTAAACTTTTGTCCCTATGAATGACTAAAGCTAATCCCTATTGTCAAGGCGAGCTCTACAAACAAAGACCATCCATCCATCACTGGGTGCCTAGTAGATTCTGAGGACCAGCACAGAAAGGCACAAGAGTGTTCTGGTATCTCCTTTCCGTGAACTTCCCTACCATTTGGGGGGGGGAGGGGGTCCAGGGGTGAGCAGAGGTGAAGGCCTGTGGTCCTATTCAGGTATTGTGGGGCTGGTAGATCTCTGGGAGGAAGCGCACATGAGGTTAACACTCAGAACCTGTGAAGATCTTAAATGTTTTAAGCCTTGAGATTCACAAAGGATGATGTGACAGAGAGGCTCTGTCCCCAGGCAACAAAGCCAGCACTGACGTTGGTAAAGGTGACTTGGTCACTGCAGCTATGGCTTGCCCATAATAAGAGCATTCATGTAAGAGGAGCTAGGTGTGCATTTGGAAATCAAGGCCATCACCTGAGATCCCATTCGTCTCCCTCCAGGGGTTTAGAGTCGGCAGTCTTCAAAGCTCCCCCCAGAGCACCTTCTGACTGCAAATTCCCTTTCCTGACCCTCAGCAAACACATTCCCCTCTCTGACATGCTCCATCTTTGCACAAAACTAACTGGAACTTGAGTAAACTGCACCGACCGAATTACCCTTCAGCCAAATAGAGAAGTTAGGGATTGCCAGTGCCTCTTCTTCTAACCAAAGGAGAGCCAGGAAGTCCATCAAGAACGCTGCGTGGGGAGAGAATCCTGACCCTGTGCCCCTCAGAGTGACCATGGGCAAGCCACATATCCACATGTTGTCCATGTGCTCCTTCCAGGATCACATTTATTGTGTGAAAGAAGACATCAGAAGGTGTGCATGAAGCAAAGGGTTTGTTTAGTACATTCAAGCCACAGCTCTCAGGAAGGAGAACAGGGCTCGTTTTATGTAAATGTAAGAAGAGCATTGTGTTGTCTTCCATGTATGGCCATAGCAGTTCCATTTGCGAGGCCCAAGTTCTCAGAATCTTGCAGCTGACAAGGCCAGAGGTTCTTTCCTACCATTTTATTCTGAAAATGTTCTTTTTTTCCGTTCACAGTTGAGTAATGCAGCTAAGCACACCCCACCCCTCCCCCAACACTCTTCTGTCCTTCTGGGACGCCATCAGTGAGTATCCTTGAACTAGATAATGGATGTATCCTGACTCCACCCCGTACGCCCATCACCCACTCACCACCTGTCCTGCCCAATTACCTTCCTCCCAGAGGCTGCAGCCAGATTGGTTCCCTCCAGGCTCCCTAAACAGCAAGCTTGGCTCCTTCATTTTCTTCCTTCCTGAAGAAACAGCCCCCGCTCCCCAGCCCTCTCTCTGCTTTTGATATGTAGTCTAAAACCTACCTAAGCCTTTAGGTTTGGCTTAAATTTCTTGCTTCTGCACAGTCTTCATACACAGCTTTCACCGCTAATGTCAAAGGATAATGACCCAGACTGGCCAGGTCACTTCTAAGTGCCAGAGCCTACCCTGAGCAGTGTTCTGCTGTCTCCTCAGAGGTGTAGGAAATGTAGGGGGCTCTTAGGAGACCCTTGGCCAAAGATGAAGCATTCAACACAGAATCATGCTGCTCTATGAGAATCTCAGTTTCTTCCAGGGTCAGAGGCGTTCCACTCACCTGAAAGCCCACTGTTAGGTCCAGAACTTGACCTTTGAGCCTTTTGTGGAAAGTCAGGTTATAGAGCTAACTCCCAGCAGTCTCTCCTTCACAAACTGCAGTTTCTGTATGGACATTGTGTTTGCAGAAGTCTGTACATCGTTTGCTGCCATGATAAAATATCTCAGTTTTCTAAACATGATGTTAATGATAATAATACCACTGACAATATGTAAGATGCCATTATATTGCACAAACTAGTGTGCAATGTAGAATTGAATAAAACAGTGATGTACTGAAGAAGAAAAAGAAAAAGAAGAAGAGGAAGAAGAGAAGGAGGAAGAGGAGAAGGAGGAAGAAGAGGAGGAGGAGGAAGAGGAGGAAGGAGGAGGAGGAGGAGGAGGAGGAGGAGGAGGAGGAGGAGGAGGAGGAGAAGAAGAAGAAGAAGAAGAAGAAGAAGAAGAAGAAGAAGAAGAAGAAGAAGAAGAAGAAGAAGAAGAAGAAGAAGAGCGGCCATCTAAAAGCCCGAGGGGGGATGGCTTGGTGAACACAGGCTTGCAGGTTAACAATGCAAGCCTGATGAACTGATCAACCTCAGGAACCCACAGAAAGGTGGAAGGAGAAAACCAAATCCACAGAGTATTCATCTGATCCCACACTTGCTTCCCCCAGTGATGATACTAATGGTGGTGGTGGTGGTGGTGGTGGTGGTGGTGGTGGTGGAGGTGGTGAGGATGATGTTAAGATAGGCCTAGTTAGTTGCACTCTAAAGGCATGGCTCAGTCAGAAAGGAAGGCTCTGCTGGAGAAAAGCTCTGCTAGAGAAAGCAAGAAGGCAGCATTTGCAGTGGAGTCCCTGACTGCCCTTCTGTAAGGTCATGGTAAAGTCAGTGAAGGTTGAGTAACTCTTATCTAAGGTGCCTGGGTAGAAAGAGTTTCAGATTAGGGATTTCAAATTTGGGAACATTAGTATATCTTTATTGGCTGAATGTCCTTAATCTGAAAATATGGACTCTGAGATGTTCTAAAATAAAGATCATGTTGGCACTCAGAACATTTTGGGGGTGCTGGGGAGATGGTTCAGTGGGTAAGAGAGCTGATTGTGCAAGCATGAAACCTGGGTTCAGATTGCCAGCATCCGGGTCAAAACTAGGCGTGGCCATGCATGTGTAGCCCCAGCACTGTGGAGCTGGAGACATTCGCTGGGGTTTGTTGATTTCCAGGGAGAGTGAGACTCTGTGTCAAGGGAGTACGGTGATGTGGAAGAGAGGAACAGACAAGACACCCCTCCTCTGGCCTCTACATGGAGTCCACAGATAGGCACACCACACACATATATGGCAAAAAAGAAAAGCAAAATTAGGCTTTCAGAACATTTCAGATTTGGGGGTTTCCAGATACAGGATGCTGTCATGATCCCCACTCAATAGCTGAGGAAAGAGAAACTAAGCAAGAAGTTCATCTAGTGTCCGAGGGAATAACAAAACGTGATTTGTGTCTGACTCCCTACCCTGGAGAATTAACCTTTAACACAGCCTATTCCAGCTGCTCTTAAAGTTCCCCTGACAAAACAGCTTCCATGTCTCCTGGACGTAGCTTTTCTCATTTTTCTCTTGGAAGTCTGAGATGTAAGTTCTCGGGGCCCCACCTAAGTCCTGCTGAAGCGGAAACTCTCTGGACTGTCCCAGTCCTTACAGTGACGTAACTCAGCCTTGAGTACCGGTGCTCTGCACTAGCCCCCACCGTCCGAAGAAGACCCCCTTCTTTTTTTGTTTTGTTTTTTCGAGACAGGGTTTCTCTGTGTAGCCCTGGCTGTCCTGGAACTCACTCTGTAGACCAGGCTGGCCTCGAACTCAGAAATCCGCCTGCCTCTGCCTCCCAAGTGCTGGGATTAAAGGCATGCGCCACCACTGCCCGGCAGAAGACCCCCTTCTAATGCAACCCGTGAAGCACTCCAAGATGCTGGCTTGGATGGATCTCTTACCACTCCACCATTCCATCAGGTGCCTGCGTGCTACCTAGCTCCTAGTCAAACTGTAGCTTGGCTACTGCGATGAATCGTAACGTAAACAAATGACAGTGTATTCCGAGGAGTCATGGCCCACAGAAGGGGAACCATTGATAGTCTGACTTTTAGGAAAATGAGAAACTATTTTTTTCTCTTTTCTTCTTTTTTTCCCTCCCTCCCTCCCTCCCTCCCTCCCTCCCTTCCTTTTCTAAGACAGGTCTCACTACGTAGACCCACTCAGCTGTAATGCTGGGATGAAATGGCAGTGCTACCTAAGCCTGACCACAAACCGGAAACCACTTTTGGAAGAAGGGACAGGGAAAAACTGGTTTTAACTGGATCACTCTAGTTCAACTGTGGCCTTATTAAATGCAGTTCTTTTATTGCTAGGGGTGTGTGATTGTTATTGTTGGACTGGTGTTGGGTGTGTTAAAGGGCTGTGAATTCTGGGGAGTTTTCCTTACTCCCCCCCCCCCCCCCCAGGTGCTTAGGGCCCTTGCCACAAGAGCCTGTGTGTTTGAGCTCCCAGTCTGAGGTGGGCAGGAGGGCAGCTGGGTGCAGCTTTTGTTCATTTGCATGGCTTTTATTACTCAGGAACAAAAGTGGGTCACCTTTAGCATTGTCTCCTGCTCTTGCCTTCAGGGTGTCTGTCCTTGCTGGTCACAGTCCAGCACACAGAACGCTATGTTACTCTGTTTGCCTCGGTCACCCTCAAATGTGACTACACCACCTCTGCCCAACTCCAGGATGTGGTTGTGACATGGCGGTTCAAGTCCTTCTGCAAGGACCCCATCTTTGACTACTTCTCTGCCTGTGAGTAACCCCATTCCTGTCCTGCCCATGGTCCCAGGCATCTGCGGGTTATCATCGGGGCCTAGGGGTTGTTACAGATCACTAACTGTCATCCTGAGACAAACCTGCTGGGCCACTGTTCCTTTATTTTTCAGATAAACTGAACCCAGGATGCACAACAAGTTGTTCAGGGGCAAATGTTAGTTTGTTTACCCCATGTTGTCCTAAAACTACCCCAGGCAGCTCAGACGAAAAGACCTAGCGTATCCTTCTCCTATACATTCCTCAGACAGACCAGCTCTGAGCCATGTGGGACCTCAAGTCAGCGGCCATTGTTTGGAAGACCCCAGCTCGCTGTCACACTTTTGAGTGTTGGAGAGCTCCCTGCCTTCACACAGCCCATTCGCCTTTGGACATCTCAGACCAGAGTGATATACAGCCTCCTTAACTTTAGCCAAGTCCTGCTTCTCAGTGAGGGCTGCCCCAGCTCTTGTCACCAGGCACTCCTTCCCAAATGCTCATTTCTAGTCTCTTTCCAGCATTAGAGGAATCTGGAGTCCCACAGTCAGTCTGGGGTGCTTAGACCTATGGAGAGTTTGAGGGCACAAACAAGAAGGCAGCCTGCTGGGGGGAAGGAAGTGGGTGTTCTCAGATGAAGCAAAGGAAGGAAGGCCTGGTTGTGGCTCCCGCAGCTCAAGCTTCACAGTAGGACTGGACAGAACCCCCCCAAAATCTCACCGAGCCTCCCCACTTAGTCTGATGTTGGCACCAAAGGAATCTTTCCCAATTGAGGCATTGACTCTTCTGGGTTACTCTTAAACACTTGGGATAAGAAAGCAAGCAGGGCCGGGCAGTGGTGGTGCACGCCTTTAATCCTAGCACTTGGGAGGCAGAGGCAGGTGGATTTCTGAGTTCGAGGCCAGCCTGGTCTACAGAGTGAGTTCCAGGACAGCCAGGGCTACACAGAGAAACCCTGTCTCGAAAACCAAAAAAAAAGAAAGAAAGAAAGAAAGAAAGAAAGAAAGAAAGAAAGAAAGAAAGAAAGAAAGCAAGCAAGCAAGCAAGCAGGAAGTATTGGTCACCTGCTAGATTTAACCAGCTTTGAGTTCTCTGTTGTGAAGGCCGGGCGAGTGAACCCCCATTGGAACAGAAGCTGGGGGTGGGCATTTTGTAAATAATGCAGACAGGCTTTGGAAACCGGGCGGTCAGTGGCTTGGAGTCTTCCAGGACTCGTTAGCTCAGAGCCTACTCCTGACCGGCAGAATCTGAATGCTCTAAGTGACTCTAAGTGACTTGGTGTTCTCTTCTCAGCATACCAGGCCGCTTTGTCCCTGGGCCAGGACCCCTCCAACGACTGTAGTGACAATCAGAGGGAAGTTCGCATCGTGGCCCAGCGGCGCGGCCAGAACGAGCCGGTGCTGGGGGTGGATTACCGGCAGCGCAAGATCACTATCCAGAACCGTGAGTTTGGTGGAGGAGGCAGGGGAACTAGGGTTTGAGGAAGATGTAGACGCTGGCCGGGGTAGGCTGAGTCAGCAAGGGATTCCCCTGATCTTCTGGGGCTCGATGACTGAATTGGTCACTGTGTTGTTTAAAGCAAGTGCCAGATTCTTAGAATGTGTTCCACCATCTAAAGCCACTTCCTTGGAACTTGGTCTGTGGATGAGAGGATGTTCCGCAGCCTGGATTAAAGGTCAGGGTGTCACTGGTTCCTTTGTTTCTTGAGATTCAGACTAAGTAAGATACAGATCCGGCTCCTTTGATGCAAGTTAGAAATTGTTTTCATGACATCCCCACCCCCACCCACACCAGGTCCCTGCAGTCTCCTCGGCCACTCTTCATGCATATACCAACAGAAATGGGATCTGGAGGGCAAGTGGCTTCTTTGAGACCACTGCATCCCTGGGTAGAGGAAAGAGCACTGACTTGAACACAAGCCTGGGTAAGAGTCAAGCGCTTCCACTCACAAGCTGAGCTACCAGCACAGGCCGGCCATTTTCTCTGCCTTTTTCCTGTCATCTGAGGGGGAGAGAGAGCCACATGGGATGGGGCCCTCCCCACACTGCAGTAAATATGAAATGCAGGCACCGTCTGGGACCTGGGTCTAAAGCAGATCCTTTCTTTGTGCCTGACACAGTAAGCAACCCCCACAGCTGGATTCAGGTGTGGTGACTGCTTAGCCCTTACAGGGAACATGAAATTCCTTGAATGCAAGCACCTTAAGGTTTTGGCTTATTTTGCCTCTGGTTCTCTTATGTGAGACTGGCAATAGAGCCCATCTCACAGACACTTGTGACATAGTGAATGAAAATCACTTATCGGACAGTCAACGTGGAGTGCTCCTATCTTATCCAGTCAGGATGTTTGTCTATACACAGGATGGGGCTAGTGCCTCTCACTCCTAGCCTGCAATCCTGGATTCCTATGAAGTTACAGAGACAGAACTCAGAGACTATTGCAGTTAGCTTTATATGCTGTGCTAAAAAAAAAAGTATTTGTGGGGATGAAGAGATGGCTCAGAAGTTAAGAACGCTAGCTATTCTTCCAGAGGACCCAGATTCAATTCCTAGCACTTATATGGTGGCTTACAACAGTCTACAGTTCTACTTCCAGGGGATCTGACTTACTGGGCACCAGGCATGTAAGTGGCACACTGACACACACATACACGCACACACACAAATATATATATATATATATATATATATATATATATATATATATATATATATATATATATATAAACAAACACAAAATCAAAAAATTTAAAGAAAATATATTTGTAGGGCTAGAGAGCTCACTCAGTAGCTAACAGAACTCATTTTGTTAACCAGAGCGCACAAATTCAGTTCCCAACACCCACTTCAGGCAGCTTACAACCACCTATAAGTCCAGTTCCATGGGGTCCAATGACCTCTTCTGGCCTCTGCATCCCTGCACTCACATGCTCTCTCTCTCTCTCTCTCTCTCTCTCTCTCTCTCTCTCTCTCATAAAAATAATAAAAATAAATATTAAAAAATATTTGCTGGTTATAAGGGAGAAAACACACAGTAGGCTACTTGTGGTACCCAAACAGTATAGGAAATTAGTGAATATTTTATGACCATTTAAAGGGCCAATTTAACCATTGCTTCTAATTTTGTAACACTTAAATATAATCTTTTCGCACTCATCCTCTGGTTTCCACAAGGTAGCCCTTGAAATGTTAGCCTAGGGACCATCTGCATTTCTCTTAGTGTCCATGTGCACTCTTAAAAACTTTGATGGCTTTGCTTTCTCAGAATTGGCTCTAGTCAGACCCCTGGGCTCACATCTTTAATTAGCCTGCCTCCTTTAAGGTTTCTGAAGGATGAGAATTCCCTGTGGAGAGTCTGGAGGATGTCTCTGCTTTTTTGTGTATATCTAGTTATGAGTGGCACCTCTAACTACCCCTCCTCCTTACTATTTTTGGGCCACACCCAAATCTGTTCTCTCCCTCCTAAGGGAAAGTAGTCTTTATCCTTGGGTTTTATTTCTTCTTCCAGGCTCATCCTGACTTCCCAGAATCCTTATTTTCTGACACTTTCTTGTCTGAGTTTCTACCGTTTAAGAGAACCCTGCCAAATAAAGTCATGGGTCGTCTAAATTCCTAACAATATCTGAATAGCCGTGCCATGCTGACATTTCTCAGAAACTCTTTATGACTCCAGGGAATGTCGGATCAGATTGGCAGTGCTCGCTGAGCGCTGTCATCATAGTACCTAGTGGAGGGTTAAGCTTGTTCATGGGAAAAAGTGGTGGGTTTAGAAAGTCATGGGGAGAAGAGCGTCTTAAGGACTGACGTAAAGGAGAAGGAAACAGAAGTTAAGCTCTGCCCCAGTCTTGCGTGACCTCACGTTTTTGTTTCAGTTCCTCTGTAGATATTTCTTGACAAACAGACAGTAGCAAGTTGCAGATATGACCACCGACTGTGCAAAAGCAAATCCAAGATGCTGAGACCTGATCTCTAGTTTCTGAGATAAGCTGGCAAGCCGTCTCTTTGGGGATCTGACTGGCTTTTAAACCTGCCAGCAGAGGAGCTGGCTTCTTTTCAAATCTCCCACAGAGTGTAACTTAACAATTTGAGCCATTGGACTCTAGTGAACATTAGTCAAATTTGCTTACCTTGAAAGTATATGTTAAATGTTGGTTGATCTTAATCAGGTAGCATGTACTCATGGGAATGTTGATTCGTTTCCTGGGCAGATTTCCTGTGCACATTCAAGTTCAAAGCTGCCCCTTAGAATACCAGAGCAACTTGTTCATCTTGGAATGGCAAGGGGTCCAGGCTGTGGAGTTTTCCAGCCATTTTGGAGAGGATAGCAGGGCTCAATGTTGAAGTGGCATGGTCATGGGAGGGAATGCCCCTGTGCTGAGCTCTGTCTGCATGTTGGTGGTACGCTCCCTTAGCCTCTCTGTCTTCATTTTCCTTATCTGAAATATAACTAAGTAATCATATACTCTTCTCGATGGGTATTACATTTGATTGCAAATAAGCAGAAACCAGAAATATTAGTGGTTTGTTTTGATATAAATGTATAAATCGGAAACATACAGTCCAGACCTAGGTTGATGGCTGCATTCCATTAATTCCTCGGGGGCCAAGTTCTTTTCAGTTCACCCAGACTGTCATCTTCTTTCTAGCTGTCTTGGTTCCCCCCCCCCTCCTCCTCTTCCTCCTCTTCTTCTTCTTCTTCTAAAATAAAATGCCTCTGGGTAATTTGCAAAGAAAAGAGATTTATGTAGAAAAGAAAATTGCAAAGAAAAGAGGCTTATTTATCTCATCACTTTGGTTGCTGAAAGTCTAAGAGTAGATGGTGCCATTGACTTCATGAAAGCTCGTAGCTGGGTCACTACCATGAGAACATCACCATAAAAGTGTTTACAAGAAGCAGAGCTCACATGGGAATTATAGGAGAGAAAAGAGTAAAAAGGATCATTCTTGTTCTTCTGTTACAACCCATTTTTTTCTGTTGTGAACTTACTGGGGTCCATGTGTGTGTGTGTGTGTGTGTGTGTGCTGTAAGAATGACTTTAATCTTTTCTCAGAGTAGCACAACCAAGTGACCTAATTTTTTTTAAGGGCCTCAGATTTCATTATGGATGGTTGTGAGCCACCATGTGGTTGCTGGGAATTGAACTCCAGTCAGTGCTCTTAACCACTGAGCCATCTCTCCAGCCCAAAGGAGGCTTTTTTTTTTTTTTTTTTTTGGTTTTTCGAGACAGGGTTTCTCTGTGTAGCCCTGGCTATCCTGGAACTCACTCTGTAGACCAGGCTGGCCTCGAACTCAGAAATCCACCTGCCTCTGCCTCCCAAGTGCTGGGATTAAAGGCGTGCGCCACCACTGCCCGGCGCAAAGGAGGCTTTTGATTGATGGACTTGAATACATTGATAGCAGGATCTTGGTAGTCAGCCTCAGGATGAGAAAGTGACCAAATAAGGGAATGGATCTTGGTGGCTAGCTTTAAGAATGCAAGCTAATGGTTTTTAGTGAGGTAGAGGGAATAATGGAGAAGGGCAAGACCTGTCAGAGTCATGTTTGCGAGCTGGCTAGAGTCCCTTCAGAGACCACAGTGAGGACTGTGCTTCCTACACATGAAACACACACTCAAACTGTACACACACCATTTTTAAGATGGTTCCTGCAGCTCTCTTGCTTACATTCTCTTCATCAGAGCTGAGTCACGTGGAAGAGAGGATGGGAACTAACTGACTTTATTCTACGTGGTCTCTTTCTTAGTCTATTTTATGCTGTTATAATGGAGCTCCTGAGATCAGGTAATTATAATCACTAGAAATGCACTAGCTTATGTTTCTAGAAGTCTGGTGAGGGTCTTATGGCGATACCATCACATAGCAATAGAACACAAGAGGGGATCACACCTATCACTTTCTGTTTGTTTATTTGTTTGTTTCTGCTTGTTTTATCGAGATAAGGTCTCACTATGTAGCTCTGGCTGTCTTTGAACTTGCTATGCATGTGGGTAGACAAGGCTGGTGTGGAACTCACAGAGATTCACCTGCCTCTGCCTCCCAAGTACTGAGATTAAAGATATGAACCACTACTCCTAGATATACTTAAAATTTTTAATCCCTCTCTCTCTCTTTCTCTGTCTAACACACACACATGAGAGAGAGAGAGAGAGAGAGAGAGAGAGAGAGAGAGAGAGAGAGAGAGAGAGATTGTTTGATTTAACTTCCAGGACACAGTCCATCAAGGTTCTAATCCCTTAATACTGATAAAATCACAACTTTATTTTAGAATGAGTTTTAAAGGGAACAAGCATTCATTTACCTAAGCCTTAGCAGCTGTGTGCATAGCCAACAACTCTGTGATCTGGGAGAAGGGAACAGTATCAGTGAGACAACTGGGAATCTGGCTTTGCTGCTCACCCACATATAGGGATACATAGTGGGGATCAAATGAGACCATGTACCCAGAGCCTTGTAAATTAATAGTGGGGTTCAGTGGGGAGTTCTTTTATCATATCCATCTTTAAGAACAAGGGAAGGAGTGAGGAAGGATTTTGGACCCGTTTCTCATCTACCACAGGCCTTCTTAGGAAGGAGAATTCTGAGGTCCTGAAGATACCAGGCTCTGGTAACTGGCACTTTCCCCTTCCGTCCCACACAGGAGCAGATCTTGTAATTAATGAAGTGATGTGGTGGGATCACGGAGTGTACTATTGCACCATCGAGGCTCCAGGAGACACATCAGGAGACCCAGATAAGGAGGTGAAGCTCATCGTCCTGCGTAAGTGCGATTGCAGCTTTCCTGGGCCAGCCATCAATATATATTGCATGCAAAAGTACCCATCAATAGCAGCAAAGCCAGAAACAGATCTGTGTTACTGTCATTGGACTGGGAGCCTCTGATGGTTCTGTTACTAGAGCTAAACTTTTTTTTTTTTTTTTCTGCCAGTATGTCACTTAACTTAACATCTAGGTCAATGACTGCATTTACTAGTGTCTAAGATACTGGTTCTCAACCTGTGAATCAGACGACTCTTTCACAGGAATCACCCAGGACCTTTGGAGAACACAGATATTTACATTACAATTCATAACAGTAATAAAATTACAGTTATGAAGCAGCAATGAAAATAATTTTGTGGTTGGAGTCAGCACACTATGAGAAACTGTGTAAAAGGGTCACGGCTTAGGAAGGTTGAGAACCACTGGTCTAGAGTGCTGGAGTAGAGACATCCTCTGGTGATTTAGTTCAACCCCTTTTGACTTCTCTCCACGGTAGATTGGCTGACAGTAATCTTCATCATCCTTGGAGCCCTCCTTCTCCTGCTGCTGATTGGTGTGTGCTGGTGCCAGTGTTGTCCTCAGTATTGCTGCTGCTACATCCGCTGCCCCTGCTGTCCTACACGCTGTTGCTGCCCTGAGGAAGGTGAGAGAGCAGAGTGGCCGTGGGTTGGTCCTGACAGGACACATGCCCTTTACCCCAAGTATCTCAGGTCAAAGTTCCTGGCTCTTCTGGGATCTCCTTCATGCCTTCTTTCTTTACAGGCTCACAAGACTTGAGCTGTAACTGTAAAGAATGCCCAAGAGTGCTCTAAAGCCACAAGGAAGGTGGCCAATAACAGGGTTTCTACCTATAAAGTTCTTTATTTAGTAAACAGACGGAGTTGGGTCATCTGTTTTAAATGAAAGTTTTCCTTTTTGTGTATTTGAGCAACTCAACTCTTCTCTCCCAGGTCAGAAGTGGAATAGAAAGTTCCAAAACTCTAACCATGCCTTGGTCTTTTGGGCAACCTGTCTCCATCCCAAAGCTCTCTAGAGACCCCAGCCACCAGTCATCATATTAGTTCATGGAAGATAGTCATCATTTTTGAGGGCCCAAGGATTTTAGGAGTTGTATTTCAGAAACCAGAGACGGAGCCAGAATATGTACCTTATTCTGTTATAATTTCACAACACTACTTAGAGATGCGAGGAAGAGAACAGGGCAACAGGAAAGGTATTGAAGCATTAGTTCTCAAACTGAAGCTCACACTGGAATCATGTGGAGGACTTGGTCAAAATTAACTACTGTCCCCTCCCCAGCTTCTCAGTCAATGCGTCTTGGGGAGTAAGGCCCAAGAATGTACATTTCTCAGACATTCCCAGGTCCTGTGAATCCAGTGCTAGGGAAGAGGAGAAGGAACAAAAGAGCTTGCTCTTAGTATGAGCTTTCTTTGAACTGAAATTTCATCCTTTAAAAGAAATTTGGACCAGCAAAATGGCTTAATGTGTAAAGGACTTGCCATTAAGCCTGACAACCCAAGTTTCTATCCCTGAAACTCACATGGTAGAAAAAGAACTATGTCCATAGGTGTGTTTTTGACCTCCGCATATGTGCCTGGGCATGTGTATCTCTGTGTGTGTGTGTGTGTGTGTGTGTGTGTGTGTGTATACACACACACACATGCAAGAATAAAAATGTAATAAGATGATAATATACCCTAAAATTTAAAGCTGCAGAATAGATGATAAAAGGAATCTAAAGAGTGCTCTATAAAGTTCTTTCCTTAGTAAATAGATGGGAGTCAAATCAACTGTGTAACTGGAAGGTTTTTTTAGTGCATTTGTTTTAAGTAACACTTCCTTTTCCCAATGATGTAAAGTATCATGTGGTAGAAAATCTGAAAAATTAAAAAAAAAAAAAAAAGTAGACTAAGCCAAGTCCCCAGAGACAATCACTCTTGTCATCTTGGTCCATGTGGAGGAAGAAAGTTTGAAAGAAAAACATGACCGTTACTCATGATGATAGACACCCAACTTAATCTATGATGTCAAGGTCAGCGGTCTGAGTCTGGTTTCAGGCCTGTGCTCAAAGATTGCCTGGTGTTTACAGGAAAAGAGAAATAACTTTCATTGCATGTCTGTTCTATGTGTGTCCTTTGCCTCCACTTCCCCACTGAATCCTCACCACAGCCACCAAAGGCATATGTCATTACCATTTCACGGGCCAGGTCAGAGCTGTCTCAGAGCTCAGAAATAGCTGTCACTTGCACAGTGTTAAGCTTCTGACCTGTGTCTTGTATGTCCCATGTAGGGCTGCCACAGTCTCTGTGGGCTAGCTGAGGTTATACAAACTCTGTGAAGAGGAGGAAATAGTAGAGGACTCAGCACGAGTCTAAGGAGCTTCCTACCTCTCAGGGGCCTTCCTGGAGAAGCCACTGTCATGGGAGTAGTCCCATGTGAGATAAGTCCTCACCAGAAAATTCCTTTGAACACAGGGCAGTCACAACAGACAGAAGTAGGGCAAAGCTAGCATGGGTGATGGTTGTATTCCATCAGTGAGCTGAGAAGCAAAGGTTTGGTTTCTCTTTAGTGGCTGCAGTTTGCTCTTTTAATAGAACTGATGTAAATGAAGGGCAGCTGCCCATAAGTTAAGGTCCTTGGACTTGATCAGACAAGTTCACTTTTTAACTGTCCTGACAAATTTGGGGAAAAGATGAATTGCAGTGGGGGAGAGGAAATCGTTACAGAGAGATTTCTGAACAGGAGAAATATTCTGATGTTGTTTTGTGTGTTAGTGTTTTGTTTATGTTTTGACCGGAAGGCCCACTTACGAAGCTGAGTGATCATAGATGAGTGTCTTTACCCTTGAAGGCAACACTAGGTCTCTACCAAGAAAGAGACAGCCTTAAAAAGGAAAGAGATAAGAGTGTGTAGGCAGCCTGACCTCTGAAGAGAGAGGTCACTATATATGGAGGACAGTCGGTGTATGCGGGAGCCCACAGCTGCCACGGTTTCTGCAAATCACAGGACAGAGCTGGAGACATAGCTCAGTGGCTTTCATGAGAGCCCTGGGTTCAATTGCAGTGTCATAAAGAAATAAATAAATATGCTAGATGCAGAAGGAAGCCTCTGGAAGGATGTCACAAATCCTTGAACACCTCCCACCACAGTCCATGTCCCCAGCCAGCTCTCACCTTCCTGAGCTGTAGCAGGAGGTTAGAGAGAACAGTGAATTGGTGCTACCTTGTAGTAGATCCAGATAATACACCTAGTATTGGTAAACAACCCTCATAGAACTTAAAGATGTTGGAACTGAGCCTATTTTTTTTTCTACAAGAACTAGAGAGACTTCTCTTGTCTCTGAGTTACTGGCCTCCCGTCCCCAGAGAATCTCTCTCTATATATAGCAGGAGAGAGTGAAGACTGGAGAGATTCCTCTAGTTACACAGACCTTGATTATCTAGAACCATAGCTGTGGGCTTCCTGTGTGGGCAGGTTCCTGTCCTTAACAAAGCAGAAGTAATCCACTAGATGTTCAAGACGACCTGTGCAATGGGGAGCCTGGGAGGAGGAAAGGTGTGTCGGATGAAATAATCCACCAAAGAAAGCCCAAAGCCCAGCCTGAGGAGGATTATCTGAAGTGCCCTTGCTTGGCCAGGACCAGAAAGTCTGCCTCTGCTGCTGGTTTCCTGAGGCTAGCATAGAAAGAGTTCAAAGGGGGGTTGGCATTCCCAAAAGCTGCTGAGGTGTTGGAGATTTGACTGGCCAGTGAGAAAAAGCAAAGGACAGAGAGGCCATGGGGTAAAAGGTAGGTAAAGATCAGGCCGGTTTCTGTGAGAGCAGAGAGGTGGAGGTATGGAACAGTAGCCAGCCACTGGTGAGGGAGGTTGGAAGGTCTCTGGGGACACTGGGGGGGAGGGGAGAGGGAGAAGAATAGGTTTCAGAGGTAGGTGAAATACTGTTATTTCTGTTCCCAGTAGATGCCTTAAACATTGTACTCTGGCTTTTCCCTCAGAGACAGAGACTCCATTTATGTGTGTTTCTTTTGAAGCTAAGGCGAAAGAAATACTCTATTATGACAAAAATGAGGATCTCTACTAACTCACCTGTTGGGTAATCCATGGTTTTTGCCTCATTTAACGCCAGCAACACTGCAAAAGATCTGTCTAGCCCAGAGACTCTGAAAACTCTAAGTCACACAGCTAGAATAGCCTGGATGGTTGAAGTCCACCTGGCCCTCAGAACCTTTGTTTAAAGAAGTCTTGTTCATGGCGGCCTCGGTTCTCAGAATTGTCTTGAATCCTCAAGCAGCCGCCTCCAAGCTGACAGAAAAGGCATCTGCACTCACGCGCTATGGGATGTTGGGTTGGAATGCAATTTCTGTGATCTCAACTTCTTCTGTTTCTCACATTAAATGACGTCTCAAGGCCAGGCGTGGTGGTCCCTGCCTGTTATCTTAGTTCTCAGGGGGTGAGGCAGGAAGATCATTAAGTTTGATGCGAGCCTGGGCTATGGAGTAAGATTCTGTTTCAAAACACTGACAAGAGCTGGGTGAGGAGAGGATTATCTTGCTCACATAAAATAACTGCTGTGCTGATAGTGGCCAGTAGAGGGCGCTGATAACCCCCTGCTCCTGTCTCCTTGGAGCCTGGAGGGCTGTGGGTTGGTATTAAGGTGTGGCAAGTCTAGGAGCTCCTTCGAGCGCATTTGATTTCTTCCTGGCAGGGCTGTGACTCATTAATGGGGCTAGAGCTCCGGACACTTCTGGGGGCTTTGTGGCAACCACTTCCTGTTGTGTTAGAAGATGGCGTCTCAGTGGCCTCAGCAGACCTCCCACACTGTGTAACTGGGTACAGAATACCGGCTTTCTGGGCAGAGCTGTGCCAGTTTACAGCAAACCCTGAAGTCGGTGAGACTACCGGGGTGGAAGCCTGTCACAGTGTGTAGCAGCATGCATCTGCTCCACGCATGGATAGGCAGAGCCTTTGGGAGTCAAATGGTACTCAGCTATACTCACCTCAAAACGGAAACTCACGAACAAGAACATTTTAATTGTATTTGCTGCAGATTGTGTGCTTCAGAACAGCTGCACCCAGGGGACAGAAATGACATCTCATAGACCCTTCGTGCTGCTTTTTTGCACTGTCCCCCCAGGGAGGGAGTATTTCCCTTCTATTTGCCTGGCCCACCCCTAACTGAGGGAAACCCCAGCAGCTAGTAAAGGAGAAGAGTAAAAAGGATTAGCTACAACTCACTTCAGCTTTATGTGTCCCTGGCCCTCGTCCCATGATTTTTTTTCCCATCCAGGGCTGGTGTTCCAGCTAGAAACATGCTTAAAGAACACACCACAGTCTTCTTCTTCCCCTCAGGACAGATGGCCCTCAGCTTGCCCTGCAGGCTTAAGAGCTGTCAGGCTGGTTCATAGCCTCCTCTAAGCCTTTACTACGTGGGGTATTTCTGTGAGACCTGAAGTTTGATTGACTGTCTATGCCCTTTGGGTGACCTAGAGAGCAAGTAACATGGGGACATGTTTTGAGGCTAGAAAGTTGGATTTTTAAAAGTAAACTTTCCTGGGGTATGAGAGATGTAGTCTTTAATATAGGAAATTCACTCTCAGACCCTTGCTATAGGCACAGCCCCTAAACTCTTGTCTCCATGCAAGATAGGTAAGAACGGGCTCCACGGTGAGAAGCTGGAAGCACAGACCGAGTAGGAGGTGTGGGACTCCCGCTGGCTAAGGGTCTGCGTTTCTCCTTCTTCCCCTGCAGCCCTGGCCCGCCACCGCTACATGAAGCAGGTTCAGGCCCTAGGTCCTCAGATGATGGAAAAACCCCTGTACTGGGGGGCGGACAGGAGCTCCCAAGTTTCATCTTATGCAATGAACCCGCTGCTGCAGCGAGGTAAACTTTGCCAGAAAGTCATGGGAAGGGGAGGGCAGAGGGGGAGGGCAGAGGTGCGGTCTGCCCAGAAGCATGCACACTAATGGAGTGTCTTTCGATGGAGGGTGGGAGGAAGTGGAATCCGGCTTACTAACGTGACATTTTGATGCACTGGTTCCTAGGAGGGTATTTGGAACCAGCAGTTCAGTGTGCTCCATCCTTATTTCCATTCAGATCTGTCCTTACGGTCCAGCCTTCCACAGATGCCAATGACCCAGATGGCCACTCACCCTCCAGTGGCCAATGGTGTCCTGGAATATTTGGAGAAAGAACTGCGGAACCTCAACCCCGCCCAGCCTCTGCCTCCGGATCTCAGAGCCAAATCTGGCCACCCTTGCAGCATGCTGTCCTCCCTGGGCTCCGCAGAGGTTGTGGAACGCAGAGTCATCCACCTGCCTCCCCTGATCAGAGACCCCTCCAAGACCAGCACCTCCTCACACCAACAGCGGCTCAACCCTGTTCCTTCCAGACACTGGAATCTGAATGAGGGCCGGAGGCAGCGCCATCACACCGATTTCCTCCGAGAGCTCCAGGACCAGGGAATGAGACCCTGGGCCCCGGGGAGAGGGGAGCTGGACCCCCATTGGAGTGGGAGACACCACCGCTATAGGCCCAGTGAGTCCTCCATGCCCTGGTCAGACTGGGACAGCCTGAGCGAATGTCCCTCATCCAGTGAGGCTCCTTGGCCCCCCAGACGACCAGAGCCCCGGGAAGGCGCCCAGAGACATGGGAGACGCAGGCATCACAGCTACTCACCTCCCCTACCCTCGGGCCTCAGTTCTTGGAGCTCTGAAGAGGAGAAAGAGTCGCTGCCCAGGAACTGGGGTGCCCAGCGACGTCACCATCGCCGCCGCCGCTCACAGTCTCCAAACTGGCCTGAGGAGAAACCACCCAGCTACCGTTCACTGGATGTGACTCCAGGCAAGAACAACATGAAAAAAGGGAATGAGGAGAGGCGCTTGGTGAGCCTGGGGCATCCTGTGGAGGGTCGGGCATGATCAGAGAGGCCCCTCTGCTTGTGGCCTCTGCCACAGCTGACACAGGCCCAGCAGAGTTTTCCTAGTTCTGCATAACTGACCAGACAGTCTGGGGTATTGTCTTTTCTTAGAATGAAAGGGCCAAGTCAGTGCAGGGTGCAGACAAAGGGTCTTCTCTGCCTCAGTGTTGCTTCAGCCATCTTCTCTGCCCTTGGAGGCAGGTCAGGTGGGCTCTGCTGGTACAAAGGTAAAGAACTAAGGCTCAGCGACTAAGCACCCCGTGGTGGGGAGCTGGACCTCTGGTCCCAGCTGCAGCCCTGGATCTTGACTTGGCAACCTTTTTTCTCAGAGGCCAGGTGAGAAACAGGCAGGAGGAGCTGTGAATGTTTAAGTGAGCAGCAATTATGCTGTGTGTGAGGATGAGGTCTTCCTGGTGTGTCCCGGAAGACGCATCAGACTGATGAAAACCGATCCTGGCTTCCCACTTAGGAGTAAAGTGCTGTGACCACTGAAGGTACCAGTCATTATTTGGCACTCTAAAGGGAGAGCACAGGAGGATACACGCCCACAATACCTCTGGCCTTTCTTTCTTTCTTTCTTTCTTTCTTTCTTTCTTTCTTTCTTTCTTTCTTTCTTTCTTTCTTTCTTCCTTTCTTTCTCTTTTTTAGAGGTATGATTTTTAATGCAGGTATAGTGGTCTTTAGTAATGCCAGCACTCAGAACTGCCACAAGTTCGAGGCCAGCCTGACCTACTGTATGAGATGCTATCTCAAAAGCATGAAGACTTTAAGGAACCGTTTGATAATTACCTCTCCCAAGTGACAGCTTAAACTTTATAAAAATATTCCACTACTGCTCAAACGTAAACAAACTATTTACTCAGAAGCATTTTACAGGCTACTCGTGACCAAACCCTTTTCCTCCTTTTCTTCTGCTGAGGCAGGTCTCAGGAAGCTCTGAGGGGAAGCCCCAGAGAAGGGCATCATCTCAGAACAGCAGTCTCTTCTGGGCTTTGAAGGCCACAGTTATCAGTATGTATGTATGCATGTATGTATGCATGCATGCATGTATGTATGTATGCATGTATGTATGTATGTATGCATACATGTATGTATGTATGCATGCATGTATGCATGTATGTATGTATGCATGTATGTATGTATATATGTGTGTATGTGTGTATGTATGTATGCATGTATGTATGTATGCATGTATGTGTATGTATGCATGTATGTATATATCTCAAACACATGTATGCAAAGAAGCGAGCCCCTGGGGGCAGGGCGCAAATTGAGATGGAGAGTGTAGCAGCAGGGAAGATAATGTGGCCCAGAAGGAAGGGGTGCCTATGAAATCATCAGTGGCAACCGTGTCACTTTCTCACAAGTGTCCTGTGGACACTGAGATCAACAAGCAGCAGCGAGAACAGCCCGAGGTACGGGGCTGTGTATGTTTTGCATATGTCTTACGCTCTACACAACAGCCCTGTACTGTAAGGCCCATTCGAGTTGAAGATTCGTGTGCTAATGGCCCTCTGCCCTGGTCTGGTCCCTCACACGTCCCTTTGACTATCTCAGCAGAAGCTTAAGGAGTGATCTCATAATACAGTTGCTTCTCTGTGAGGTGCTCAGTAGAATGAATTCTGGAAGAAAGCACAGAGCCTGTCAAAGCTAGGATGCCTAGAACCACTGTCACATGGCGACCTTTCTCATGTAGTGATTAAGTATACCTCTACTTAATATGATTTCCAAGTTTTTGGCTCCAACATCTGAGCCCCATTTTCCGCTAAAGTAACTTTTTTCTTTTCTTTATTTCCCTCCAGTTAAAGTATGTAGCCCTTCTAAGCCTTAGGATCTAAGAGAAGGGTACAGGACTGGCTTTAGACAACAGAGCCAGTCCTGATTCATTTAGTCCTCACAAGGCTCAGAAAGGTTGAATAACAAGGGCAAAGCACACATCAATAGAAAAAGAAGCCCGCATTCTCAAGCCTTTTTGGTAACCCACACAGTTTCCTTAGACACAAGGCAACCACTGAGCTCCATAACACTTTCTAGTGACTATGCCTTCCTAAACTTTCCCAAGCACCAGTACTTTTTTTTTTTAAACCATCAAGATGTGCACAAGAAGTAATTCTACCATCATTTTCATTTAAAGTAGTCTTTGAGAAGCAAAGATTTTGTCTAAAATAATTTTAAAATCCCCCACTGACTGGGTCTAAGTCCGGTTTCTAGATATATCACTAAATTGCATTCACCCTTCTTTTTATATTCTGACGCTGTCCATAATCCCAGGACCAAGGCTTGAGTTTGTAGATTAGTTCATTTTAAGGATCTAGTTTATTGCCTTTATAACTTTACTGTTATAGAGAGTCTCTGTGATGGCACTGAGTGCTTCCTGTACAGGTTTCTGAAGGCATTGGAGCTTGCCATTTTCAACACTTCAGACTTAGGCCACTAGATGGTGACTTTTGACTGAGTGTCACTCTCTGTTTCACTGGTCCTTTCATTGAAAGAATGTGTCACTATTAAATCAGGCTTTATCAGCGACAAGTTTACCATAACTTTTAAAAAAAACAATCCATTAAAACAATTCATCAAATACTCAGAGAAATAGGAAACAAACTAAATATTTTTAGACTCACATGAAGCCTTCTCTCTCTCAAGAATAATGCTTAATAAATAAACACAGGCAAATGCTTCTGTGCACACAACTGCCTGGTGATCTAAAATAGGTAAGATGCGCTCTCTGCTCGGTGCACAGAGAAATGCAGACCTTATGCTGTCTGTGGGAGTGCCTGCTCACTGTCTGGGAGTGCCTGCTCAGCTGACTTAGGGTGAGCTCTCACATTAGAAGCCTTTCACTCGGTAAAACTGAAGCAGGAACTTCAAGCTTTCTACTCCAGTGGCTTTAGGCTGAATAGTCCTTGTGTTTCTAAGCTCCTTCAGACTATCTCTCTTTCCAATCTTGCCCTATTGAATGAGTTCCAAGACACTCTGGCATCTTCAAAACTTGGCCCATATACATCTATTCTAGTGAGGAGAAAGCCATGGTGTTTATTTCTAAGCTAACCTGTAGTGAATACCAGGTATTATATTTTTCCCTTAAATTATTTATTAATAAAAAATGTTGTATTGGGATCTGCAATCTTCTACTTTGAGTATCCCTCGATCATGCCAGGTCTTCCTGAACAGAGTCCCTTTGTCCCAGCTCATTGTTGTCTTCTGTTGCAGAGAAGAGCATTCACTCCAGAGTATTCTGATTAGAAACCTTGGCCCTTAAACTTACTTTCCTGATAATAAGAAACATTTTTTTGAAGCAATATGATGCACGTACTTATGCAATATCTCTAGGACTGTTCATTACAGGAAAGGCGCCTTCCCTGCTCAAGTGTGATAGGGATGGTCTCACTCCTGAGCTCCAGCTGTAGATTGTCAGAAATGTAATCAAATGACCCCCCTCCCTGACATGCATGGAGAGGCTTGAGAAACATATCAAATGAGAAAACAACAACAACAACACCCAAACAGACCCAGAAATGACAAGAGATCCTTTGAAGAAAAGCCATTGAGTTTGTTTGGGAAAAGTGTGAAAAATAACTCTAGAGGAATACTGAAGTATGAAGCTAATGAAAGGGGTGGAGAGGAATGGTTCTGAGTGTAACCAGGAACAGAGCTGTCTTCGTGGTAAGTAGAGATGAAATGGGAAGTAGAAAGAAAGCGGGCCCTTTCTTCGTCTACTGAAGACTTGGCATTATTACAAAAACAACAGTGATAGGCAGAGCAAATAAGATTAGAAACTTTCAGAAACTGACAGTGGTGGAGGAAGGCCATTGAGAGGAAAAAGAATGGCCCCATGAAAGGTCGAGGAAGAACCACTTAGTGGGTTAGACCAGCTTACCTTGGGAACTGCATATGTGGGCTATAGATTGAGCTGAATGTAGTTTTTGTGTTCTTATTCCTCAGGAGAGAGAGAGCTCCCATAGTGGACGGAGTGTGGTCATTTAGTCTCCAGGCACCATACTGCTTCTTGGCTCCTACCTGCCCTCAGCATTATCAAGATTTCCACCTGCCTTGGGAGGAACACTATATAACTGTGTCTCACAGTTTGGGTATAGATTCTAAGAATCAAATAGAAGAGTTTTCAAAACAGGTGTTTGTGGGATTCATAGAAAGCTTCCCCCTTGTTCATGACCTCTGTCTATTACATGATCTCTGACTTCAGCTAGGAAAGAATCCTTCAGGAACATAGTAGCCCAAAGTGTTCAAGTAGGTCATGGTGCTCGGGACCAAAGCCTTCTCATGACAACTCAGGAATCTTTAAGAAGAAATCAAACATGTTCCAGGAACAGGAAACCTATGGAATGTTATGGGCGAATTTCCATGGGAACTCCCTGTCCTCTCTTGAACTTCTTGAGGGTCCTGAGCATTCCTGAGTTTCCAGTCCAAGCAAGTGAGCAAGCGCAGAAATTCTACAGCTCTCTGCCTTTCACAGGCTGTTTAATGCAACTCTGGAAAACCACAGGGAAGCAGTTGTTCACCAACCATATTCTTGCTTCTTTTTTCCTTCTTCTTGCTCCTTTCCCCTACATTTAATTTATTTTCTTATATATAATACTATAATAATGCTAAAATCACTTTAAGTACTTTCAAACACCATACAGTATAAATAAGAAAATTAATGTAATGGGCTGAAGATTCCACTCCAAATAAATATCTGCTTTTCTACCCTGAGTTTCTACTTCTATTCATTGATTTAAACTTATCTTCCAGTAAAGCTCAGAGAAGAATCAGGCCATGCTGAGTAGTTCCAAAAACTACCCTTCTCCAGGACTGCTGAACATTTCAGAGTTTCGATGTCCCAAGTGTTAGCATCTAGGTAGGTTTTGCCACAGACAGAGTCCCAGGAGGAAAGAGCTGAGCCTTTCCTGTGTGTAATAGGGCTATCACTGCTTTCCATATAGCTGCTTCACAGATATATTTATGATTGATGTGTAGGCTTTCTGAGTAAACTGGAAGGAGATGGTTCTAACAATATTGATATTTTACGAGATCAACAATATCTCTGTCTGTTCGGTCATGACCTCAATTTAGAGTTCATTGTGTCAACTCATCCATTTTTCTCCATAATTAAAAGTGAAAAAAAAAAAACAGGCTAAATTCCTGTGTTTGGCAGAGGTTATTTTCAGGATTTTTGAAATCTGAACTTAAATTAGGAAACAGAAAAAAAAAATAGCTAATGTAGATGTAAAAATGAGTAGTTTGTGCTACTCTGGTATGGAAAATACCATACCATACAACATAGGCCCACTTTTCAGATTATCTCTTAGCAAAGAGTGTGTCTGATGTATGTATGTATGTGTGTGTGTACATGTAGGTGTGTATGTCTATCTCTCTATATATTACGTTCTTCTTTTATATAATACATATCAATCATAATTTTTCCTTCCTCCACTCCTCCTCCCACACTCCCCTCTTCCTGGAGTCCACTTCCCTTCTATTTCCCATCAGAAAAAAGCAGGCCTTCAAGAGACAACAACCACACAGGACAAAACAAAATACAAGGCAAGGCAAAAGCCCCCACACTGAAGCTGGACAAGGCAACCTAACAGGAAGAAATGGGTCCCAAGAGTAGACAAAAGAGTCAGAGACACACCTGCTCCCAGAGGAGTCTCACAAAAACACCAAGCTAATAAGCTCAACATATAAACAAAGGGCCTGGAGCAGACCCATACAGGCCCCATGCTTGCCACTCCAGTCTCTGTGAGCTCATGATCCCTGCTTAGTGGTTTCAGTGGGCCATGTCCTCCTAGTGTCCTCCATTCCCTCTGACTTCTAAAATCCATCAGCCCCCTCTTCTACAGAATTACCTGAGCTCTGAGGGGAGGGATACAGTGGAGACCTCCTATTTGTACTTTCTCCACATAATATCTGGCTGTGGGCTTGCTCCCATCTGATGCAGAGGAAGCCTCTTTGATGACAACTGAACAATGCATCGATCTATGAGTATATCAGAATATCATTAGGAATCATTTCATTGATTTTTTTGACCAGTCCTGTTTGGTTCTACCCTAGGTCTCTAGGCTAACAAGTCTCCAGTTTCTGGCCATCCAAACAGTGTTAGACCTGGGCTCCCTCTAATTGAGTGGGCCTCAAGTTAAATCAGGCATTGGTTGGCCACTCCCACAAGTTTGTGCTATCATTATCCCAGCATATCTTTGAGGCAAGACAAGAATGTTAGTCAATGGTTCTGTGGCTGGGTTGGTAGCCCGGGTTCCCTTTCCATAGCCTGCAGAGAACCTTCTCAAGCCAAAGAGATTGGAAGGCAAGGGTGAAGGCTCTATCTAGGCACCAGCTCCACCTCTCCTTGTTCAGTGAGCTGTGTAGCTGTTGTCTTTGGAAATCCCCCCACCCCCATATTAGTTAGGATTTTGGTGCTGTGAACAGACACCATAACCAAGGCAACTCTTATAAAAACAACATTTAGTTGGGTCTGGCTTACAGGTTCAGAGATTGAGTCCAGTATCATCAAGGCAGGAGCATGACAGTGCCAGGTAGGCATGGTGCAGGAGGAACTGAGTGTTCTACATCTTCATCTGAAGGACACACACACACACACACACACACACACACACACCCCATCCTGTCAGTTTTTGGAGAACAACCCTCTTTCTTAGCATTAGCCTGGGTCAAATAGGGTCTCTCCATGGGACCCCCATGGCCAACAACTCAATTGAATTCAACCAGTCCCATCACTAGAAGCCTTGCCTACCTATAAGAGATGGCCAGTTGAGACTCTGTATCCCCATTACTAGGAGTTCTCTAGGCTCATCCTCATAAATTCCAGGAAGTTTCCACTGTTCTAGGTTTCCATTCTATTCCCATCCACCCCCAACTTTAGCCATCTCTCCCTGAATTCTCTCCCTCCATTCCTCATCCCCCACCAGATCCCTCTTGCTCCTGTCCCCATCAACCTCCAGTACGCCCATAAGATCTATTCTATTACCCTTTTCCAGGGAGATACCTGTGTCCCCCCTAGACCCTGTTCTTTACCTACCCTCTTTGGGTTTACAGATTAAAGCTTGGTTATCATTCACTTAATGACTAGTAGCCACTTATAAGTAAATAAATACCATATTTGTCTTTCTGGGTTACTTCACTTGGAGTGATTTTTTTTCTAGTTCTATCCATTTGCCTGCAAATTTCCACCATTATCCAGTAGACTTCATCCCAGAGATACAGAGATGGTTCAATATATAAAAATCGGTAAATGTAATCCACCCCATAAACACCTGAAAGAAGAAAACCTACATAATCATCCTATGATGCAGAAAAAGTCTGTGACAAAATCCAACACCCCCTCATGAGAAACATCCTGGAGAAAGTGAAAATACAAGGGATGTACTTGAACATAATAAAGACAGTTTACAGCAAGCCTGCAGCCACCATCAAATTAAACAGAAGGAAACTCAATGCACTTCCACTAAAATCAGGAACAAGACGAGGTTGTCTGCTCTTTACATATCTATTCAATATTGTAATTGAAGTTTTAGCGAAAACAATATGACAACTGAAAGAGATCAAGGAGATACAAATTGGAAAGGAGGAAATCAAAGTATGTGATAGTATATGTAAGTGACCCTGCCGCTGTTAAATACCTTCAGTGATGTGGCTGGATATAAAATTAACTAAAAAAAATAAACCAAAACCAAACAGTATCCTTCATATATACAAACAATAAACAGGCTGAGAAAGAAATCAGGGAAACAACATCTTTCACAAAAGCCTCAAATGATATAAAATATCTTAACTGCAACTCTAACCAAGCAAGTGAAAGCCCTATCTGACAAGAAATTCTTTTGAAAAGAGAAATTGAAGAAGGTATCAGAAGATGGAAAGATCTTCCATGATCATGGATCAGTAAAATTAACAGTAAAACGGCCATCCTACCCAAAGCAATCTACAAATTCAATGCAATCCCCATCAAAATTACAACACAATTCTTTACAGACCTCAAAAGGACAGTTCTCAACTTCAATATGGAAAACCAAAAGACACAGAATAGCTAAAACAATCCTGAACAATAAAAGAACTGTTGGAGGTATCATCATCCCTGATTTTCAAATTTTATAAATCTTGGAAATGTCATAAGACAAAATTCTGAAGAGTGGGGAGCAGGTCTAAGAACCTAGGCCTGGAAGGCTAGCATAGAATCAGGGCATCTTCATCTCCCAGTCAAATCATTGATCCTTCATCCTGGGCCTGGTGGAGTTACTCTGACAACCTCAAACAACAGGACCAGTGGGGAATCATGCTGAAGAAAAGCAACCAAGGAGAGGACCTCTGCTTCCACCCTCCCCCTTTTCTGAGGAGAGCTATTAGACAAATCAGAAAAGCCTCTCTGTCCCTGCAAGTCAAAGACTCTTGCCCTGCCCAGAGACACTGAGGCTATTGGGTATAAGCAGGAAAACTGACCTACTGTCCTGGTCCTAGAAGCCATTTAGAGGAACCAAGATTCTCTCCCCATTCACTGGCCCAGACAAACCAAGGCAGTTGGAGACACCATCAAGAACATTGTCTCACATCACTCTTGCTTAAGAGATATGCAACACTCTTCCAGCCCTCCTTCCCCCAGAGAGCACCAGCTGATGCCAGTTAGAGACAAAGCAGACGAGATAAACCAAGATGACTCTATAACAGCTTTGAAATAGCTGCTGGATAGTAGGCAAAGACTTGTATAGGAAAGAGAACAGGGTAACTCTATAAGATATGATCCAGAGCCTCAGATGAAATACCCAAAATATAAACTAACAGCCGAAAAAAATGGCAAAATGAATAAAAAAAGAAACCAATTGGTGGCAGCCATGAGGTGAGCCAGATGTTGTTGGAATTGTCTGAAAAGGATTTCAAAGCAAACATTGTCAAAATACTATAAAAATCAATTACAAATTTTCTAGAAACAAATAGGAAGGTAGAAAAAAACCTCAGATTTCTTTTTTTTTGAGAAGGAAATTATAGGGGCTGGGAGAGATGTCTCTGCAGTTAAGAGAATTTTCTATTCTTCCACAAGACCTGAGTTTGGTTCCCAGCACCCACATCAAGCTTCTAACTCCAGCAATGGAAGGCTCAATAAGCATGCATAGATAGTACACACACACGCAAGTGGGGGAAAGAGAGGGCATTGATAAGCATCCATAGACATCACACACACACACACACACACACACACACACACACACACACACACACACACACAGGAAGGGGAGGAAGAGAGGGCATTGATAAGCATGCGTAGATACCACACACACACACACACACACACACACACACACACACACACACACATACACACACACACACACACACCCATGATAGATAGATAGATGATAGATAGATAGATAGATAGATAGATAGATAGATAGATAGATAGACAGATAGATGGAGGCTAACAAGAGTATCCCATATACAATTCTAAATTTGACAACTTAGAAGAAATGCACCAATGCCTTGAGAACTATGTCTACCAAGATGAAATCTATAAACCAAACAGTCCTTTTACCACTAGGGAGACTAAAGTTTTATTGAAACACTCTTCAAAATCTCCAGACCCTGAAGGTCTTACTGAAGAATTCAGCTAAATCTTTGAGAGGGTGTTAACAGCCTTCTGCAATCTCTTCAAAAAAACAAAACAAAACAAACCAACCAAACAAACCAAAAAAACAAACAAACAAACAAAAAAACAAAAACAAACAAACAAAAAAAACAGAAGTGGAGGAAGCCATACAGGGAAGGCTGTGGAAAGCAAGTAAGCTTCCTGGAGATGCCCCACCATTTTGCATGGCTGTGATAGGTGAGTCATGGGAAGGCATGGCCCCAGGAGCTTCGTCCCAGGATGGCTTCTTGCTGCTGATGTGCTTTCTCATGTTTGTTATTGCTGTATTCCTCATTTTTCTGACATGGTGTGATTGGGCCACAATATATCCTTTCTGTGTATAGTCTGTTTTGATTGACTTCTGGGCATTAATTAGCCCACACTATTGGGCAAATTTCCTTCAGATCAACATGAAGATGAACTTTCATAGAATTAATGGTGTTTAAATGTATTAATGATTTTATAGAATTCCTGATTTGATTAAAATAATTTTAGGAAGTTAGAATAATTGGTAGAAAGTTTAGGTAGATGGTTTTAGTTGTTTTGGCAGAAAGATGTAAAAAAGTTAGAGTCAAGAATAGAATGTACCCCTTTCTCATAGGGGTATTTCTCTATTGTAAGTAAAGGCTACATGAGGAGAAGTTCAGTGACCTTTCATGCACTACAAGCATATAAATTGTACTAGGAAGAAGAATAGGCTTGGAACAAATGAATGATCAAGGAAAAACATTCATTCTAAGTCTGGTCCAAGGGTGAGGCCAGAGGTGTGCACTATGATAAAGTAAGGCCATGTAAAACTATTGCTTTGAACTTATAATGAGCTTATAGAATGAAACACTGCTTTGAACTTATAATTAACATCCTGCTGTAACTCCCTCTTGTGTAACATTTTATCTATGAGGTAATTTTTTTTCTTACATAGAGAACTTTTGTCTAAAAAGCTATAAAAAGCTGAAAGCAAAAATAAAATCTCGGTGTAGCTCTTTTTTACTTCATCCAGTGTGTGTATGTACGTGCATGCACCTGACTTTCTTCCTTTTTCTTTATCTCCAGCTCATGAAGAGTGAATGAGCTCCAATCCTCTGGTGGCTAGTGGCCCCTGAGTTAAAGAGTAAAGAGTCCTTTGGTTGGTGGAACATATGTAGCAGAGGGCTGCCATGTATGGCCTCAGTGGGAGAGGATGTGTCTAATCCTGTAGAGATATGATGCACCAGGATAGAGGGATGGGGGGGGGTGCTGTCTTCTTACAGATGAAGGGGATGGGGGATGGGGAATGGGAGAGGAACTCTACAAGGAGGGACCAGAGAGGGGCAGCATTTGGGATGGAAAGAAATGATGGAAGGAAGGAAGGAAGGAAGGAAGGAAGGAAGGAAGGAAGGAAGGAAGGAAGGAAGGAAGGAAGAAAGAATAAAGAGCCCTAAGTAATTAAGTTCCTATTTTGAATCCCTGCTATCAGCAGGAGCCAGTTGCCAGAAGGAAGCCATCAGCTCCGGCCCCAGAATAGTAAATGAGAGTTAAATGCCAGAAGGCAACATCTTTGGGTTTAGCCATTTCCACTGACTCTACATCCCACCTCAGTTTACCTGGGTGTCAAAGCCGATCTTTGACACAGAAGAGCAGGTAAAGTCCCTCACCCCAATTAGCAGTCCAGAACAAATCCAGAAAAGACACACTGAGGCTGCACCATCTCTCCTGAACATAGATGTACGTGCTTTTATGAATGAATTGATGACCTGTTGAGTTAATGCTTGAGACAGGGTCTTGCTGTGTAGGTTGGCCTTGCATTAGCGATCCTCCTCTTTGCTCCTCCTGAATGCTGGGATGACAGGCATGAGGTCACCAAGCCCAGTCTCATGTCTTTATTGTCTACTCTACTTTCCCATTTGAGAACCGTGTGTTCATTTCACCCTTCACTGATTCGACACTTTGTTCTTTTGTTGTTTAACTGTTTGAGTTCTTTACATATTTAATCCTCTGTCAAGAAATAGTTGGCAAACATTTTTTCCTCCATTCCCCAGGCTATTTTCATTGTTAACTATTGCCTTTTCTAGGTAGAAGTTTTTAACTTCGTGTAATCCCATTTGTCAATTCTTGCTAATATGTCCTGAGCTAGTATTGTCATTTTGAGGAAGTCCTTGCCTATGTCTGCAGCTTGCTTACACTCTTGTCTGGCAATTTAAGGTTCCATCTTACACTGAGGCCTTTGGTCCATTCTGAAATGATCTTCTGCAGCAAGCAAAGGCTCTGTCTTTATTCTCCTACATGTGTAGTATTCAGGACGATAAAGCTGGGAGAGTTAAATAGGGGAGAACAGCCAGGAGAAGTTGGAGGCAGAGGATGAAAGGTAGATTTAATCAAAATAAAATGCATCCATGAATGAAGTGGGAAAAGGCTATTTTTCCCTCAAACACCTGTACTTGGCACTTTTGCTGAGAAGCAGTTGACTGTAGGTGTGTGGGCTTATGTTAATGTTGTTCTATTTTATTCCACTGTGCCCATGTCTGGTTTTGTGCCAATTTCATGGTGTTTTTGTTACTATGACTCAGTAGTATAATTTGTTATATCCCCAATACTACTTTCTGGTGCGTCCATGTGAATTTCAGAATATTTTTTCTATTTCTGCAAAAATACCATTGGTATTTTGGTGATTACCTCCAATCTGCCAACCACTTTCAGTAATGTGACATTTTTTAATTATATTAACTTTCCTGATCCATGAACGTGGGCTATCTTTCCAGTTTTTAGTGTCTTCAATTTTTTCTGTTTAATAATTTTCATTGTTGAGGTCTTTCACCTTCTTGGTTATCGTATTTGTGTGTGTGTGTGTGTGTGTGTGTGTGTGTGTGTGTGTGTTAGGGTACAGTGCATGTAGAGAATCACCTACATCTATCTTTTTTTTAAACCTTATTCCTTCAATACAGGGTCTCTCACTGAACTGGAAGCTGACAATTTTAGCTATGCTAGTTGGTCAGTGAACCACTGAGATCCACTTGTGTCTGCCCCACAATGCTGGGTTACAGGCATGCATAACCATGTTTGGCTTTTTATGTGGGTGCTGGGGATTCAAACTCAGGTCTTCATGCTTGTAGAGTAACATTCTTACCCACTGAGCCATTTTCCCAACTGTGAATGCTATTCCTGGTTGTCAACTTGACTACATCTGAAATGAACTACAATCAAGAAAATAAAGGGCACACCTGTGATCCAGATCTTAAGGCTGGAAGACACAGGCTTCTAACCCAGATCTTGACATGGAGATCTTGAGGTATAGTGGCCATGAAAAGTTTAGGCTCAGGCAAGATAGTACACACCTTTAATCCCAGGAAATTGCAACAAGCAGATCTCTGAGGTCAAGGTCAGCATGGGACAAATCAAGTTCCAAATCTAGTCACGGTGGTACGCACCTTTAATCTGGGCCATACCTTCTGATGGAGGCCTACATAAGGACAATGGAAGAAGGAAGATTCGCTCTTCTTCGCCTACTTGCACTTACTTGCCAGCACATCTGTTGGAATCTACTTCTATAGGATTCCAACTTATACAGAAGACCAGCTGTAACACCTAGCCTGGTGGGACTGAGCTATGTTTAGATTCTAGGACTTCCCATTCACAGCTACCCACTGTTGGGTCAGTTGGAATGCAGACTGTAAGTCATTACAATAAATTCTCCTAATATACAGAGACATTCCATAAATTCTTTGACTCTAGAGAACCCTGACTAATACACTAACACTGTTTTTAAAAGTTTGTATTTTTCTCCTTGTTTCAATAAAGATTTTAAGTGTAGTTAGATGAATATCATTAGAAGTATTATCTCTGCACATGCATAATGAGTGTAATAGACATCTTTTTTTAAGATGTACTTGTGAAGATACTATTTTGTTTTGGTGTGTGTGTTGTGTGTCATATGTGTAGCACACGCATGGTGATGTGGGTGTGTGCACACACATGCATATAGAGGCCAGAGGGGGATACCTACTGTCTTCTCTCACTCATTTCCATATTACTTTGAGACAGGGTATCTCAGACAATCACCATTTTGCCTAGGCTGGGTGGCAGATGAGGTCTCAAGATTCACTTGCTCTACTATATAGTGGGTTCACAAGCACACATGGCCATGCCTGGGTTTCCACATTAGTGCCAGGGATTTGAACTCAAGTTCCCATGCTTGCATAGAAATTGAACCCTAGTCCTCTTTTAAAAACAGCAGGCGCTCCTGAGGCTGGAGAGGTGGTTCTCCAGCACTGACCCTGCTCAGTGGTTAAGAGTCCACACTGTTCTTCATGGACCCGGACTTAGTTTCCAGCACCCACATGGTGGCCCACAACCATCTGTAACTCCAGTTTCCAAGATTCTGACTCCCTCTTCTGGCCTCTATGGATACTTGGCATGGATACTGTGTATATATAAATGCAGGCAAAATAGAAATAAATAAATCTTTAAAAACCAAGACCACCAGCAAACACTCTTAATTACTGAGACATCTTTCCAATTCTTAATAAAAAAATTTTTTTCATTCAGGCACTATGTTGTAATTCTTTTTTGGGGGGGTGTCTGATAATAGATTTAGGAGCTATCTGTGTGGAGAAAGCTGTATTTACTAGCTAATACAGGTAGAGATAATGTTCCTAGAATATAAAACCTGACCATAACTTACCTGGTATTTCCTCTGCTTATTTTCCTTCCATTTAACATGAAAAAGATTAAGACTCTTATGCTGTCAAACTGTCAAATGGCTTCGTGTGAATGTAAAGCCATATGCTTGTCGAGCATTGTGAAATATGCTTGACATAATTAACTAACTCATGTCTTGAGGTGCCGGAGCTTAAAGGGAGGTCTACAAGCTTTGTCCTCCGTGAAATTTCACAAACTAAGTGCAGGGTTTTGTTTTGTTTTCCTATAGAATTATAAAAGACCAGGCAGCTTTTGATTTTTTTTTAATGTTCACATATTTTATTCAACACCATCAAAATAATGTTTTTATCAACACATAGAATACTCTCCAGTATTCTCTCATGATAAGTCATGAATCAAGTAAATATATATATATATATGTATATGTATATATATAATTTTAATCCATATAATCTCAAAAATAGAAGAAGTAATTTTAAAAATTTAAATTATATAACGAATCCTTATAGTTGAATAAAGCAAAAAATCAACCAAAAGAGTATAAAGCAGACAGAAGATAGAATGGCCTACTCCAAAGTGACCAATGAATCAAATTAAAACAAAACTTTAAAATATCCTAGAAAGAAATGAAAATTACAGCACGCTGTGACAAAATCTGGGGTATATAACAACAACTTTTTAAAAATCAGGGAGAGGGGCCGGGCAGTGGGGGCGCATGCCTTTAATCCCAGCACTTGGGAGGCAGAGGCAGGTGGATTTCTGAGTTTGAGGCCAACCTGGTCTACAGAGTGAGTTCCAGGACAGCCAGGGCTACACAGAGAAACCCTGTCTCAAAAAACCAAAAAAAAAAAAAAAAAAAAAAAAAAAAAAAGGAAAGAAAAAAAGAAAAAAAAAATCAGGGAGAGGGACATTTATAGCAATAAATGCATAAATAAAAGGAGAACTCTAAAATAGACAGCCTAAATATATACCTAAGATCTTGGGAAAAAAACTAAACTGAAAATTACTGAAAGAAAAAAAAAGATAAAAGCATTAATAAGCCCCTTATTAAAAATAATACAAAGAATAAACAAAATATGGAATGCTTTATGAATTTGCGTGTCATCCTTGTGCAGGGGCCATGCTAAACTTCTCTGTATCGTTCCAATTTTAGTATATGTGCTGCTGAAGCAAGCACTAGCTTTTGATTTTTAAGGTGATGATCAGATTTCTTTGTTTCCTTTCTGCAGAAGTTGAAGAAGATCCTTGGATAAACACAATCATTTCTGGGTTTTAAACAAAACTCTCTCTGTTTGTCCCTCTCCGTATTTCTGTCTCTCCCTCTCACCCCCCAGCTAAGGTCCCTCTTCATTTCCTCTTCCTCATCCTTTTGTTCATCTGTGCTCTCTGTCGACCACCTCGCTTCGTTGTTTTTCTCTTATTTCAGCACATGGTTCTAATTTCACTCCCCTGTAACTTCTGCTTCTTCACACTTTACCATGGTGCCAACACGTGCCACACCCCCAAATGGTTTAAGGTCTCACGACCTATGGTTGATTCTGTTTACTGTGTCTTTATTCTAAATTACTGAGAGACTGATAAGTCTATTTGGGTCAATGTCAACCTGTAGTTGAATCTTCAAGAAAGGCAGGAGTCACTTGCTAGCTAGAGATTCCTCTCTTCTGGGTTATGGATTGTGATGGGTTATAAATACTTGGCCTAGGGAGTGGCACTATTAGAAGGTGTGGCCTTGTTGGAGTAGGTGTGTCTCAGTGGGTGTGGCTACAAGACTCTAATCCTAGCTGCCTGGAAGTCAGTATTCTGCTAGCAACCTTCAGATGAAGATGTAGAACTCTCAGCTCCTCCTGCACCATGCCTGCCTGGATGCTGCCATGTTCGTGCCTTGATGATAATGGACTGAACCTCTGAACCTGTAAGCCAGCTCCAATTAAATATTGTCCTTATAAGAGTTGCCTTGGTCATGGTGTCTGTTCACAGCAGTAAAACCCTAAGACATGGATGGAGAGTTTTTGTAAGAGAAATGCTTGAATAAGGAGTATTCTATGAAGAACGTAAAAGAAACACAAGACATGGTCTTTGTCATTAGGGAATTTAATACCACATGCTCAGAGTCTTCTGTGCCTCAGTGTTCTACTTCTGGCTCCTCTTGAGTGCCTGTAAATAAGCAGTCTGGTGATTATAGGTAGTATTGTCCCAGAGTAGGCTTACAACAACAGAGCCCAAATTTACAAAGAACTGAGCTTTTTTTTTTTTTTTTTTTTTTTTTTTTTGTCTATGTATTGTATATAATTCCCTGCCCCCAAAATTCCTGGAAAATTGACTAGTATTAAGTGAGTAATAGCTTGGAACTGAGTGAAGACACAGATGTCCTTGTTGAGAGCAACCAACTAATGATTACGGTTTAAAGACAATTTCTGTGATTGAGTTGTCATTGGAAGAATAAGTCCATTTCAAGAGTACTCGGAGCTGGTTTTAACCTTGAGGAAGCAGTAGCTTGTTCCAGGAAGCCACTTTTGGCCTGAGAATTTACCCAGTATGCCTAATCAGGGAGAAGACTGCTATTTTTATTTCTATTCTACTTGCACCAAAGGTGACAGCTGCCCATTCTGTCACTGTGAAGCTGCACTAGGAAATGAAACTTTTTGCACACTATGGCAAGAAGCTCGTTGTTTTCGACAGGTGTGCAGATTTCGCCACATGGAAATTGACAAAAAAACAAAGTGAACTTCCTTGTTACTGGGAAAATCAGCCAATGTGATGTCAGAAACTAAACTGCACTTCCCATCACACCAGAAGTCGCTGTGTTCAGTTCCCACCTCCAAGCAAAACTGTGTTACCCACTGTGCCTGAGTCACAAGAAGAAGAAGTAAAGGCGAGCCAGCTCACGGTTCAACAGAGCAAATTGTCTGTTCAGTCTAACCCCTCCCCTCGGCTGCGGAGTGTGAGGAAAGCAGAGGGTTAAGAAGACGGTCCCAGCCCCACACATCCGCCTGTTGTGATCAATGCTGCAGATGAAGGTGATCAGTTTTCTGAGGAGGGCGATGAAAGCAAATCTCCCGCCCTGCAACCAACTCCTGATGTCCATAATGGATTGCGAGTGGCTTCTGCCTGCAAACCCGGAGTCAGTTTAAAGCAAGGTGAATGTTTGAATTTTGGAATAAAAACTCTTGAGGAAATTAAATCAAAGAAAATGAAGAAAAAATCCAAGAAGCAAGGTGAAGGCTCCTCGAGAGTTTCCAGTGTTTTACATCAGCCTCAGCCCAATCCAGGTCCTGAGAAGGAGAATAATCGAACTGTGGTGAGGATGGTAACTCTATCAAGCAAACAAGAAGTGCCTTTGGTTAGACTGAGTCTTACTGAGAGACTGGGGAAATGAAAACTTTCAGTAGGTGGTGACAATGATCCCCCATTAAAGCGAAGCCTTGCACAGAGGCTGGGGAAAAAAGTGGAAGCACCGGAAACTAACCTTGATAAAGCACCAAAGAAAGAGAGAATTCATAAAGCTGGTGAGATCACGTGAAGATATTGGAAGAAATTCTTCTCGAAACGTGGAGAATTGCAAAGTAAACTGAAGACAGAAGAACCTTCAGGAGTTGATGATTCTCCATCAGGAACAACACATTATTCTTCAGTGCAGAGCAAAACCTTCTCTGAGGTCCTGGCTGAAAAGAAATATCGGCAGCAGGAAATGGAAAGACAGAACTCCACAAAGGATACACGTTACCTCATGCTAACAGAAGATACCGAAGTGAAGAAGACACTTCACTTACGTCTGCCGACTGTGGCTGTTAACGAAGGACAACCAGAGGAGCCTGCAGCAAGAGCCAGATCTCTGCAGGAGGAAATTAAGTTGGAGAAGGCCCTGAGGGTGCAGCAAAGCTCTGAGAGTAGTGGCAACTCCCCACCTCAAGCTGAGGCTGTCCCAGGGTCAAAGAGGCTGCTCCGCATCACCAAGAGAGCAGGTGCAAAAGAAGAGAAAAAATTTGAACTTGAAGAGAGGTGATGCTCCTTCTCAGAGCAGTGTGACTAAGATGGAGGCTAATGAGACTTCAGATGAGACCATAAGTGATCCCACAAAACTTCCAGTCAACAGATGTGACCCTGTTAAAGAGAAACGCATAGAGACAGCAGGAGAGAGGAGTGTCACAAAAGGAGAAACCAGCCTTGTGATCTGTGCAGGGAGATGAGACTTCTTACTACATGCCAGTGGTGGGGAAGCTGGTACTCCTGCATCACTCAGCACCTGGCAAAACGGCTCCCCGCGGAGTCATCCCAGAAAGGGGAGGCAGAAACCTCTGGAATTGAGGACTCAATACTAAATGTGAAATGTGCAGCACAGACTTTGGAAAAAAGGATTACTCACCTTACCCAAAATAAATGTGAAGCCATCTGTGGTCAAGGTTGTCTCAGCTCCCAAACTGGTTCCCAAACGCAAGGCTGTGGAGGTGCACTCTGCCCTTATCGCAGCCGCGAAGCCGCTCAGCTCAGCAGTGTTCTGCAGGAAAGCCCCACCAAGAAAGCAGCCGTGGCTGTTGTCCCACTCCTCTCTGAGGATAAATCCGTGGCCATGTCTGAGACAGAAAAACTGAAAGACAGCTCTGTGCTGTCTTCAGCCCAAGTTTCTTCAGAACCTTTGCTGCCAGAAGGATCTGGCTCTTTCTCATCCCAGATGGCAACAAAACTGCGCAGGCTGAGCTCTGCCTCGACGGGAAAACCTCCACTCTCTGTGGAAGATGATTTTGAGAAACTAATATGGGAAATTTCAGGGGGCAAATTAGAAGCTGAGATCGACTTGGATCCTGGGAAAGATGAAGGCGACCTTCTGCTTGAGCTCTCAGAGATGATTGACAGCTGAAGCTGAAGAGAATAATGAGGACTCTTAAAAACAAAACAAAAAAACCTCACCAAAAACTGGACTTAGTGTCATCTATTTACCTGAGGTGTTACTTTAAGTTTCAAATTTTGCCCAAATCAAATGTATACCTCTGAAGTCCCTGTGTATGTCCTGGATTCCCTGGGGTCGGATCCCTTGGTAAATGTTTTGTTCATTTGATGCCACTGTTCATCTTTGAGAAGAAAGTTCTGTAATGCCCTTCTCTCCACATGAGACAGGGCTCCAAATGAAACACAGTGGTCCTTGAGGTGTTTGTCAGTGTGGGCTAGCTTCCCCTGCTGAATTTATTTATGTATTGTCTTAATTTTATCAGAGTTTAAAATGAAGACAGCTGCTAACCATTGCGGACCAAATGTCATGCTATCACTAAACAAAAGACCCACTCAGTCTGTGTTAAATTGTATGTCTTTTTAAAGGTATTTGGAGATTCCTCTAAGCTTTAAAGAGGGCCAGGCAGCTCGAGAACCTGAGATACGGACATAACTCTGGAGTTGGTCCTGTTGTATTAGCTGCTCCATAAACCTCTGAAGAGCAATAGCTAAGTTATTATTACTGTAATATTTAAAGGGCTTTAAAGTGTCTCAGGGTCCCCTGAAACTAATGTTCTATTTCTGGGACTCCCTGGATTCTTTATAAGAGATCGTGATATGACTAGGGAAATTCTTTTTTTAGTATGAAAATTGTCCCTTCAATACCTTTCTCTTACTGGCATTGAATTATCACAGAGACAGAAAATTGGTAATTTTTAAAAAATTTCTAACTCTCCCAGGAAACTCCTCTTACCTAGTATTTATCTGATGTGCTTTAACCGTGGGAGGAGGGGGAAACCTCAAGCTGTGCCCTTCCCCCAGCCTGGAGCAGGCTAAATTTTTTTTCCTATTTAGTGTTCGCCATAGTTGGACCCAGGTGGAGTCTTTCACCTTGCCACACCTGCAGTTGCCTGCTGAGATTGCTTTGCAACTCAATCCAGCTGAAACAAAGGATGGGGTCTGTGGGCTTTCCCTATATAACAGCAGTGCTGAATATTAAACGTTGAGCCTTGATCAGAACCTTCTCTTGGCTTCATCCTTCTCTCGCACCCCGTCCTTTTCATTTCCACCCCTCCCTTTCAGGTAACCCAGTTCATCCATGGCCGCTGGACGGCTACCTCAAGCTGCCAGTATTGATCTACAGACTGTAGCAGTACACTGGGATGTACTGTCATAGGGATGGCAAGATGCTCTGGGGTGTGTTGGATACCTCCAGTTTCTTCAATTCTGGATTGAGTTTTCTTTTCTTAATGTTGGTCTTCTTCATATCACCTCAAGGTTTAGACTTGTGAAGGAACAAGTCTGATGAGGGTAATAGTCTTGAAATGAGACACTGTACAGAATTGGAAGAAGGTAAGAAAAGACTTGTTCATTGTGCTACTTTCTGTAGGTGGCCAGTTTGTTTCTCATAGGGAAATCCTGGATCACCTGTCATGTTGGCTCCTAAGGAATTGCTGTTGTAAGTGGCTCATCAAGAGTTGAAGTTCATGCAGCCTTGTTGGGAATATGGAAAAGGAAGAAAGCCACAGGACTGCTCATTCAGTCTGGGAAGATCTGGATGATTCTGCACATGCAAAAATGACTTGAAGTTTCTGTATAGACACTTGTACCAATCCGTCTTCAGCTGACTGAATGTTGTATGACAGCCCTTCTCCAAAGCAGAGGTGGAAGCTTCTGGTTTCACCACACATTTTATAAACACATTTCCTTTTTTGAATTGGCCTATAGATTGTAGGTCTCTTGTATATAACCTCTATTCTTTTGCTTTAAAAAAAAAAGTCTGTTCATATTTAATGCTCTGTATTAGTCAATGATTTGTGTCCAACATTATTTGAACCATTTGCCATTAACGAAAGAGAAATACTTATTTGTGTTTTAAATAAAACTGATATAGGGGGAAAAAAAGGAGTTGTTATCTCTCTTTGATCCTAGGCTCAGAGAAATTAAGGATATTTGTATAAAAACCATGGTAGTAGATAGCAGAAGGAAAATCCAAGTGACTGAATGAAAGTGTCATGCCACTGAGGACCCGGGTGGAGCTGCTGACATGGGGTGGCTCACTAAGGAGCTGTCAGCAAGGTGGTGTGCGATGTTGTCTTACAACAAGAGCCCATCGAGGTGGCTGAACTCTCCGAGGCATGGCCAGCAGGTGGCAGGAAGCTCTTACCTCTGAGGACAATGATGGGGCCAAGATAGGATAGTTAAGTTGCTGAAGAAAAGCAGTTCCACCCTAGTATGCTCACAAATTATCTAACGAGTCTGAAGGTTAAAATGAGCCTGTTGGTGGCTCTGACAAATACTTCAAGATTCTATGACAGAAATGACATAGGAAAAGAAGGAATCAAATATATGCAACTTCAGTGTAAAGGACATACATTCTCCCTATGTATCCCTATGTCTCACTATGGAGAATACTGAGACATTCATTCACCTGTGTGAGAGTTTTAATGAAGGAAACCCATCTGAACTTATAAGTGTTCACTGCACCCATGTCTTCAACCTTACTGGTTTCCTTATATGTGCCTTCTTGGTGGAGAAAATGAATTGGAGCATTGAAGCAGCGGTTGTTACATTTGCCCAAGCCAGACCACCAGGAATCTATGAGTGATTATTTGAAGGAACTTTTCATCGCTACGGGCATATAGAAGAAGCACCAGCACCACCTGTGTTGCCAGATTGGCGTTTTGAGGAGGAGGAGGAGGAAGATGAGAATGAAGATGGAAAAAAGGACTCAGAACCAGGGTCAAGTGCTTCCTTTGGTAAAAGGAGAAAAGAATGGTTAAAACTGGGAGCTATTTTCTTGGAAGGCATAACTGTTAAAGGTATAACTCAAGTAACAACTCAACCAAAGTTAGGAGAGGTAAAGCAGAAATGTCATCAGTTCTGTGGCTGAGAACGGTTTGGGTTCCCTAGAGCACAGTCTGTCTTCATGGACAAGCAAAATATTCTATTTTTAGAGCAGAAGCCATACAAAGTAAGCTGGGAAGCAGACGGTACTCGTTACATGATGTTGAGTGATGGCACCAGTGAAGTTTTTATGATTGACAGAGATATTCAGTTTTTCATGTTTCAAATCTGGAATTTCCATTTCACAAAGATCTTCAAATGCATTTATCAAATACCCTTTTGGATGGGGAAATGATCATTGACAAAGTAAACAGACAGGCCATTCCAAGATATTTGATATATGATATAGTTAAGTTCAATGCACGACCAGTTGGAGATTGTAATTTTAATATTCATCTCTAGTGTATTAAATGTGAAATTATAAGTCCACAACATGAAAAAATGAAGACTGGGCTTATTGACAAAACACAGGAACCATTTAGTGACAGGAACCATTTTTTGACATCAATATTTCAAGAAAGCTTCTGGAAGGAAACTTTGCCAAAGAAATCAGCCATGAAATAGATGGACATGTTTTTTAACCTATTGGAAAATACAAACTCGGTCGATGTGATGACATTTTGAAATGGAAACCTTCCAGTCTAAACTCTGTGGATTTTTTACTTAAGATAACAGAACAGGAGGAGAAGGGTTGCTTCCACGGGATGTTGGCCTTCTCTATGTTGGAGGTTATGAAAGACCCTTTGCACAAATAAAGGTTACAAAAGAACCTAAACAGTACAATGACAAAATTATAGAATGCACATTTGAGAACAACAGCTGGGTCTTCATGAGACAGAGAATAGACAAGAGTTTCCCAAATGCCTAAACATAGCCATGGCTGTGTGCAATAGCATCTCCAACCCTGTCACCAAGGAGATGCTGTTTGAGTTCATTGACAGATGTGCAGCAGCTGCCCAAGGACAGAAGAGAAAGTATCCTCTGGAACCCAACATGGAGCTCATAGCACCCTCACCGCCCAAAAGATTGCACCAGCCAACCTAGTCCCCGTCTCTTATCCCATGCTCAAGAGGAAAGAAGAACGGGAACAAGTTGTCCCCGGAGAGGCTCCACCAGCAGCTGACTCTGACAGATACAGACACCCACAGTCAAACAGTGGATGGAGCTTAGGGATTCTTACAGAAGAACAGGAAAAAGGATTGTGGCCCAGAGGGGATAGGAACTCCACAGGAAGACCAACAGAGTCAACTAACCTGAACCCTTGGGGCTCTCAGAGCCTGAACCACCAACCAAAGAACATACCCAGGCTGGACCTAGGTCTCCCCGCACATATGTAACAGCTGCATAGCTTGGTCTTCATGTGGGTCCTGAACAACTAGAGCGGGGCTATTCCAAAAGCTGTTGCTTGTACATGAGATATGTTCTAGCTGGGCTGTCTTGTCTGGCCTCAGTGGGAGAGGAAGTGCTTAGATCTGAAGTGTCAGGGTGGGGGGATACCCAGGAGGCCCCCACCCACCCTGATGAGAAGGGAAGGAAGGAAGGATTGTGGGAGGGGGTGACCAGGAGGGGTGCAGTGACCGGGATGTAAAGTGAACAAGTAAAAAAATAAAAACAATTAGATTAAAAAAAAAGAAAAAAAAGAAATCCAAGAGTCTTACTCTAAAGTCTATGTTCTTGCCAGTAAGGAAACAAAGCTGATTATCCAAGCAAAGCAAGAACGAGCTTACCTTGAGTTCAGATTAAGGGCCTGCTACCATAAGATGGCATCTGAGCTAAAGACGTCAGCTATGTTAAAGGTGGGTTGAGCTAACTGTCGTTTTTTGGTTTGTTTGTTGAGTTCAGCTTAGGATACTGGCTACATGCCTTTACTCAGGCTACACGTTGCAACCTAAGTCTATGTATCTTTGTACAGACCTCATAGTTTCTCAGGGACCACAGAAGACCGAACAAGCCTTCCCCTGTTGCCATACCAAATCTTTCTGTCACCCCCAATGAGCCCTCTACCATAATCTTTGGAAAAACTAAAAAGGTCAACAAGACAGAACAAAAATTGTATTTGACATTTTAGCAAGTGTGTTGGGTACAAAAAAGGGAGGTGGTTCTTCTAGTGGCAGATTGCAATCTCGTGAAAGACTTCTGTGACCTGAAGAGATATGAAGACATCTCTCTCTCTCTCTCTCTCTCTCTCTCTCTCTCTCTCTCTCTCTCTCTCTCTCTCAGCAAGAAACAAAGAGATTCTGTGGCAATATATATTTAGAAAGAGGATTTATTAAAATAACTTGCAGGCTGTGATCACAGCTAGTTGAACAATGGCTGTTTATCAGTGGAAGGTCCAAGAATCCTCAGTGTGTTATTCAGTCCACAAGGCTGGATGTCTCAGCTGGTCTTCGGTATATGTCAGAATTCCGAAGAAGTAGGCTCCAATGCCAGTGAAGGAATGCACTTGCCAGCAAGAGCAAATAAGCAAGAGAGCAAACTTCCTTCTTCCCTGTCCTTATATAAACTGCCACCTGGAGGTGTGGCCCAGATTAAAGGTGGCTCTTCCCACCTCAAAAGATCCCCCTTAAAAGTGGATCTTCCCACTTCAAGTGATTTAATTAAGGAAAAAAAAATTCCTTACAGGTATTCCCAGCTGCTTGGGTTTTAGATGATTCCAGATGTAGTCAAGTTGACACAAAATATAGCCATCACAGTGTCCAGGCACTCCAGTGCTCCTTGTATAAAGCAAAGTGAAACAAACTGGCCATAGTACTGTAAACAAAGAAAGATCTCTGGATAGGAAGAAGATGGGAGTTGGGGGCTTCTCAGGGATCTTGGAATTAGTGCATGATGGTAAATTTCCTAGAGTTTCCCTTTTGCCTCCTTCATATACCACACTGGGTGTTCATTGCAGTGTTCCTTACAACGGGAAACCACCAACACAAGCAGCCACCAAAGTTCTCCACGTGTATTCTTGTTTTTCTTTGCATTTGTTCTCAGGCACACTGATGTCACAAAGAAGAAATAGCTTCATCCTTTCAGAGTTTACTTCAATGGTGTGTCAGATGACTCTAGAGCAGTTCATCTGTGACTAGTAAACCCCATGTCTCCAACATGACACCCAGCACCGATGAATAGTAGTTAGTTTTCAAATCTAGCTTGCAAGAAAATACACTGTTCTTTGCCTAGTGTGAGTCCTGGACTCAATTCCCTGGCATGCTTTTAAATAATTATTTTCATGAGTTGGGTGGTTTCCTCACATGCACACATCTGGTATCCTTTGCAACACCCAGCTGGGACCTCATGCGATCTCTAGGATCCTCATGCTGGTGCTCTGGCCTATGAATTCTAGCTGCTCTGGTCTTTGTGAACTTATTTCAGTGCATTCAGTGAGCTAGTTAAGTTCTCCCTCCTTATCTCTGTAAAGGTAGTAAACTCAAGAAGTTGTATGGCTTGTTTCTTTCACTCCCCATCTCAGGGATTACTGACCCAGTTGTCAGGAATCCAGTGTCTTTAAACTTAGATTCTGTCTGGTTGGTTTGTTTGAGGCGAGATGGTAAATCCTACTCCTGCTCTTTTATCTTGGCTAGAAGCCAGAGACTCTGCTTACATTTGGAAATGTGTTCTGAAAGCTGATATGTGTGTATGAATTAATGACTCTGCAATAGGAGTGTTAGCTATTAAAGCTATTTCGAAATAAACCCCAGTGTGGACAGAAAAAAAAAAAAAAAAAAAAAAACCAAAAACCCTAGGGAGAGACATAAGGAAATGTGTGAAAGGGGCTTGTAGAAAATTATGAAGCTTTATATTGTAAGATACCAAACCTGCTAAATACACAAAGGAATTTGCCATGTGTTCTGAGTAAAGATATTCACCATAAGGGTGTTGGTTTTCTTGTGAAATGGTCTATACTTTAATGTATGTCCATATCTAGCTGATGCATTCTTGACATTTTGGTTGATTTAAATTTTTCTTCACATGTTAATATTAAGTTTGTGTGACCTTCTGAGTTTTAAAAAAATATGTCTATTTAGTCTCTGAAAATGTACTATATGTATACCATATACTTTGATTATATCTGTACCCCTGTAACTCTTCCAATTTCCCTCCGAACTCCTAGCACATATGCCTCCCAACTTCGTGTCCTGTTTGCTTGTTTGTTTACTGTTAACCCATTGAGTCAATTTCTGTTGCCCTTATGGACCAGGGTGTGAGGTTTGACTATGTGCAGATCCCAGCTTCTGAATCCTGGTACATTTAGGGTCAGATAGCTCTTTGTTGTAGAGAAAGGGGCTGTCTGTACTGTCTAGAATAATAAAAAGCATCCCAGTAGACACCCAAAGCAATTGTGATAAATAAGTTAATTTCGGTAAATAACGTGGTAACAAAATGTCTTGGACCTTGCAGAATCATTCTGTGGAGAATGGTTGGTGTAGTCAGCGTGCCTCCTCCACCACACGCAGCAACTCCATCAGCTGAAGCACTTTCTCGTGCTTCTCTGTTATAGTCAGCAGATCCCCTGTCTCAACCCTAGCAACCAGTGATGTGTTTCTCAGCCTTATAGTTCTGCCTTTTCCAGCAGTCAGAGGAGTAAGCAGCATGTGGTCTTTGGATATGGCTTCTTTCACTTAGCAGAGTACAGCTACCATTCATCTATTAGGTATAGATACAGGTCTCTCTAGGAAAACCAGTTCAGTTCCTTGTTTCTTCTTCTCCTCCTCCTCCTCTTCCTCCTCTTCCTCCTGCTCCTCCCCCTCTTCCTCCTCCTCTTCCTCCTCCTCCTGCTCCTCCTGCTCCTGCTCCTCCTCCTTCTGTTCCATTGTGTGAGCATTCCACAGTTCATCTGTTCATCTGATGTAGGACAGTTCCAACTCTTCTAGCTTGGGGTAAATACAACAAAAGTTGCTATAAAAATTTATACACAGGTTTTACTTTGAACACAGGTTTCCTGTTCCTTGAGGAAACAACTAGACAATTTATGGGTTATATTAATTTATGCATATGAATCTGCTTAACTTATTTATAAAGTTCAACTTTATAAGAAACTGCCATACTGTTTTTGAAAATGACTGCAATGTTTTACACTTCCACAGACAATGAAGGAACGTCCTTGTTGCTCTTTGACCTCTCAACTGACATTGAATTTTTAGTTTTGTCTAGTAAATGCTTTAATAGATGTGTAGTGGTCTCTAACTATGAGATCAAAGGTTCAGTTAGCCAATTTGCCCATTTTTCAGTTGTATACACTGTTTACATTGAAGAGAGTAACGAGAAAGCCACAGAGGGATGTGTTGACTGTGACTGTATTTAAAATATAAAATCAAATAATATGTTGTTTTGCATGCAAATACCTTATTGTGGTTTTAAGTTTCCATTTGTCCTAGTGGCTAATAATACTGTCTTTGTTATGTACTTATTTGCCATCTGTTTTAGAAATGTTTCTTCATTTTTTTCCTTATTTCTAGTTCATTTACTTTATCAGTGTCAAGTTTAGAGGGTTATAGATATTAGCCTTTTACTGGAAATTTAGTTTGCAATTTTATTGTGTTGTTTGCCTTGTCTGTAATTTGTCTTTCAATAATGTCTCATGAGTTTTCCCAAAAAAAACTTTTGACAAAGTTTAATTTTCCCACTTTCCTTTTATAAATCATGCATGTCAACTTTAAAAACTCTTGGACTAAGCCTATATCCTGAATATTTTCCTCTAGTGATTTTTTTCATGAAATTGTATCATTTATTAATTATATGCAAACCTATGAATTCTGAATTAATTTCTGTACCAAGTATAAATTTAAAGAAATCTTTGTTGTTGAGTTTGATTTTTTTTTGGTCATTTTTGAGAAGGGTTGTATATTTGTTTGATGTCTACTGAACTGTTTTTGTTTGTCTATCAAACTTCAATGAGATGACACACAACTGGAGAATGTTGGTGAACAAACTAAGAAGCTCTATAGGTGAAATCTAATGAAGTTGGCTTCAGCCTCTTAGTCTGAAGAGGCTTTTAAAGGTCTATTCGAGGGGCTGCAGAAATGACTCTGTGGTTAAGAGCACTGACTGCTCTTCTGTTATTCTGGTCCAAGTTTGACTCCCAGCACTCACTTGATGACTCACAGCGGTTTGTAACCCCATTTCCAGGGGGATACTCTGGCTTCTAACAGTACCTGGAACATCTGGGTATGCAGACTCATGTGCAGGCAAAACTCCTATACACATTTAATTCAATGTAAAAATCTATCTAGTGCAAAGGCACCAGAAGAGCTGGCATTAACTTTGAATCATTCTGTCTTTTGTTAATACCATGCTATAATTCTCCAAATGAGCATTGCAATTTCCTCCTCCTCTTCTGATTTGAAACCATGCAAAACTAAAAACTGCCCACTGAATCTAAGTGCTGCAGCTCTGAGGGGGAAAGGTATTGCAAAACTCATACAAGAGCTTTATTGAGAAAGACACAGGATAGCTGCCTCTGCTCAGATAAGAGGCAGTAGGAAAGTGAACAGGAGGCAGGCTTATACACAGTTCCTTGGTGTGTGTGTGTGTGTGTGTGTGTGTGTGTGTGTGTGTGTGTGTGCGCCCAGGATGGATATTGGTGGGATTTTAAGTCAAGCCTAGGGATTGGTGGGATTTCAAGCTCAGGGATTGGTGGGGTTTTGTGAGTTTCAAACCCAGAAGTGGATTTGGACCTTTTACCCTACATAGAGTCCCTGAAAACCAAAGACTTATAACTATTTGCCTGTCTTTTGTTGTTTGTGATAGTATTTTATTTTGGGGGTATAATGTTTTTAAGACAAGGTTTCTCTATTCAGACTGGCCTAGAACTCACAGAAATCCACCTGCCTCTACCTCCCAAGTGCTGGGATTAAACCCCAACACTCAGCCTTGCGCTAGTGTTTGATGCTATAAAAGTGTCTCTTGGTAAACAGCCATGTACTAGAACCACCTAGAGACATATGTTTGAAATGATGTATGCTCACTTCCAGGATGAGCCATAGTCTCAGGACTGGTTCAATAACATCAGGACAGTCTACCAGTGTGGCTGTAAATACATGAAATTTTCTAAAAATGAACATTTTTAAGGATGGCTAATGGAGCAGAATTTGCAGCATAATAATTATTTCCAGTTAAATGCCCATGGTGGGGGGAAGGGGAAAGGAGAAACAAGAAGGGCTTTTTAGGTTGTTAAGGTAGCCCAATAGGTAAAGGCACTTGCAACAAGCCTGACAACCTGAGCTGGATCCCCAGAATCCACAAGGTAGAAGAGGTGAACAGACCTTTGTAAGTTGTCCTCTGACCTTTAGATGCCCTAGCATGCTTGCCCTGCCCCCAAACCAAACAAGATGTTAAAAGAAAAGAGTAAGTAAATCTCTTTGGTTTTCCTGTTCCTCTCAAAGCCGAGGATAAATTTATCAAGCCTCCCCTCCTCACCCGACAGGAATAAGACAGGGTGATTGTAGGGCTAACTTCCGGCCACCCTTAGCCTGGATGTGAGCACCAGACAACTGTTTAACAAGCTTTTCTAACCAGCTCTCACTGGCTGTGTATTTGCCTTCCCACAGTCTGCTGCTTACAGAGAAGCAAAGTCCCTTTCTTGTTAAGGCTTTGTTGATCAAAGGGGACACTGTGTAAACATGACTCTCTGAGATCCACCCAATTCTTTGGCATCAGCATGCATACCTGAGTCAAACGACTGCTTAAAGAAACGGTGTAGACAAGTTGAACTTTGTAGAGTTTAACAGAGCAAGGAACAATTCACAAACTGGGCAGCTCTTGGAATGAGAAGTCCAGGGAGGTGAGTTGGATGTGTGGGCAGGTGGCATTTACAGCTAGAATAGGGGAAGAGAGGTACAGAGAATTGACATTTTTTTGTTTACACGTGGTCTGATCATTTGGTTGACTGTGATTTGTGAAGTCTGGCCAAGAGTCAGCAATTTGTCACATAAGTATAGCCCTAAATTAGGCTTTAAGTTAATTTACATACCACGTTAGGTTATGGTTCCTTAGAGCAGGATTCAGATACAAAAGTATTTTTAGGCCAAAGTCAGTTTTATACAAACTTCTTCAAAAGACAGTGTCTACTGAGAAGACAAAGTATGGAAAGGAAGGAAATTAGAAAAAAAATTTTTGATAAAGGATATGTATCCAACTTGTACTGAGAACAGTTTAAACTCAGTAAGACGAAAACAATGACCCAGTTTAAAAATAGATAGAAGAGGTATATAGACAGTAAATTTACCAAAGAAGACATCCAGTCATAAAATGAGATGTACATCTCAGGATCAGAACCACATGTCATTAAGGAACTGCAAATAAAAAAATGAGATACCAGAAGATACATATAAATTCAAAGCACTGAGGACACCAAATGCTGATGAGACTCCTTTTCCCTTTCTACCTTCCTGTGGGTTATAGGTACATGTTTTTAAGAATTCCATTTTGATGTTTCCAGTACATCTCTCTGAATAACTTTTTAAAAAAGATTTATGTTTTATGTGTATGGGTATTTACCTTCATGTTACATGCATACCATTTACAAGCCTGGTGCCCAAGGAATCCAGAATGTGGCATCAGATCCCCTAAAACTGGAATCTTTCTATGAACTGCCATGTGAGCACTGAAAACTGAACCCAGGCCCTCTGCAAGAGCAGCAGGTGCTCTTACCACTGGGCCTTCTCACCAGCCCCTCAGTCTAGTTTTCAGGGGTTGCTGTAGGTATTGAGTTCTAACCATCATTGTGATTGCTATTGTATAGAATCTGGTGATGTTATAAAAACATCTCGCTTATGTTCTAAGAAACTGGAACTTCTGCTGAACCTCATAGCTAGAGTTAATAAAACACCCTGAACTCACTTAAGACTTAAGACTGCTAGCCTACTGTGTACTCAAACTATTTGTCTGATCTTCCTATAAGACAACAATGTAACAACCAATCTTACTTGGCTTGGAATTACTTATTTGCCCATACAATCAATTTTAACATCCTATGCTACAATCTTAAATTATGTAGTCTTCCATGCCCCTACCCTGGACAACATGTGTATCACTTGCTGGAAGCAGAGATTACAGAAGTTGAAAGTAACTTCCTAAAATCTCCTATAAAGATTAAAAGCAAATATTTATGGATATTGGTTGATAGACAATGATGTTTGCTGTCTGGGTCAGTTGGAATCAGTCGGAGACAGTGACTTAATCCTTTGTACAAACGGTTCAAGTTTTCTGCCACCTATCCCATGTGATGCTTTCTATGCTGTTCAGTTAACAGAGAGAAGCCTTTTGTGAGGGAGATCCAGACATCACTCACATACACAGACACATACAACAGACAGACACCACTTACACACACAGCTCATGCAACAGACAAACACACATAGGGATAGACACACACAGACACCTACAGGAACAGATGTTCCTAAGACATCCTTCAAGCAGACACAGATTCAAATGCATGTAACAGACAGAGGATGAAGGAGAGTCTCTGGACTAGCCCTTGGATTATACTCCAAAGGGAGGGGCTTTTATTTATTTCCTTAGTGGACACTTGATGGTAACTTGGAATTAATCACTAATGCATTCTAATTGGTGAATAGAATATATAAATTTTACTTTAAAAATTCAAATGGAATGTTACCATGCCGTTAGAAACTGATGACAGCTCATGAACTTCAGTGGAAACATCTGGTTTGTCCCATGAATCAAGAGAATTATGACCTGGCTTCAAGGTCAAGCCATTTTAGGTCATTGCGACTTATTTTCCCATAGGAGATGCTGTGAGGATCTATGTGTGTCTGTCTGTTGCATGAGCTGTGTGTGTAAGTGGTGTCTGTCTGTTGTATGTGTCTGTGTATGTGAATGATGTCTGGATCTCCCTCACAAAAGGCTTCTCTCTGTTAACTGAACAGCATAGAAACATCACATGGGATACGTAGCAGAAAACTTGATGGTTAGTACTAAGCATTTTGCACTAGAAAAGCTAGGCACTAACTGAGTATAGCGCCCCCTCTTGGCTCATTAAACTGCTGTTTTATGGGCATACCCAGACAATCCTTAGTTGTAGAAGGCTTTAGATTGCCAGGGTAGTGAGGAAACATTTGGGGCTTTGGGAAACGACGGTTTACTAATGAGAACAGAAGAAATCCAGAAGGTGCCATAGCAAACATGATGGTCCAAGCCCTAAGATTAAGAATTGTTATCAGGGGTAAAGTGTTTAGCACAAATCCTAGATCTCAGCAAGCACTCAGTCCCTTAGATGGTGTCTGCTCCATCTTCCTCCCTCCCTCTCATCCTCCTTCCTTCCACATTGCTCCTTATTCCTCCAGTTCTCTCTCTCTCTCTCTCTCTCTCTCTCTCTCTCTCTTTTCAGTGTATTGGATATTCCAAAGCAAATGTCTACCATATTGAATACAAAGCTTTTTATCTATCTAAACTTTTAATCACAGGCGAGACTACACTATGGTTTTCCAAATTTGTTTGTGTCTTCTGATATATCAGTGCCTATTTTTTATGTTCTAGGCCAAAAAGGATTACTAAACTATTCTATTTTTCTTAAGTCCAAACAATGGAATAAATATATGTGAACAACCTCATAGCCATGTGGGGGAAAATACACATAAACTGAAAGGCAAAATAGTATTTTCATTTAGTTCTTAAATAACAACAGTTAGTTACCATGGGATGTGTGTATTTGTTGAGTGTGGAGCAAATTCTTTAACTCTAGAATCAGGTCAGACAACGCCATCTTTGTTTTCTGTTCTGCATAATTTTTTGACTTGTCTTTCCTTTTTTTAAAAAAAAAAAATATAGCAAGCAACAAAACAACAGTTCTGTAACGATAAGTTGCTGTTAGGAATATAACCCTACTCAGTGTTGAAACTGTGGCCTTTCTTGAGATAGTGGTTTATATAATGCCCAAGTGATTTTGCTGCTTTTGAAAATTCAAAATGTCTCTTGTACTATGACTTTGTCACAGTGCCCTCATAGTATCTTGGTACACATTTTGGAGAAATACTGAATGAGTTAAACAGTAATTACTATTAGTTGGAATCAGATATTGACTAAAACGTCATAGATCAAAGGACCAAATCTCATCTCACCGTGTTTACTTTGGGTTTCACAAAACAAATGGTCACTTGGGTGGACTGCCAGTGATTCACAGCCTCTATGCGTTTAGGTAATGGGTGCAATGTAGAGTTTCAAGAGAAATAAGAACATTTCTGTATAACAATAGCCCTTACCTAAGGCAGCATCAGTGGTGTTCTCTGCCAACGCTGAACTAAGAGGGACGCAGGAAATGCTCTAGACTCTAGAAGAATGTCATGTGACACAAAGCAATGACCTGTGAAGAGGCTAGATGGTTGAGCAGTCTTCAGAGTTTGAAAGTAGGGTGTTTTAAACAACGGCTGGAATATTCTAGAAATTCAGATACTGTTCTGGTGGAAGCCCTAGTTCCAGGTTACTGTCCTGATAATTGAGAGCAATGGCCTCCCCTTGGGCTCCTGGTGAGCCTTTGACACTGGTCAGTTTTACAAACACACAAAGATAGGCATATGTACTAAGACTGGACACCTTTATTATATCTGCTGTTTCTATAAGGAAGAGAAATCCTCCTGTGTATGAGTATTTGTTGGTTGATTTATAAAACTGCATGTGTCTTTATATTTTTCCGCTGTCTTCAACAAGTTTATTGCCCAATTTGAGAAGCAGAAACGCACACCACATGTTGTTTACACACATGTCATCTATAAAGTGAGGGATGTTGACACCCACTCCAAAGTGGTATAAGAGATGGCTAGACTACTTCAGAAAGAAGATGAAGAACTGAGGAAGTTCAGGCAAGAGTAGTATAGACAATGAAAGACAGGAATTATAAAAACAATGAGGTTTGTAGCAAGTATTGCATAATATTTTGGGGAAATGATAAGTAGTTACTGTGGCTGAGTGGATGGACCTGGAGGATGTAGAAGTTAAAAATAGAAAGTCGAGCATAACCAGGGTGCTGCACTTCCCTGTCCTTCGTGGGCTGTGGGGCCTTTTGTTATTTATTTTTTTCTGCTGAATTTGTACAAAGCCTCAGAGTCCCTCTCAACAGAGTTCTCTTTGAAGCCACTACGAAGCAATTGGGACCAACATTTGAGATGGAGCAATCCGCCATTCCCCGTCTGGCCTAATGTTCTATGCTTACATGCGTTTTGCTGTTGTTGTTTGTTCATAAATATTTTAAAAGATAGAGTTTTGTAACTCTTAGTGATCTACTAAGTTGATTTTGAGTTATAAATGTCAAATGTTCTGCTTTGGAGGCTTTAATATATTAGTATACCTTATTCAAAAGGAAATTGGGGGCTTGGGAGATGTCTCAGTGGTTAAGCATGTTTGGTGAGCAAGCATGAGGATCTGAATTCAAATCCCCAGAACACACGTTAAAAAGCTAACCATAGTTATGTGCCTCTGACTCTGATGCTATGGGGTAGGGATGGACATAGGAGGCTTGCTGCAGCTTACTGGCCAGCAGCCTGCTCCAGGTTTAGTGAGAGACCCTGACATCGGAAAATAAGGTGGAAAGTGATGGAAAATGACACCCAGCACCCTCTTCTGGCACGCACATACACATACACACACACACATGCACACACACACACACACACACACACACACACACACACACACACACACCAGCAGGCACCTACCACATACATACACACACAGATGCATATACACACACCAGCAAGCACAACACCTACATACACAACACACACACACTCAAATGATAATACAATAAAGGAATATGTATATACGTGTGCACATGGACTTACACATATAAAAGGCATCGAGTATCTTTCTCTACCTTCTTTACCTTAATTTTGAGACAGTGTCTCTCACTGAACCTGGAGTTCTCTGTTTTGACTAGACTGGCTGCCCGGTGAGTCCCTGGAGTCTGCCCATCTCACCGACATCCCCAGCCTTTATGTAGATATGGGGAACCCAAACTCAGGTCCTGGTGCTTGTGCAACAAACACCGCACCCACTGAGTCATCTCCCCGCCCCCATAGTCTCCAGGCCCCACAGGCTTCAGTCCCTAAATTTCTCTAAATGAGTCTTCTATCTCCTGTACTCTTCCGGTGCTGTTTATCTTCTCACCACATCATTGCTGGCCTAAGATCTACTCACCAAGACCTCACAAGTTGTCAGTCAGGATGTGAAAGGCAACTTTGAGCATAGGTAGAGTGGATTGTTAATTTTTTTGTTTCTTCCTCAGCTAATTCAACAAATGGCACACAGTAGAACTCAAAATATGAATGATTGCATTCTTTTTAAAACTTTGTAGTAATCTCATGCAGGGATAATAGTAAAACATCAAATATCAACTTATCTGGTTAAATGAAAGTGTTTTGTTTAAAGGATGGTGTTAACCTTGAAGTCATCTGACTTCAAGGATGTTGTATTTGGCTCTAGACATTGTATAGTTTAATCTTAATTGCTCTGTTTCAATTAAAGGATTTCTTTTTTTTAGAAGAAAGAAGCTGTTATGGTGAAAGACAGAGCTGTGTTGTAGGGTTATGGGTCCCAAGTCCGCTCCCCCATAGGGCTCTGCCACTAGGGGAGGAGGGACATGACCAACTGTGCTTACCCCATGCTGGTGCTGGGGCGGGGGTTGGGCCTTAGGGAAGTCCCAGGACACCCCTCTGGGAGTGGGGGAGCACAGTCTGAGGCACAGAACAGCTGGAACTGGCTCGGGGGTCCTCAGGACTGCAAGGAAGCTGGGGCTGTCTGGTTCTCAGGCTCTAAGACAAGTAGGCACCTCTGGAAGCCACGGAAGAACTGAGAACAGAGTGGGGGAAGGTCCCACGCTGTATCTTGTAGAGAACTGGTACAAGAACTGAGAATGTTTCACTTGATGATTGTCTTAGTCAGGGTTTCTATTCCTGCACAAACATCATGACCAAGAAACAAGTTGGGGAGGAAAGGGTTTATTCAGCTAACACTTCCACATTGCTGTTCATCACGAAAGGAAGTCAGGACTGGAACTCAAGCAGGTCAAGGAGCAGGAACTGATGCAGAGGCCAAGGAGGAATGCTGCTTACTGGCTTGCTTGCTTCTCCTGGCTTGCTCAGCTGGCTTTCTTACAGAACCCAAGACTACCAGCCCACAGATGGTACCACCCACAAGGGGCCCTCCCCCTTGATCACTAATTGAGAAAATGCCTTACAGCTGGATCTCATGGAGGCATTTTCTCAACTGAAACTCTTTTCTCGTGATAACTCCAGCTTGTGTCAAGTCGACACAAAACCAGCCAGTACAATGATCCTGAGTGGAATTATGCTAAAAGGGCACTTTCTCAAACACTCAAATACCAGGAAGAGAAAGCTATGCTTACCTACTTTGTGAAGGACCGAACCAGTGCAGTAAGAAGGGCTTTGGTTTGTCTGTTTGATTGCGGCTCTGGAGACTGCATGCAGATCCTTGTGCACACGAAACAATTGTTGTATCACTGAGCTATGTCCACAGCTCAATAGCAGGAAGCTTTATAGGTGGACCCATTAGCCAGAACAACAGTTCTGAAACTGGGGTTCTGAAGAAACTACCATGTTAGGATAATTCAGGGACATCTCAGAGACTTTAACACAGAGACATAATATTTCAAAGAGAATAATAATATATCTCATTTCCCAAATTTACTTGTACATAAAAACTTTTATTCACAGACCAGTGTTAACATCTTTTAAAACAAAATTAATCAACTAGTTTGAGTTAAAGTTTCTTGAAACTGAAGATCTTCTAAAGGAGTCTGGACAGGTTCTCATCAAGTTACCTGGGGAAAGTAGATGGTGCTGCGACCTCTTTTATGCTTTCTGAAATCTTAGTATTTAAATACTGAAGGATTTAAAGCTTGAGGAGCTGGAGCAAAGTCTCTTAAGAATGTATTACATATTAACAACGTGTGATCCAACATGGCTGCAGGTGGGAGCAGTGTGGCAAAAGGAACAGAAAAGAGGTGTTCCATGCAGGGGCTGTGAATGTGTTTTCTTAGGACCACGTGACACAGTCCTAATATTCCCAAGCTCGTCCCCCGACCCACGCATTACATGGGAGATAATGTCTCTGAACTCCTTTTGTTCACACACACAAACAAAAACTCCACCTGCTCTGCCCACCCCCACAGATTTGAATAAGTTGCTCATACAGGTCCTTGTCCATTTGTTCAATCGTACAATTTAGAGCTGCAAACCTAGGATATTAGTATTATCCCTTCTCGATAAGCAGGACATTTCTAAGACCAAAGGAAGAAATGTAAACAAAAATTATGGGAAAAGTAAAAATACATAACAAAGAAGCTAAATAGAAAAAAAAATTAAAGGAAGTTGGGTTAGAAAAACATTTCATTATTAAAGATTTGTTGTAATAAGCAAAATAAGATGCAGTAATAAGATAAAGCTGCCCCAGCAACACTGAAAAGCCTGGGTTGCAAAGCTATAGTTAGTTTCTTAGACAGATGTCCACAGAAGAGCACAGCTCAGGCCAGGAACAGGAGAGCTCTCTAGAGGAGTGTGCAGTACAGGAGAATGAGTAGTTGATATGCAGTCCTGTGTCCCCATGATTCTGCTTACTGGCTTTAATTGTGATTTCCGGGATCTGTTAGTTCTGAGAAAAGGGTGTTTGGATAAGTAGACAAACCACTGTGGTAAGCAGAAAGAGGTCTCTTCCATGTGTAGCTAAAATGCCATTCTCGCGTCTGCTATCTAAAATCATATTAAACTTTCTAGCTGACAAGCTAGCCTCTGGATTAGCTCAAACCATATGTAATATTTTTGACATCCTCATGAATGGCAAAGTTATATTACTGATAAAGAAACTTGAAATACCAGTATTCTTTAATTTTTAGTCCTAAATCAATACATAAACAAGTAGAGCTATAGGTTCCAAATACCTGATAAGGGAATCTCCCAAACTTAGCATACCCATGAGACTTATCTCTATTACACATTTGTACTTTCATGGGCATTTGGAGATACTGGTCCAGTCTGAGGGACATTGTCTAATGTTTACTGAGTTTATTTATAGCCTGTAGGACATGGAGTCTTGGATCCCTGTTAAAGATCTGAAAACCCAGTCTTGGAACTGTCTCTATTGTGGTAGAAAAATGGAGGTGATCCACTCAGATAAATGCTGTCTCCTTCTCCTAACCTGGTCAGAGGGGAAAAAATTTTGTTGCTTGAAGATAAGGGGTGGCTGAAATCAGAGCCAGGGGTCGGTTATCCATCCAGTGAGTCATCAGAGCCTCGTGTTCTTGGTTTCTAGGTTGATCACATTCCCCTGCATGTGAGGAGTCTGCTTATCTGTTGCCTCATGGATACCCTCCGACTTTAGAGGAACGTAGTAGTAGCCCATGATGGAGAAGATCAGGCAGACCACCAGCAGGAGGCAGGAAAACAAAACAAATTCGGCCCACTGCAAAGAGAAATAAACCAAGATTATGGAGAAACCTAATTTTTTTTAAAAAAAAAAAAGAGCTAGGAGTGGGGAGATGGGAAGATGGCTAAGGAATCATCACTTGGGGGCACTTTTCTTGGCAGAACACTAGGTTTACTGGCCTCTCCTCCCACAGGTACATGGTGCTCAATATTGCCACACATGTGTGTCTATTTCCCGGCAAAGTCTGTTATCTAAGCCTCGCATCCCTGATGGGGGAAGGGAGGAAGAGGAAGTGTGTGGGGGAGGAACACCCGTGAGTAGATATGTGTAGACATGAGCTCCTGCTCTCCTCGGATCCATACCTGTACCAGGCCACTGAACTGGGCCACGACAAGCACAATGATATTCCCAACTGCAACTGTCAACAACCAGGCTGCCTGGAGCACAGATTTCATGCTCGATGGTGCCTAGGAAAGACACATTTGTAAACATTCCGAGTCCCTATCCCACCTTCCCACCCCACGAGTCTATCTATGAAACATCTCCCACAAGGACTCCATCTCCCACCTCCCCCACCACGGGCAGCTATCGAACTGACTCATGGGGTGGTACTGATACAACAGTAAGAAGAAAGTGGATATTTTTATTGAATGCTTTGATTCATTGTACCATATAATTATTACCATGACCTTAAGAGATAAGCGGTATTACTGTAGTACTCTGAAAATACAAGAAAAGCAAAAAGAGCATAAAGAAAAGGACATAAAACAGCCATAGAGGGATACTTTACTTGCTCATGTTACCCAGCAGGTCATGCAGCCAATATTTGAACATGAGCAGTCTAACCCTATAACCCTTGGTCTTCATCTGGTTTTCTTTTCTCCAGAGCCCAAACAACATAGACTTAAATTCTGCCTTGTCATGATCCTGGAAATCGGGATGACTGTCAGGGTCATATGCACAGAACTCATGAACCAAAGAGATGCAAATCGTAAGATGTGTACGTACAAGAATTAAGACATGCTATCTTCTGAGTGGCATCACCATATCTACTTGCAAAATCTTACCTGGGGGGGGGGGGAATCTTACCTGAGAATAAGAAAATTCAAGTCCTGTGACAGAGAACATGACCTCTGCTGCTGTAACCAGGACATACTGTGGTAGCTGCCATGCAATGGATAGTTTATTGGCTGGAATGTCTTCTGCCTTCCAGGCCTGAAGACCCTGATTGGTGATCTTAGTGGGAGAGAGAAGTGGACTTCTCAGTAATCATAAGCAGATACAGCTAACTCCAGCATTCTAAGGTCTACATCTATTCCTTCTTTTAGTTTCCCTTCTCTGTTACCGTCAAGAGCTTAGACATTTCTATACAAGTCCAGTGTTTTGAATTTTCTCTCGCTAACACTACATTCATTTCATGACTTCAGTCAGCTCCAGTACAAGTCTTTGATATTAAAAGGTCTTTGTTGTCCAAATGCCTTTGGCTCTGAGTCAATAGGCATTAGGTGCGAAATAGTGAAGTAAAAGAAACTTGGTTTTTCTTTAGTTGAGAATGTACATAATAGCTAGGAATCTGTGGTGTGTGTGTGTGTGTGTGGGTGGGTGTGTGTGGGTGTGTGTAAAGAAAGGAGACATGTAGAGATAGGCAGACAGAGGGAAGGGAGTTGGCTCTAAGCTACTTACATTAGTGATCACAAACAAATATGTTGTCCCAAAGTCTAGTTGACCTAAATCGAGAGAGAAGACTTTGTCTTCGGTTTCACAGTGCACTGCAGGATACCTGTGACAAGATGAGATTTGGTTAGAATAAACAGCATTGCTTAGGAAAACAATCCCATTCCCAGGTAAGAGAAATCTCAACTCTAACAAGGAAAGTAATGAAGCCACCTGTCTTTGAAGACAGAGATTTCTAGGAGTAAGCTGCTTTTTGCCATGTTTCTGCTTTGGAGCTGCACTTGTTATTGCCTTCTAAGTACATATAAATTCTAACCCCTAAAAAAGACGACACAGATCAACTTTTGTATATTCCAAACCTATGAACGTTCCTCATGTAAACCTTATGACTTAGTAGAATAGTATAAAACAGGAAACCCGAGAGGAAATTCTAAATAATGAGGTACTAATGACAGGTACCAAAGAGCAGGAGCCAAAATCAATAATAAACCTTGTGAGTCCCACAGGAGTGGGCTGTATTAACTACAGGTGTGTTCATCACAACTACCACAGTCTCAGCTGACCGGGGTAGAACTCAGATGAGCCTGAGGTAAAGAGGCAAGAATGAAAAAGAAGCAGAAATCTTCTGATACCCCAAATTAACACAGACATGCCTGTGTCTAAATCACCAAAATCCAGAAATGACATTTGAAAAGGATAGTTTTGATAAAAGTAAGATGCCCACGAGGGCAAGGTTCTTACTTTCCTCTTAGCACAGTTCTGTACGCGGACACTCCGTAGTCCTTGCGCACGCTGAGAGGAGCGTCTGTATCCAAGGAGATATTCACGTCTTTATGCAAAGTGTTAATAAACCTGGGGTCGACAAATTATTTACACATCAGAAAATCAGATCCAAACACACCTGATACTGTGTTGCTCACAACTACATTCTAGGTGTGCAAAATAGTGGCTGGGACAGGAACAAATAGACAAACAAATGAACTTCAATGTAAGAAGTAATCACTAGCCTTAACTTACTCTAGGAAAAACAGACTTTTTTCTAGAATATTGACTTATGACTGACAGATACTCACCAGATGGTCAGGTAAATTAAAAGGAAAGTCACTCATGGAAATCGGACTTTACTTTCTAATCTAATTTAGAAATACCCAGTTTCTTTTTTTTTCTTTCCTGTATATATGTGTGTCTATGTATGTGTGTCTATGTGTGTGTGTGTCTACCTGTGTGTGTGTGTGTGTGTGTGTGTGTGTGTGTAGGTGTACATGTTGAGTGGAGGCCTGAAATCAACCGCAGATATTGTTTCTCATGATGGCCATCCACCTTGTTGTCTGAGGCTGTATTTCTCACTGAGAGGGGGCTACAAGTTCATGCCACCACACTCAAGTTTTTTATATGGGTCCTGTGGCTTGAACTTGGGTCCTCACGTTTGCACAGCAAGCCCATTACCAACCTATTTCCCCAGCCATTTTTTTCCTTCCTAATGGTGGAATTTCTCAACTGATATTTAAGAAAAGCAACATAAGTATATATAAATATATAATATTATATATCAACTGGTTATCTTTTTATTAAAGAAATCCAGTTTGATTCGTGTGAAGTTTAAAGACACAGCCTGCAGAAGGCGTTGTCCCTATATTTCAGTCTTTGGAGATCTTGGGCCTTTCCAGAATCCTCTTTCTAGTATTCTGACCCTAAGGCCCCCCTCAGAATGGGGTTTTGGTTCATTTCTGTTTAAATATTTTAGTCTCTGTCTTGCTCTACAGATAAACAGGGCAGTTCCTACTAGTACTCTGAAAGTTGATTCCTAGCTCTTTCTTATTGATGCAGAAATGTCTGTTGCTGCTGCCCCATCTTGCTTGACTTCCTCTGAGCAGCTTGTCTTTGCTGAAGCCTCTCCAGTGCAAGCGCTTACATGGATTTTACTTTTCATTGAATTCAGATTTTGCATCATGGCTTCTCCTCTATACTTTTAATAATAACTACCCAGTCTTGGGCCATACTTTCTCTATTTCATGTCCAATTCCAGCCACAGAGAGGAGGTGACCACCTCTCTATCTGTCCTGTGCCATCTGACAAGACCTTTAGCTTTATCAGGATTAAGAACCAACTCTTTTGATACCTCTATCAATTTATATAGAAACCTATATTTTATAGGGCAGCTATCCAACTACCAAAAATAAAAGTAGGAACATTTACTCACTTCTAAATGTTTATCTGATGAACACAGAAATTGAGTCATTTCACTAAGAGTAAGATATATGGGTAACATTGGGTAGAAGAACTTTTATGGCAGAAAACAGAGGGTCCCCAGCGATTCAGGGTTGTCTGCCAGGAGGAAGCATGCTGGCATATCTGCCTTTCATTGTCCTACAAAATGCAACAGACACCAGTGTCCTGACTTTCACCCTTGCTCAGAACAAATAAACCGTGAGGCCTCTTTATGTGAAGTCCCCAGCACCCAAACCTGATGGCTGTCATCCCATTGGCTGGCTTGATTCCTGTATCCTTTACCTGCAAGGGAGGAAAGCAAAAAGTCAGTAGGAGCTGATGAGTGGAGACCTATACTCAGAACACTGCGTTTCAGGCGGATCTGTAGTGACTTCTGATGAGTCAGTCATCTTACCTCAGAACAGAACCTGAACAATCCCCCAACTTACCAGCATGCTGGAGACGCTCTCCCCATCCTCGTGAACGACCAACTGGTAACAGTTCTTCTCCTCTACAGCATGCTCATTGTGGACAGACAAGTTGTTATACTTCAGATGAAAATGTAAATCTTGGCTTTTTGTTTCCAGGTGGAGCTTTGAATAGTGTGTTGTGTTCTGTAGAATGAAGAACGTGTTATATTCACTTTCTGTGCCAGTGTAGACGTTTCAATTTCACAGCTTTGGGATGTGTAACCGCATCCAATACTTGTTCTTTCTCTCTCTAAACTAGTCATTTCATTCCTAGTACACTGGCATGAGACACAGAGACATACACGGATGAGGAGGGGTGTACATTATAACACTATGCATAATAATAAATGCAGAAGGGCTTAAGAGATGGCTCAGTGGTTAAGAGCACTGGCTACCTTTCCAGAGGACCTGGGTTCGATTCTCAGCACCTACATGGTGGCTTACAAAAATCTGTATCTGCAGTTCCAGGGCATCTGATGTCCTCTTCTGGCCTCTGCAGGCACCAGGCACATACCTGATGCACATACATGCAGGCAAAGCATCCACACACATAAAATTAAAAAATAATTTAAAAATAAATAAATAAACATTTAAACTAAACCCTTGCAGGGCTATAACTGTGGTTATGTGGTAGGAGTGCTTGCACTGCAAACAATAAAGCCCAGCTTTAATGTCGGCAAGAAAATGCTTACATGAACTCTAGTTAAAGGATAGAATATTATGTAATCACTAGAATACGGTGATCAGAGGTTATTGAAGAACATAAGAAAATTATTATTTTCTTGATTAATTAATGTCATTAATTAATGACCCATATCTCACCTGAAAAGGGCTGATGGACTCCGCCAAGAGAGAATTATTTCTGCTTCCCAGCACTGTCACCTTTATCTCACCATCTGCCAAGTTCAAGACTTGTAAGAATAGCTCTTGGGAAGCTGGCTGGGGATGGATCATTCCCTGAGAGACAGATAGACCAAGAATGCGTACCTTAGTGCTGTCTCTGACAGCTTAGCCCTGCTAGCCAAGACTACAAGTTTACCCCTGAAGCGCATTTGGCTTAGAAATCTGAAAAGTTAACTTTTTTTTAAAAGCAGGGAAGACTTCAGTTCCACAAAGTAAGCACTAATGGACGGTGGGCAACAAACACTCTTCAGTTGTGGTCTTATAGTTCTTTAACTAAAAGTGGCTATTTGCTGGCGGAAGAATTATGTGTGTAGTTACAAAGGTATTGTACAAACCTTTATTCCCTAAGTATCTGGGTATTTGAGTCATGGAATTTTCTGAAAATAAACCCAGAATCACTTAGGTGGAAAATGGACCTCTATGTATTGTCACTTTCTTCATTTATATTTACCACGACTGTCCCAGGAAATGATACTGTGGTGGGTCCCAAGGAATCAAGATTGATCATGGAAGGAAAGTGAGTGGAGCAGGTGGACGCTTAGTAGTCACCGAACTTACATTTATTCTTATCTCTACAAGCGCGGCAACTGCAAATGCCAAGCACGCTAGGATCATACCAACAGCCATTCTCCTGAGTGATCTGTGGAGGGAGGGAGAAACCATTATATCTATCTCTTTCCCAGAGGTACAAAGCCCAGACTCCTTAACCTGTCTTTAAAGACTTTCTTACTTAATTCCAATTACTTTTTAAAGTATTTTCTAGAACTTTCCCTAAAACACCCTTTTACCCAAGTCACACTTGCAACCTCTCCTCTATAATATACCACTTTTCTCACCTTTGCTTATGCTTATGATTACTTTAGCCATTATGTCATAATATAACATCAAATATTAAATATAATTCTAAATATCAGTATAATATTTATATAAGTATTAAAGATTAAGCATAATATTAAAATAATGGCAATATAACCAGGTGTGTTATAGACATCAACTGCTGTAATTCTTCAACTCATTTTCTTCTTTAGAAGTCTTTGTTGGTCTGAGCATCAAGGACTTGCTCCTCTGTCCCTCTATGGCATTTCTACCTTCCCTTCCTAGGGTATTTACCAAAGATAACTCACACAGCGGTTGTCTTTGCCTGTGTTCTAGCTCCCTTACTAACCAGTGAGCACCTTGAAGAAAAGATCTGTGCTTGATTAACATTCGCATGGAGTTTGGTCTTATGACTCCCTATTACCTGCTCCATGAGTAGCTGGCACGAACATTTGTATGTGGTAAAATGCTCAACACTTTAGTGTCACAAGTAGATTGCTGTTACACCAGAGACGGGAGGAGGCTTGAACTGTTCCTCACAAAAATTTACAAATGATGCTTTCTACTAAGCATGGGGCAGGCTACAGCGCATACTAACTACCAACAGTGTTGTACCCAAGTCTACAAGGTCCTTTCTTAGTTTCATAGAAGCAGCAGATTTTCAAGAGTTAGTTGTCATCAGAACCTTAGGACTTGGCCCAGGACTTAGAGCTCAGAGTGCAATGCTATGAAGGCTGCTGACCCGAGTTCAGTCCCCAGAACCCACATGGTAGAAGGAGAGAACCAATTCCCACAGGTTTTCTTCTGACCTCCACACATTTGTTGTGGCACACACAAAAAATTACCCCCTCCCCACCACATACAAAATAAGGTGGGCTTCTTTGGAGAAACAATATTCAAGGGTAAAGCAGCCTGGTGCTTCAGAAAGCTGATACCCCATATTGTTGAGACCAGCCCCTACAACATCATACACTCAAGTCTGTAACATTGACACTGACACTCACCAGACAGACCTAATTTCTACTTTTCCACATTAATAGAATTTTGTCAAACATGCAAAATATAGAAACAGATGAATGCTACATCAAAAGAAATAACCATTATATAGAAACATCCTAGCTCTGAATCATCACCAAGCTGAGCAAACTGAGTTGATATGTAATAATTCATGTCATAGTGAGAACTTACGAGAAGTTAATTCCGCACTTGGAGATCAGCCGATAAATGACAAGGTCAAACAATGGGATGAAGATAAGAACCAGAAAGGGATTTAGCACCTGCAACACCATGGTAACAAGGATCAGTACAAGTGTCCCTCTGTCCTGAATGAGCTCATGCTCTCATCTGACAGCATGCTCTCTCTCACATCTCCTCACATTCACCTTAATAGGTAAAAGAGTCCATATTTCTCAATCTCCTTAACCCAAGGATCTACTTCCCTTGCGAAACATCTTAACTTACAAATACACCAAGGGAATAGTTTTCCTGAGTCTGTTTTTCTGTCAGTCAAATTAGGAATCATTTTCTCCCATTATCCCTTGTTTTTAGTTTCACAGCCTAAAGGGGGAAAATGGGGGGCTAAATAAACATCCCAAAAATCACCATCAGTAAGCAGAGATTCTGACTTTGTTACTCAAACAACAACAGTCTATACCCTGTTTTTGTTTTGTTTTTTGTTTTTGTTTTTGGTAGTACTGGGGATCAGACTCAGGATATCCCATGTCAGACAAGTGCTGAGCTACAGCCCTAGCCATGGGTTTGCATTTTCCTTGACAATATTTCCAATTATACTATCTTGACATAGAGAGAATATTCAATGCTCACATTTCACCTGTGGGCTCACAGTCTCTCTGGAGTTGAGCAGAACTACATCCTTTACGAAGGATGTGAAAGAGAGGAGAAAAATAAAAGAAACTGTTTTCAGCATGGCTCTCCTCAGCACATGAGGAATACATCGGAGGATGGCCATTAACCCAAGTGCTACCGGAGAGGAACAAACAAGGTATAAAAAAAAAAGGAAAACCACACATCTATGCCTACAGAGAAGTCTCCTACCTGCATTTGATCCGGCTGAAGTACAAAATATCCCTGAAACATCATAATAAACTCTAGTTAGAGAGTAGCAGAAGACAAGGAAAGCCTACGTCACCCATCTTGATTGTAGATAAGAAGCCTATAAAAGAAAATTCATCAAATCTTTGGTTCAGGATCTCTGATTTCCTGGCCAAGGTATTTGGGCTGCGAAGACACGTGGGATGGCTTCTGACCATTTACTAAAGTCAGTCAGATGGACCCCAGGGAAAAGACTGCTTCCTGTGTATGGGTTAAGTATTCATTCTGCAAAATGTTTGGGATTTCCAATCAAATCGTGCTCATGCATAATGGAGGCTGGGGGAGGGGCAGTAAGGCTGAGCTTAAATGTAAAATCCACTTGTGTTTTTATACGTGTCTCATACATTAGCCTGAAAGTAATTTATTCAATAATCGGCAAGAGTTCTGTGCATCAAAGCTTTATGGTGTGAAAATGTTTGCTTTGTGATATCATGTTAATGATCAAGAGTAGCTTTGTCTTTTAGAACAATTAGTATTACAGAGTTTTGGATTAGGGGGGTTCAACCTGAACTACACGCTGCTTGAGAGTGTTGAAGTTGCATGTTTTATTAAATCTCACCACCATAGTCAGGGATAGTAATGACTGAAGGGCAGGTGCCGTGGTCAGCCTGAAGTTGCCCCAGATACATTATGCTCAACTTTCAAAGTTGCTCTCCAGATCAACAAGAGAGCTGCCATGATAACTCCTGGGCAACTAGAGGAGGCAAGGGAGGGGAGAGGTAAAATTATGCTTTGGAGGCTCCTGGTGTCACCCCACCCTGTCGGCTTCAAAGCTATCACTATAATAATCTAGAGATGGATGGAAGAATTAAGAATAGAGACTGGACCAAAGGGTGGACGGGACCAAAGTATGAACATGGGGAAAAGAGAAAATAAGGTTTGTAATTTTGTCACTCTTTCCATAGCTATAAATCAGACATTTCGTTTGTTTCCCCACAGGTCTCATGGGTCCCCTGCTTGATCTAACCTAAGGGAGGGAGAAATTGTAGAGAAATCAATCAAGCCCTCTCTGGCTATGCCCTAAGACAGGCTCAAATGGAAGGAAATCGAACAGCCAGGCCTGCACTACTTCATCTGCTGTCCTTTTAGCGCATCACGAAGGGGTGGGTGAGGGGGTGGGTGAGTGGGTGGGTGAGGGGGTGGAGGAATCTGGGCATTTCCTACCCTTCCCCTCCTGATTTCTAAAATCAGAATTATAATTTTTCATTGTTATCTTTACCTCACTCTGTTTTTGGACTTAATGTACCTCTCTAATGATCTTAAGTCAATTCTGTTTTTTAATAACAAAGATGAAAGATGTATGTAGAAATAAATTTTTAAAAAATGTATAAACTAAATTAATTACAAATAAATTATGTATGATGAAGAAGTTAACAGATGATTTTGGAAACGTTTTCAACTCACCAAATCGCCATTCATTTTGTTGGCTTGCAGAGTCCACCGTGAGCCCTAGAGCAGACAGATTTTGTTGTGAGATATACTTTTCCAATGATAAGAAAGAGGGTGAAGGAAGACATAGCGTTCAAAGGCCACTATTACCTGTTGGTCCAAAAGAGCCCAGAACATGGGCAGTGGGATATAAAGGAACAGTACCCTGGTCAGTGCCTTCACATCCGTAATGAGATGCTTCTGTGGGAAGGAAGAAAGAGCAGGCAGACTTGCCAGAAGTTCCAAATGTGCTTTTCTTGTTTAGAGTAAAAATGGTCGAAAACAGTGAAAGAAGAGGTCAAATGTGCCAGAAGAAAAGCATTGGAAAGACTTCGTAGAATGTTGAGGCATTTCTGCAGTTCCCACTTACTGGGTATTTTTCTGCTGCCCAGTCGAGCCAGTGCTGTCGTTTTGGACTGTCCTCAGAACGGTTCCTGAAGCGGTTGCAGATAGCAAACTAGGGCAGAGACCAGAATCGGAGATAGACAAAATGAAGGCACCCCTGATTATTTCAGTTCTTTACCCCTCCTGTCAAGCATGGACTTCGACTTTTATCAAACCCTGAATTCTAATATCTGAGGTGTAACCTTTATCTTTCCTTGTTTCCTAATGACATCATATAAAACTCTACTCAGAAGACTTTTACCTACTAAAAATTAACTGCTTCTAAAACCTTAATGGTCAAGTAGAGGCAAGGAAGACAAATTAAACTCAGTTTGTCGAAAGGTAGACTCATGGAAGGAAGATGACTGAGAAAAACATATGCCCATGCGTGGAGAATCGCATGTTTAGCATGGCACCTTTCATGAACTTACCCATATGCATTTGATAACTTGAGCCACTATGTTCCCTTCAGGAGGTGGTTTTCTGTACATCTTGCTTCCCATTGCAAACACAACTGCAGTTGAATCACAGATAACGTTCTTAGTTTCTCAGGTAGAAAACTCAGTTGTCTGCATCAAATCCCACAGAGAACTGACTTTCACTCCCTAACTTCAGAGTAGCCAGGGGAAGATAGTGGTTAATTGTTGGGAGATATTCATGGAGACCTTCAGGGGAGAGCAGAGATAGAAGTCGTCTTTCATTCCCCCCTTTTTACCATGTGATACAGTAACAACTTCAGTTGATTTTTCTTTCCTGAGTGCACAGCCCAGCTGTCCCCTTCGTTCATTACCTTTGCCACCTCCCCTATTCTACCTAGAACAATTCTATCCTTAAATGTTAAAATGTCTATCAGCTTACTTCTCAGTGTCTAGTCAGTTCCTTCTTTAGACTGATGCCAAATTAAATTTTTCTTTCCATGATCTGCCTAAAAGTCTCAAATTCATAGCAGGAAAAGCCTTCTTAAATTCATCATTACCCTATTATCTATTGAAGAATTATAAGTAAATTGCTAATCATTTTATATACCTCAACTGATTTAGTCTAACAAAATATGTACTACTGCTTCCATGTTTTAAACACGAGTGAATTGAAGATTAAATAAACTAAGCACCATGTATAAGATTTCACGGGTAGAAACTGCCATAAATAACATTTCAGCATGAAGCCTCTCTATTTAAAAAAATCTATGCTTTCAGCATTAGTGATGGATAGTATTGTCAACTTGACAAAGCCTAAAATCACATGGGCAGGACCCTTTGAGAGTGTCTGTGAGTGATTAGCTTAATCAGGGTAACTGATTAAGGTGGAAGGGCCCACCCTACATGAACTGCATCATTTCCTGGGCTGGGCTATGACCAAATGCACCTGAGCACTCTCATGCATCTGCTAGCTCACTGCTCTCGGCAGTGTTGTAATGTGGGTGTAATGTGATCAGTCAGCTGTGTAAAGGTTTTGCTGCCTTGACTTCCCTGTGGACTGTTACTGGAACTGTGAGCCAAACTAACCCATTCTCCCTTAAGTTGCTTTGGTCGGGGCATTTTATCACAGCACCAGGAAGCAAAGCTATACCAACCACCATGAAGAAGTTCATTCACACATTCTTGCATTACACGTTGCACTTGACACTGTGGGAATGTAGGAAGAAAACACACAGCCCCTCCCCTCAAAGAAGCTCACTTAACCTGTGACTTCTCACCCTATGTTCCATTACTCTTCTTTAGTACTCTGTGCTCTAACCACTGTCCGTCATCTCCTGTCTCCATCCCCCAAATCCTAGTCTATCCTGTTAGGATCCTTCAGTTCATTCTGTGTATCAAAACTCACATCTTTATTTCCTAGTTTTCCTCTTATTTGCCAAGTAATTGGCAATGAGCTAACCCTCCATCCTTCCATTACGCTTTCCTCTCTTTCTTTCTCCTTCCTTTCATCTGTGTGACAGGGCACCTTTTTATAGCCCACTCTGGCCTTGAACTCACTATGTAAGCTGGACTTTAATGCGTGAGTCTCCTGCCTCTTCCTCCAGAGTGCTAGGATTACAGTGTGTCACTACATTTGGAGTTTCTATGCTTTATTCGAGGACTTTTCTTTGTTGCCTGTCCTTTAAATGCTGTTGTGTCTTTAGAGTTTGAGCCTAGGTCTTCTTTATTGCCTTACTCTTATTTTGTTAGAGTTTTCTATTTTCAGGGCTTAATTACTGGCTACACCTTATAGATCCAGATCTGTACCTAAAACTCAGTTGTTTTCCTCTAGGCCCTAAAACAGTATTTCCATGTAACTATTTGATGATGCACTTAGATGTCCCAAGAGCAGCTATAATACAACGTATCCCAAACAAATCCACCAGCATTGCCTTAGCCTGTTCACCCACACTATCTCAATTAATGATTTGTTATCTAGCCTGTGGTTCAAGTCAATTAGTGATTCTGTTATCTAGCCTGTGGTTCAAGTCAGAACCCTCTATTCAACAGTGCCTTGTCTTTTCCCTCACTTCACAGATCCTGTTGTACCAAGGCTTGCTAATTCAGAGGAGACCGAGATAGGTGAGCCAAGTAAGGCACTTACCTCAAGTACAAAATTTAAAGGAGCAAACAAGATCAATATTAGCCTTGCCTCACCATTAACCCAATTTCTTCCCCATAGTGCAAACCATTGAAAAATTAAACACTACAAGACAAGAAAAATCTAACAACTATTTCTTTGTTCAAACCTCCTTTTGCTGACTCTTTATTGTCTTCACAATGAAGTTTTAATTTTTTCATGGCCTAAATTATTCTTTATTATTTTGTTTCTGGCAGTTTTTATTCTTTGTTGCTCTCTTTTTTGCTCCAGATAAGCTGAATTATCCAAAGCCTTTGAACAGCCATGATATCTCTCATTTAAAGACCCCAACCATATCTTCTTCCTATATGGTCCCTTCTTTGATGAAGACTGTTCATCCTTAAGGTCTTGTCTTAGAATTTTCTCTGTAGGCAAACCCTTACAATCTCCAGAGTGTTCATCAGAAGCCCTTCTATGAGCTCCATAGCTTTCTCTATACTTCCCTGGTTGTGACATTGACTGATCTATATGACAAATCCCAGTTTATTTGTCTGGATTACTTTCCCTGTACTATATAAATTCTTTGAGAATATGAACTTTATAACTGTCTAAATCACTCATATGGTTCCAATACCTAGCACAAAATCTATTACATAGGAAATATTATTAACACCATAAAATTCAGCCGCTGACTAACAAGGACAGATATCACCTATTTAGCATTATAATTTCCAAAATCTTTTTTGAGCTTCACAATTGCTTTAATGTCTAAATATTATTACTGGGCAGTGATATAGAGAAGCTGCCATGATAATAATAAGTGGAAAACACAAGAAAGTACTTGTAGAAAAGACTTAGCATTGAAGGGAGAAGGAGGCAGAGAATATTTCACCATGGCTCTCCCAGAATACATTTGTTTGGAATTGGGAGCTGTATTACTTTCAGCCTTTCTGGTAGAAAAGAATCAGACCAAACATTGAGTCTCTGGGCTCCCTTTGCTCTGTTGAGCTCTTTATGTGTTTGACTGGATATATTCCAGAGGGGTGTCACCCAGAGGCTCAGAGTGAGACATGTTTCCAGGTCAATGACTAGAAACAATCACACCCAAGCTCCCCTTAGGGGACTTGCCTAAACTAACAGGCCCACATATCCCCTGTCTTTTCCAGGACAAGGTTCTCAGTGCTGAAAGAATGCCACTTGATCTAAGTTGCATTACTTCCTAACTAATCCAACTCCTCTTTAATTCTCTTTGTTTAATGGGAAATTCTTTGGGAGCTTTGCAGAGCAGAGGGGAAAAAAACTAAACCTGGATGCTGCTTTGAAATGCCCATGCAATCAAAAGTAGCATCTACTTACCAGAAAAATAAGTATTAGATAACATAAACTAGTTTGAGACAGAGGTTGAATTATCTTAGTTCCTTCCTTGCATATTTCAGCAATAAGCAATGGGATTCAATCCTGACTACACATAAGAATCACTTGAGAGTGCCAGGCCTTGGTGGCACACACATTTAATCCCAACACACAGAAGGCAGAGGCAGTTGAGGGGGTAGGGGTTGGGTTGGGCAAGAATCACCTGAGATATTTAAAACTTTTAGGCAGTCAAACTCCTGATTGCCAGTCCTACATGTACTTCAAAGTTGGCTTTGTAAAGGCTTCTTTGACACTTATTAACTATGTGGCTGTAGCACTTAAAAAGTGGTTTATGGGACTGGAGAGATGGCTCAGAAGCTAAGAATATTTGTTGCTCTTTCAGAGGACCTGGGGTAGATTTCTAGTACCCATATGGTTGCTTACAATGGTCTGTAACTCCAGTTCTAGAGGATCTGATGCCCTCTTTTGGCCTCCGTGGGCACTAAGCACACATGTGATACACAAATATATGCTGATACACAGAAAATAAAAATTAAAACACTTAATGTCTGATGTCATTCATAATCTATCTTCAAAACCAAAGGGAAACCACTACAATGATGCTTGCCTGGTAGGGTTAGTGTAAAGGTTCAATGAAATAGTAGAGTTCCTGCATTGATGCCTTTTATGTGGCAGGGATCAATGGCCGTTCATGTCCTTTTCCACTACACTCACCAAGTGCTATTACCATGAGCAATCCCGGAATTCCAAAAGCCAGTGCATAGCAGTCTTCGCCAAAACACTTCACATCCCCTGGAGAAAACAGGAAGGGAAGAGCAATTGTGAATCCAAGTCTGCGATATTTTACTCTGTAAGGTCAGGCTCTTGTGTAGGTATAGCTCTCCCCTCTTTTCCCCATCATCTAACCCATAACCCTTCTTTTAAATCAGACCAATCAACACTAAAAACACCTCTCACATATTTATAAGCCCATAGGAAAGGAGAAGCAGGACCACCTGAAGCTGTGAATGGCTTTTTGGTTGGCCAGAGTAAAGCCCTATACATCCAACCCCAGACAAAGAATCCTAACCTCTCAGCATGGGTGTGATGAACATAGAAATCAAGCTCCCTGCATTGATGGAGAGGTAGAAGACTGAGAAGTATCTAGTCCGTGCCTCTGCCTGCAATGAGACGGATCATCAGGGAAACGCGTTTTTTAGCTCCATCCCACTCCGTGTTAAAAGACATACAAGGCATCAGGTTCAAATCGTGCTCCCATGGCATGTGACCATCTCATTAGCTCTGTAATTCAGTGGCTGACTGACTCTAGATGAGCTTTTACTCACTTTCTAAACTCAGTTACAAGCCCTTTAAGACCTGGGGAAAAGTGATCAACCTGTCCTCAATACCATTCTTGTGTCTTATACGTATTTATTACACTGCTAATTCATTTGTATTAAATATCCATTTTATTCGGTGTATTGTGAATATTCTTCCAGGGCAGAAATTTTATTCCGTAATGTCTAGCACCTAGAAAAAAATGCTAACGTATATTAGACATTCAATAAATGTTTATTGACTGTATTAATTAAACAAATGACTCCTTGAGTTAATAAATATATTTTATGAAGTGTATGGTAGGCCAGTGTAGTACAGCTACCATTCATCTAGGAGGAAAGTATAACTAGGGTTTCAGGAAGCTAGATCTCCCAGAGGGTGCAAAAGGGAACCCTAGAAGGGCTTCCAGAAGCTTGAGGGTGAGTTTGCTCTATTCATTGAAGTATGTCTGTGGGCCAGCTACTAAATACAACAATTTTCAAGTGAAGTTTTTAATAGGTGATCTATTACACAGGGTGTACTTCATTCTGGCACTTCAGCTCTTCCTGACGCACTAGAACAATCAGTCCTTCCCCAGGCTCAGTTTGCGGTGTGTTTGCTCCCTCTCAGTCCCATGTGCATGTACTTTCACTCTTCTACCTCCTGTAGTCCGTTGTGCACAGAAGCTGAGCTGTCAGAGGTCTGCCATTTCTCCAATGTCAGCCAGCAATTAGAATCCATAGAGCCCAGAATAAAGTGTGCTGAATAACCTGAGCGGTCTGCACAGCAAGAAAGCATAGGAAAATAAGAAACACAGACAGAAAACAGGGAAGGAAGAGATAACAGACCTTAGGTTATAGAGAAAATTAAGGAGGGAAGGAGGAGCTTACATACAGACAACGAAGAGGAGAAACAAAACCAGGATAAACAGCTATGGGAGAAGAAAGAGATTCATGAAGAATAATATTGATGTTTGTGTGTATATGTGTGTGTGTGTGTGTGTGTGTGTGTGTGTGTGTGTGTGTGTGTGCTAAAAATGAGGGATTTAGAAGTATTTGGTAGTTAAGAATAGATTGCTCCCTGTCCATTTGTCATACTCCGCCAATGTGCTCATTTTCATTTTGGTCATAGATCCCTCACCCACCACTGACAATGAAAACATTAGGAAGAGATCAGCCAGGGAAAGCCATCTATAAAATGGCATTCTGTTTCACTGCAACTGGTCCTTCTCCCCTTCACAAAAGCATCTCTGAGTTACACTTCCAATTCCTAATGTACTCACCACATTAATCCTTGTAAGGTCACTGTTTCAATCCTACGTGAGGTTTTACCTTCCATGAAGCAAGCACCTAGCGTTCTGTCGCTCTCACTGCCTGGACTCGGATTTAGACATGCCATCCCTTTCTATTTATGAGAAGCTGCGTGTGCTTATCTCCTTGGGTTTTGTTTGCTCATTTATATTTTGTTTTGAGTCAGCATCTTGTGCATCCCGGGCTGGCCTTGAAATAGATATGTAGCTGAGGGTGACCTTCTGATCCCGCTGCCTCTATCTTCCACATGCTGGGATTTGGGAGAGGCATGGGCCACCACACTCAGTTTATATCTTTCTGGGGACTGAGCGCAGGGTTTCATGGATGCTACACAAGTACTCTACCGACTGAGCCACAACCAAGCTCTCTTGATGCTATCTTATTCATGCTCTGTGTCCCCATCTTTTCAGCCTTCCATCACATGACATGTCCACCTCCCACCCTGGTTACTTTCCTGTAACTGACCTTTAGGTTTCCCTATGCTGATGATCAGCACCCAGCACAGAACTCGGCCCCTCAGACTGGACTTGATCAACGGGATTATCTCAGTCTCAGCAAATGGCTATTTGGTGGGTTCTGATGCTGGTTATACACTCTTGAAATACAGAAATAACAAGAATCTTACATGTTGCTCTTCAAACTGGTCTCCGCCAAAAGCTGCCACACAGGGTTTGATACCTCCTGTTCCCAGAGCTATTAGACTCAGGCCAACCAATGATAAGATTCTGAAATGGAGAGGCAAGGATGCTAGAACCTTGTTGATACCAAACCAACTGTAGAGATGTGCTACAAAGATACACAGGAGAAAAAAAAGATACTCAAAGATAACATCTTCTTATTACTTCTATTTTGTGGGTTCTTTCTTCTTGCCATCATTCCAAGAGCTACTCATGAGAACTTATCTTCACATTTGAGGCTCTGCTAGGCTCAGAAGATTCAGTGCTCGGTAGTTCTATTTATCCTTTACATGCATCACGTGGAAGAAGGCACTGCAGGGACTCGGAATCTAGCACACCAGCTTTTAATATTTTGTTTTAGCAATTCAGTTGAAAGATCTTATGGACTCTTCTCTTGTATACCTTTACTAACTACAAACTAAAATATTAAAATTTATCATGATAAATGGGGATGGCATCAGTAAGTTTTATGGAACAGTGATAAGATATTTGGTGTTTATTACTTTTCAAATAAAGTAAAAAATTTCAACTCAGAGTGTATATATTTGTGTGTGTGTTAAATTGGATATATATATATCTGAAGTAAAGAAAGACAGTAAAATGGTAATATATAGAACTACACATACATAGAAATACCCCAAGCTTTGGCTATGATTTTTCTAATATAAGTAAGTAAATAGATGAGTAAGTGAAAGGAAGTATAAAAGGTTTTCTTACTTTCAAGCACAGGAAGAGTTTTTATGAAAAGCATACTAATTAGCCATTCTACTTGTCTTCAAATGTTTACTTAATAAAAACTGAGACCTGGTAAGATAAGAAAGGGTTCCATTGCTTGTAATCCTTTTGATTTTAATAAGTTTGGTAATAAAATAATACATTGGAAAATAAAGGAGAACCTCTGATATCAAATGGAAAGCCACCTGTAGTGACCCTCTGAGACATTTACCTGCCGAGCTAAGGAAGGTGGTTCAGTGGGTTCACGATTTTACTCACGTATGTAGCATTTTCCCTCCCAGTATTGGTATGGCTCCCAAAGACTTGAATATGTGGCCAAGAACATACACCAGGGAGAGATAGATGATTGTCCTGTGAAGAAAGTTGAATCAGTCAGTATATTATTCAGAGACTTGTTCATCCTGTTCTCAGTACACAGAGGAGGACACTGGAGTGGAGGAGGAATGAAGGGGGAAGCAGAAACAATGGCGGATGGCATACACAGAGGTGGGAAAGGGAGTGCGAGTCTTCACCAGGAGCATCTGCTCGGAGGTTGTACATGGTTCGTTCTCGTTCCCTTCCCAGATCTGCTCTCTCCTCAGCTCTGTACTCAGAGTGACCCTACATCTATACAGACGTGACTGGAACGAGGTGGGTTTGCAGCAAGCACAGTGATGTTTCAGTCAATAGAACACGATACCTCCACTTGCTTCTTTTTTTCTCAAGAAATGCCTCTTAACTCTAGGGAGCAAGAGGAAAGATGGATGCCAAGTAACTAGGAGTGCTAATACAGAAGACTTTCAGCAAGCACTGAGATGGAAAGAGAGTCAAAGGGATTTTAGGTTCAATCTGGGTAACTTGGACACTTGGGCTAACTGTAAACCCCAGGGTGATTTCCACATAGATAATTTACCAAAAAATAGGGAAGTACAAAGGACTTAAGCTGTTCAGTGATAAAAATCATGCAATTGGTAAAAACTACCTGTTAAGTTATTTTTTCCAGTAGACTTGAATAGCAAATAAGTAGCACATTATAGGATTCCAATAAGAACCTATGTAGAGCTCTACACACTGACATGACACGATATTACTTACCTCCCTTGTATATTACCATAAGTGGAATATATATTGTGTATATTATCATATAAATGGAATGCTAATGCTATAATAAACCTTCAGAATTATATAGCTTGTATTTATCATTTTAAAGTGTTTTATGCTAGTGTCAGATATAAAGAATATAATGAAGGTGCCAGGAAGCCCCTAGAGACACCAAGAATCTCAACTTGGGGTTCCTCATTCCAAATCTCTAATCTTAGTTTTCTGGGGGTGGAATCCTTATTAAAATAAAAAGAAGAAATAGAAAGAAAGGCAATGAAAAGAAATGGAAAGAAAACTAGTTATCACAAACCTCAAGGAGATGACGCTAAATTGTCAGAGAGAAACAGACTAAATAGGGCTGGAGAGGTGGTTCGGTGGTTAAGAGCTCTTGCTGTCTTTCCAGAATTTGAATCCCATCATATTTGGTGGTTCACAGACACCTGTAACTCCAGCTCCAAGGGACCTGATGACCCCTCCTTGCTTCTGCAGGCACTTATCCACATGTGGCATTCTCTCACAGAGACACACAGACATACACATAAAAATAATAACACTCAATTCTTAAGATCTCCTTACACAAGAGTTGAGGATTCTGGATGCCCGTTTCCTCTTACATAGCTTGGATTCTGGGACTGTGAGCAGAGAAAGGCTTTTAGCAGTTGTTCAGAAAATCATTTCTTGAATATTTAAACAATCTTCCTAATGTAAATATTCTACATTGAAAACAAATACATTCTCTCTCTCTCTCTCTCTCTCTCTCTCTCTCTCTCTCTCTCTCTCTCTCTCTCTCTCTCTCGGGGAGGGGGACGACAATTAGCACAAGCATAAAACAGAACCAGAGAGATAAGACAGCTCCAAAGATAAGGGGAAGAGACAAGTTTGAACATATAAGTACTGCTTTTCCTCCACTGAGGCAAGGCTACCACCTCAGGTTTTAAAAAGCAAAAGAGGAGCCACTCACTTCTAGTTTTTAAAAATCAGGAATAAAGCGTGGTGGCGAGAATAGCAAATGTATTCCGCTGGACTGTAGTCATCACTCTGGGTGTGAGGCTCTCACATTTACCTCCACACACATATACATGTGTCCACAAGGGGGAAATTAGCCAAGTTTTAAATCACCCCCTATCTGAATGAGCTATCAAGTCACTCCCCAAAGTGTGTTGTTTAAAATAAAAACAAGGCCCAAAGCGAATAAAAATCCTCTTCATTACTGTGCACACCTGTCCTTAGCCTTGATAATGTTTTAGACCTGGGCTCAATTATTGAAAAAAGACAGTGGTGAAAACATTTTAGGTGTCCCTTTCCTTCTTCCAGTTTAGAGACAATGCATATAAAACCAAAGTGGTGGCAATTGATGCAGGCAGCTGGAGCTAGGATTGAGGAGAACGAGCTTGCGTGCTGCTGCACACTCAGAACTGGAGAATCCCACAGTTGATTCAATATGGGGACATAAGGAAGCTAGGAGAAAGGGCAGCCAACGTGAACAGAAATAGGCAATTATAAATGCATACTGGCTTCTGAACTCCAGTTCCAACACTCTGAGTGGCTGTCTGCATACAGCTGAACTAGGCACCTCCAGACTGGCTAAGGGACAGCTAGCCTATGGAAAGGGAAGGCAAGAGTCATCGCTTGGTAGAAATCTGACGGTTAGTAAACAAAAAGCAAAAGTGGAGGCCGATGAAAACCAACCCCGAAATATAACAATAAAAGAATGAGGAAAATACAGAGTTAGAGAAGGCAAGGAATGATGAACAGGCTGAATTACTAAGTACAAACACTCAGAGTGAGTAAGAATCTAGATGCAGACACTGTAATTAGCGGAGATCACCATCACTATCCTGAGAAATTTCAGTAGAGGAAAATAGATGACTTATAGTATCTCCTGTTGAAACCACCATGATTTGCTCTTATTAAAGAGTTCTATCTAAACTCTAACAATGTGAAAACATATTATGAATAATTAATCTCCTTATGCCTGAGATTATTTGGACAAATAAGGGATGGTCAACAAACACTTAAATGTGGATCAGATTGAGTTAAATTGTGTTCTTTTACATTGAGTTATACTTCTCTGTCATAAGAAATGATGATAAAGAGAGAGAAAATGGCTAATATATAGATGATTTTTGAAAACCGTGGCAGTGGTTGAAAGAAGAAGGAAATAGGAAAAGAATTCAAGAGTTTTGTATGATTATTTGAAATACTAGAAGCTTGTACATGATTCCAGTACAGGAAAAAATTCTAACTCTGAGGGAGAATTTGAAAGCTACAGAAGTAGTTTAGGTAATGGTGATAATTCTGTAAAAATTCAAGTGTAGTTTATGAAAATTACACTTCAATAAATTAAGTTTAAAAAACCTCAAGCAAGATTGAATTAAGAGTACAAGTAAAAAATATTCAGGAAGCTATTGTTCACCAAATCCTGAAATTTTACTTCTTCAATCTCAAAGGAAGTTATTCTAAACATATAACTGCAGAGTCAGCACTGCAGAGTAAAGGAGGGAAATAGAATGTTCTATAGTTAAATGAGTAGACCATGGCTTGTGTTTTCTATTCTCGGTGTAATTCTAGTCCATATCTGAACGAACTCAATGATTACTATTACACAAGTAACAAATGTAGCCACTTACTCACCATGCCTCTCTGAAGAGACTGCATGTATATATTCACATATATGAATATATGTGTGTGTGTGCATACATATACCAAATTAAGATGTAAATCAGTGTTTACAGTTAGAATTCTGGGTTGGTTAATTTCAACTGTCAACTTGACAAAACTAGAATCCCCTGGGAAGAGTGTCTTAATGAGGAATAATCTAGATCTGGTCAGCCTGTATCCATCTCTCTCTCTCTCTCTCTCTCTCTCTCTCTCTCTCTCTCTCTCTCTCTCTCTCACTCTCTCTGTGTGTGTGTGTGTGTGTGTGTGTGTGTGTGTGTGTGTGTGCCCTGAATGTTAATTGATGTAATAAGATGCAACCCACTATAGGTAGGACCATTCCTTAGGCTAGTGGTCCTGCATATATTAGAGCTGAATTAAAACAAACAAGGTTGAGTTTACTCTCACTGCTCCTGGCTCAGGGAGTGATGTAATTAGCTGCTTGAGTTCCTGCCTTGACTTTGACAATAATTTAGGATTGTAAGCCATATAAATCTTTTCCTCCCTATGCTGCTCTTTTTGGTCAGGATATTTGTCATAGAAACTGAAGTGAAACAAAGACAAGTTCTATCAAAGTGTAGATCTACAAACACAATACCACACAGTCAAACTACTTCAGGAAACAATGTATACTTATCTTTCACTTGGAGACTTTGCAGGACACATTAACTTATTGGAGACTAAAAGAAGTTATGCATAAAGAAACATTTTGTTTGTTTGTTTTTGTTTTTGTTTTTTGAGACAGGGTTTCTCTGTGTAGCCCTGGCTGTCCTGGAACTTACTCTGTAGACCAGGCTGGCCTCGAACTCAGAAATCCACCTGCCTCTGCCTCCCAAGTGACAATGTAGAATTTTTCTATACAAATTTTACCATACAAGCTTTTATTTTCCCTCATAATTTGTTATATCTTAAACAGTCAAGTTTTTAAAAGAGTATACTTTGAGATCGCTAACTCAGAAAAATCCACAGATGGCAAATCTACAAAATATTACTAAAGAATGGATATCAAAACCTTATCTTTAGCCCCTGAGGACAATGTTATAGAGGCCAATTGTGACTTTATACCTTGTCTGCTACTTCTATTTTTAGGAACAGGAGAACTGAACTAAAAAGATTATTATTTTAACTTGTAAAATCTTTATGAGATTCTAAAGAAGGAAACAACAGAAAGGCAAAGGCAGTAAACAGAGGCGGTTTGAAAGTCTCTGAAAAGAAAGGGTGCTAAGATACTGAAGGAAGTAGAGCAACAGAGTCTGCAGATGTTGTGGGGAAAGTAGCAAATAAGCAAAGTACATCTCTACAAATAGAAACTTACCAGCGGGCAACAACCTTCACCTCACTGAGAGAAAATAAGGTTTAGTCTTAAGCTACAGAGTGGAAGACTAAAGGTAGATTTTAAGAGGGCACGTTGGACTAACTGGGCGTGAAAACACTGGGGATGAGCACGGAAAGAAGTAGATGTTCTGGGTTGTCTGTCCTGGAGAGGGACGTATCTGACACAGCCACGAGTAGTGTTTGTTTGTTTTTTGCTAGAACACAAGAGCTTAGGAATTCTGGGAACTTTCTGGACAATGAGCTGGTGAGGTTCCTGAGGCTGTGGCCTGCCATTGTCCTTACTTGAATTTTCCCAGCCAGGAATCAGCAATGGCTGCTCCCAAGATGGGAGTGAAGTAGCAGAGGCTGCTGAAGGCGTGGTAGACAGATGTGGACGTGTCTTCATTCCAATGCAGGAAGTACAGGAAATACAAGGTCAGCACAGCTGGGCGGAAACGGAAGAAGACAAACAGGAGACACAACACGATAGATGCGTTAGATTGATTCACAGAGAAATATATTTTATCTCTGGGCTCTACAGGTGATCCTGGCCTTCGGCACTCCTATTAGGGAAATAACTGGGTGATGACTGCCAGGCAGCAGACGCAGGACCCACGGGAACCGTGAAAGTAAAGGAGGCGTGCTGGACACACAAATACAATACTCATTCCTTCAATCTCTGTGCACCCGTAGCCTTGTTTCGACTGTGAGAAGTTAACATAGTGCTTCCTACGGCCCTTCCTCCCCGCCTTCTCAGCAACAGCACAGGGACTTACACGATGAGAGCTCTTTCCACTTGTGTTCTGATTGGTTGAGTGTTGGTCCTCTGGGCCTTTTTAAATCTTAACCAGCATGAGTTATTAAATAAAAATTTATGAGGCATTTACTATCATGACCAGAGGAAAGGATCAATTTATACCGAGGCAGAGAGAATGGGCAAAGTGCATGAAAGGAGGCCAGGCTGCTATAAGCAGAGAAGACTCTGGGGACACAGAATTACCTTTCATGCCATAATAGGAAAATCGCTCGCAGAATTCGTTCACCACAATGAAGGCGATGCTGAGTGGGTAGCTGGAGCCACAGATTTTCTATTCAATGAAAAGGCAAAGGTTGACGAATGAGCATTTTCCCCATTTAAGCTACACGGTTACTCTACAGCTAAAACATATCTTTAAATATATGGATATGAAGAAGTTCTCATCATTTTGCCCAGGCTGACCTCTGTTTTATGATCTTCCTGCCTTAGGCTCCCAAAGAACTCAGGTTGCAGGTGAACCTCACTATGTCTGGATAAACTCATCCTTAAACCGTTGTTATCAGTTAGCATGAAGCAGTGGTCTCTATAATGTTGGCATATGTTGTTCTGACATATGTAGTGGTCTCTTCATATATTGTCATACTAATCATGCTTATATTACTGGTGTGGGAGCAAAAAGTCCAAATCTTACTTCATCCTTTATTAACATGGGACTAGCCAGACATTCCTTGACCAGGACCAGCTTATCTCCCTACAGTATCTCAATAAAAGCCTATGGCTCTAGGCAAGAGAACGATCATAATTATTGCTAAGAATAAATTGAATAGGTAGGCTTTGGAGCACATGATATCCAAGCAGTCAGAGCCAGATGTCACTATCCCACTTAGCTCTACTACAGGCACTGACTGGTCCCATCTGCCATGGTCACTATCCCGGGGGAAATCTCGACAATTTGATGACTTCTCTTTCATAGCCTGCTAGATTCAGGTATAGAGCTCAACATGGTGGCCAGGCACTCCTAAATATAAGCTGATTGATCACCTTAACTATGGGAAGAGAATTCTGAAATTCTATGAAATTAAGTGTCCACTTTTCCTACTAGGATGCTTCCATAATATTTCCTTTTTAATTTTATTTGTATTTATGTATATATGTGTTTGCATATGTGAGAGTCTAAGTATGTAGGTACCTACAGAGACCAGAAAAAGATGTTGGATCTCCTGGAGCTGGAGTTATAAGTTGTCGTGAGCTGTCTGACTTGGGAACCAGGAGCCAAACTTTGGTCCTTTGGAAAAACAGCAAGTGCTCTTAACTGCTGAGCCATCTCTTGAGAAACCAGATTTTCATTTTCAAGCTGTACATTAGAGTAACTGCACTATCTCATGCATTATGTAAAATAATAAATATCACGTTTTATTTTAAATCTCTTTCCATAACAATAGCTCCACTAACATGGAAAAGAGACAAAGATAATCTGTCTCTTGAGACATTCAAACATTACCTTGAGATTTATATTACCTCTTATTTCATAGGTATGCACCTCTCTTTAACCACCCTTAACATGATTAACTTGGTCCGACTTTTACCCATGTAGATATGAATAAACCATCTTTCTACATACATGTTATTGCAATGACAACAACTTGATTGAAAGATGCAATGATTGAAATTATTACCTTTGCAGCTCCCATCTTGAGAACTATGTAACACAGAGTTTATTTAACATTAGCTGTGTACATTTTCACTAATTGGATTAATTAATTGCAATCCTTACTTAAGTGACACCAGTACTTGGCTCTGTGTTTCAATTCTGTTATTTCAAAGAAATAAGAATCATACTGACCTCATGGTTGATACTAAGAACTCAGCAAATAATTGGTTATTATTACTGTTGCCTTTCTACTGAGATGATTTTACTATGATATGAGAATCGAACGAGGTGATAAATTCGGAAGTGCTTTAATGAGTACGCTATGCAAAATATTATTCTTTGTTCCTCTATCCGACCTCCCACTTTAAAGTAGGGACACTTAGTAACAGAGAGTGGGTCTATTCTAAAGCTTCTGTTGGTGTCCAAAAACAGAAGGCTCTGCACACAAGGGGAACTAAAGGCTGAGTTTTGGTATTGGAGAGGAAAGAACAATCACACACAGTTCTCCAGACAGGAATGCTTGCCAAGTCTCCCTGGACATTCAAAGTGCTTTTTCTCCCCCAGGGAATATGCAATGAAATAGAGCAAAACTCTGGGGCGCAACTGGAAAAAAAAAAATCTGGCTAACCCACCCTGTTGCTTCCTTCCTGAAACAGAAGAGACTAGAATTAATTTTCAGGTGAATTCTAATTCCACGAGAGAGTACTTTTTCTGCTCTTAAACAGTTCAGCATGAAGTCCCAACAGCCAAGGAGGAACTTCAAAAGACTTATGTACATACGCTGTTACTGTCAGAGACAAACTGAACTTCGGGACTCACCGGAGGTGACTTCTTCGGAGGGTTTGGAGGTCTAGGCAGCATCCCTTCAGTAGAGACAGGTGAAAAAAGCGTTTCCTTGGACTCATTTTTCTGGAAAGGATTCATGGCTGGCTCCTTACTCTCTCTCTCCTCAAGCATTTGGCTTCAGTAGGCAGTTAGGACTGCTGCCAGCCTACAGTGAAAAGGGGGACTAGGGGGAGGAGGGATGGCTACAGCAAATAGGTTTAACCCTGTGGGTGTCAGTTTCAGTAGCTGCCTGCCTCAGAGCAGAACTGGAAGCTATAGGAAAAGAGAGGGTCAGCACACTGTTTGTACCAAAGCTAAGGGCATGGGGAAGTAAGAACAACACGTCACAAGTCACGAGATGAGAACAGTACTAGAGAATTGATTAGGGTTATCTGTTTAAGGAAAATACTTCTGCAGATGAGTACTAGGTAGTACTCAAGAATACAGCATCTAGGTTAGGCATATAACTCAGTGATCTCTAATGATATGGGGTGGGGGGTGGGGAATACAACAGTTTAAACACAGAAGGCTGATTTCAGGTTAATAATATCTGCCATTATTGGGCACTTATTACATGTCATGTTAATGTATATGAGTTATACATTTATATATGCATATATATACCTTTGGTTTTCATACATTTTTGTTTGTTTGTTTTTTGAGACAGGATTTCTCTGTGTAGCCCTGGCTGTCCTGGAACTCACTCTGTAGACCAGGCTGGCCTTGAGCTAAGAAATCCGCCTGCCTCTGCCTCCCAAGTGCTGGGATTAAAGACGTGCCACTACCCGGCTGTTTTCATACATTTTACTGCTATCTTTATTATACTGCAAATATTGTTCCAGGAAATCAGGAAACTTATCTAAAAATCACAGGGCCAGTAAAGTGGCAGATCTGGAATTTTCACTATGCAGAAGAAGATAGTAAAAGCAGAGATAGGTATCAGCAGTCAGTCTGCAGGCTGTGGAGAAATCGAAGGCATGGAAATGGAAATGTAGGACTGCTAGGAAATCAAAATGCTTTGACCGAAAAGGAAAGTCATCACAAAACTGAATTTGAGAATAAGAATGATCTGGGCTTGGGTTTTCAACATCATAACACTCAGCTAGAAAATCCTGTAAGTAAAAAAACACAGGGCTAAAGAAAATAACAGGAAAAAAAAATGTTGGTAACGGCCCTTGTTAAAGTCACTCTCTGTATTTTCAATTTCTCTCTTTGAAATCAATCCATTCATTCATTAAGAAATAGAATTTAATGTGTGCAAAAATTCAAAAAAAATTATGAACCAGTTGCTTTCTATGTATTATTGCAAGCATTAAATGTTCTTAACTTTCAGTGGATGGATTTTATTCTGACTCTAGAATACTATACTTAGTTCCTGATCAGATAAGCAACTGGAATACACATCATGACAATAGATACATTATACTCTACATTGAATTGAATATATATAAACTTGAAAATTTGGTACCATATATCAATTATGTAAAAGTATTGGCCTTCACTGTGACATTTCCACATATGCATGTCATACACTCTGAACACAGTCTCCTTGCATTACCTTCTTTCTCCCCTCGTTGTGTTACTTTTGCTAGTTCAAAAAGGTAAGAGAAGCACAAAAGAACCTAGTGTCCACCCAGCTATAAGTCAAAAGAAAGGTGAAAATATTGCCAAAGGCTATAAAGGACATTTTCTATACCTTAGGGTTACACCATGAGCACCAACCCACCAGTCAGGCAATAGCAAGATGAGTGATTTCATTTGAGAATGCAAGAGAGGAAACTGAGAATATAGGGAGAACAAAGAAAGGAGGACAAGGTAGGGAGAACAAATATGAGCAAATTAAAAAAAATATATAAAAAATTTTAAATTGCATTATTTTCTATGTTGACTAAGAAAATAGTAAGAGGAGAAGGAGGAGGAGAATGAAGAAGAGGAGGAGGAAGAGGAGGAGGAAGAAGAGGAGGAGGGAGAGGAGGAGGAGGAGGGAGAGGAGGAGGAGGAGGGAGAGGAGGAGGAGGAGGGAGAGGAGAAGGAGGAGGGAGAGGAGAAGGAGGAGGGAGAGGAGGAAGAGGAGGGAGAGGAGGAGGAGGGAGAGGAGGAGGAGAGAGCAGAGGAGGAGGGAGAGGAGAAGGAGGAGGAAGGAGAGGAGGAAGAGGAGGGAGAAGAGGAGGAGGAAGAAGAGGAGAAGGGAGAGGAGGAGGAGGAGGAAGATAGAAAAACTCTGTGTCCTTATTTCTTGCAAAATTCTTACATTACCCGTTTAAATGACTTTTCAATAAATGAACCTTTCCCCCATAAACTTTAACTCGGACTTTGACCAGGTTCTCTTAGCTTCTATTATAGTCTTCTTCTATTTTCTCTCCCACAAACCTTTACCCAAAGAATAATCCAGTTTTACTTCTGCCTGTAGCATTAATGATTAATCTGTAGTTATTCTTTTAGGAAATAGTGCCTTTTCTGACCTACCTCGATTAAATACTGAATCTAAAATAGGCAGAACTTTCTGGTCAAGTTACCTAGTAGATGCACAAGTGCAGTGTAGACCTGATTGAGTTACTGGTTTCCCATGCCTTGGCCTTGTACGTCTAGATTGTGTTTACTTTGGAAGAACGAATGAAGTTGCACCCATATGCCCCAATTCACACACAGCCAGAAGTCCCTGATCACCAAACTCCAGAGCATGAATTTTGGTTTTCAAACAAATTTCTATGAAATTTGTCTTTACGTGAGACAAGGTTTTACTGATCTCCTTACTTAGCCAAGGACGACCTTGAATGTCTCTGATTATCCGACTTCTACCTTCAGCATGCTGAGTGCTGGGAGTCCAGGAATGAGCCATCCTTCCCAGCTTACGTAGTGCTGGAGACTGAACTCAGTCAGGGGTTTTGTGAATGCTAAGCAAGCACTCTACCAACTAAGTCATAGCTCAAAGCCTGAACTTTGTCTCTTGATAATGGCAATAAAATAACAGCATTTATTTACAGAATCAAATAATATCAGAGATATAAGGAATCTGAGCCTTTCCTTAGGTAAATTCAGCTCCTCTGATGTTAAGAATCACTTAGAGCAATATCATATTTAAGATGCTTGCTTATACTCTTGTATCTGGTAGGTCAGCCTGAAACAGAAGGATAAAGGTCTAAGAGATACATAAGAAAAAACATCTTTGACATAGAATGAATATAAATCCTTCAGAGACACAAAGGAAATAGAAAGAGAAGAATCTGAATATCAGAATCAAACATCAATGACAGAAGAGGATAGTTGTAGCTTCTGTGATATGACAGCGGAGAGTAAAGTTTTCAGTTACTTGTAGAAATGAATTCTAAAATAAGTTGTCAGAGAAGAGAAGCAAATATAAAATTAAAAGTAAATGTGTATTTAATAATGTCCAAAATATAAGAATTAGCCACACACAAAATTGTATTTAATTACCAGCAACAAATAAATAGATAAGGGAACTTAGAATACCAATCTTAGTAACATAAAAGATAAATGAAATGAAAGATGTTGAAGACTCCACCCCTGAAGCTATCAAGCGTTAATGAAAGAAAGAGAAAATTAAAGACTTGAATAAATGGAGGCATGGCATAGTCATGATTTGGAAGACTCATATTATAAAAATGTCAATAGTTCCTTGTACCTATGGTGCAAGATCCCAGTAGGTTTTAGGAATGTAAAAAGTGACTATTTGATTCTTACAATTCAAACAAAAATTCAAAAAGCCAGGAATAATACAGTCAATTCTGAAGTACAACTGTAGAGGATTTGAACTGCCTAATCAATACCAATTATGAAGTAATTACAACGTAACGGCCACAAAGATAGACAAGACAATCAATGGAGCATAACAGATTTCAGAGAAAGATCCACATATACTCGGTCTTTAACAAAAGTAATCCTGCAGTATGGGGGTGGGGAAGAGTTACGGCACTTTCAATAAATAAACCATTTGGATATGCTTGTGGAGAACAGTATTTTTCCTTATACTGAAAAATAAATCAATTCTTCGTAGGTTGAGGATTTAAATATTAAAGTCAAAATCAAGGTTTTTGAAATCAAACATAAGAGATACGTTTGTAACCATGGAATAAGCTAAAATTCTTGAAGACTATATAAAAAAATTAAACCAATTCTTCATAGGTTGAGGATTTAAATAATAAAAGAAAAGAAAGTTGAGATATGTAATATTAGAATTAATGAACACTGTTTGCTAAAAGATATCATTAAAAATGAAAAGGTACACCCCAGTGCAAGAAAATGTTCATGATGTATCTATCAAAAGTGATACGCCCAGACTATACAAGCAACTCCAAAATTCAATTATAGATGATTAACAAAAAGTGGTCAAAAGGAACAAACAGATGTTTCCCAAACAGTCAGTAAGTCTGTGAACATGTTATCAATTATATGGGTGTAAAGACAGTTCAACTATGAGCATACGAGTTACATTTATCTGTAAGACAATACATAGAAGGGAGACTGCTGGGCCAAAAGAAATGATTTTGAAATTTTCAAGTGATCTATCATTGTCTTTGCCCTTTTTTCTTTAATGAATTGTTAACCTTTGCAAATCTGGAAGATATATTTGAGTATTGTTGATATTAACACTGCCATCCTTTGCCTTGCAAATGTCTTTTCCTTTGAATTGAATCTATGGACTTTTGCAATTAAATATAACTTACAACATAGCTGCACAAATCACAAGCATACAATTCCGTTTATTTTTACACATGTGAAAGTCACACAGCTACCTACTACACACATCATATTCTCTAGCTCTTCATTGCTGGAAGTTCTTCAAAGAATAACACCCATTGTTTGCCTTTTGCCTGCCAGGCAAATTCTGCCCCACCAGAGGAATCACCAGTCTTCTATCGTTGTGGGTTTTATTTGCTTCGACTCAGTTTCACGTAAATAGAATAATGTTTGCATTTTCTGTATCTTATTCCTGTTACTCAATACTATACTGGCGAGATTCCTCTATGTTGTTGGCCCAAGCAAGATTTTTTCCTTCTATTTCATCAAATTTACTATACAAATATATCACTTTAGCCATTCTTACATTGATGGACGCTTGAGTGGTTCCAGCTTTCATGCTGGTAATTGTCAACTTAGCTTAAACTGAAAACTGCTTCCCAGAATCACCTTCTCTGTAAGGCTATAGGCAGACCAGAGAAACTAGAATCTCACTCTGACAAGGAAGATCACAGAGACGAAAAATATACCTTAATCTTATCCTATTGTTTTTAGGGCAGGTCATAAAAAGACAGTCTGGTTTTCTCTGCACAACAGTAGGTAATTAGACCTTCTTCATTCCAGAAGAATTTGCCCGGGCCCTTGGGGAGGAAACATTGAGGAACCTGAGCAGACAAGCCTCATCAGGTTTCCTCATCCAGTCTATCTGCAGTTACGCCTATGTAATGAAGTCTCTGTAGAATCAGAAAGGACATGATTTGGAGAACATCCAAATTGCTGAACCTTGTGTGGCCAGGGAGGGTGTAGCCTCTCCACACCCCTTCCCCATACCTTGGCCTATCACCTCTTCATATTACCTTTCATAAAAATATGCTTATAAATCTATAAGCCACTGAAGCAAGTTAATTGAATAGGAGGAGGGATTATAGTGATCTTTATTTATGGCAAATTGGCCTTAAACACAAGTAAAATAACGTAGTGCTTGGAATTGACACCTGAAGTGGGCCCACATGCTATGAGATCTGATGCTGTCCCCAGTCAGGTAGCATCATAAAGTGAATTGCATTAAAAGACATACAACATGCATCTGCTGCAGAATTGCTTGTTTGCTTGTTGGAAAGAAATCCACCACACGTTTTGGGATCACATGGGGTTGTTTATTTTGTTTTGAGTTAATTTTGACAGTGTAAGACTACAGAAAAAAACCAAAAACCTTATTCTCCTCTCCTTGAAGGGTGTAAAGAATAAAAGTGAATTCATTGAAATGGTGTTTACCACTGGGTGAAGCCAGAGGAAGCCTGCAAAGGAGGGGAAGGAAGGATTCTAGGAACTAGAGGGGTCAAGGACACTACAAGAACATGACCCACAAAACCTCACAGAGTTTGACATGATAATCTCAGGCTCTGTGTGAGTTTGAGGAACTCTGCATACACTTTGTGTAGCTTGGTGTTCTTGTAGGATTCCCAGCAGTGGGTGCTGGGAATGTCTCTGACTCTTTTGCCTGTATTTGGGACCCTTTTCCTCCTATCGGGTTGCCATGTCCAGCTGTGACATAAGGATTTGTGCCTAGTCTTATTGTATCTTGTTATGCTGTGTTTGGTGGATATTACTGGGAGGCCTGCTCTTTTTTTTCTTTCGGGAAAAATAGGAGGAGTTGATCTGGGGGAGAGGAGAAGTGGGAAAATGGGAGGAGTGAAGGGAGAGGAAACTGGGGTCAAGATGTATACAAAGAATAAAAAAATAAAATAAAATTTTCTAGTTCCATCCATTTGCCTGCGAATTTCATTAAGTCATTGTTTTTAATAGCTGAGTAGTAGTACTCCATTGTGTAAATGTACCACATTTTCTGTATCCATTCCTCTGATGAGGGACATCTGGGTTGTTTCCAGCTTCTGGCTATTATAAATATGGCTGTTATGAACATAGTGGAGCATGTGTCTTTATTTCATGTTGGAGCATCTTCTGGGTATATGCCCAGGAGTGGTATAGCTGGGTCCTCAGGTAGTATTATGTCCATTTTCTGAGGGTCCACCAAACTGATTTCCAGAGTGGTTGTACCAGCTTGCAATCCCACCAGCAATGGAGGAGTGTTCCTCTTTCTCCACATCCTCGCCAGTATGGACCACCAACCAAAGAATATACATGGAGGAACCCATGGTTCCGGCTACATATGTGGCAGAGGAGGGCCTTGTTGACCATTAGGGGGAGGAAAGGCCCTTGGGCCTGAGGGTGTTAGATGCCCCAGTATAGGGGAATGCCAAGGAGGGAAGACAGGAGTGGGTGAGTGGGTGGGGGAACACCCTCATAGAGGCAGGGGAGGGGGGAGGGGATAGGGGGTTTCCAAAGGGGAGACCTGGAAAGGGGGAAATATTTGAAATGTAAATAAAGTATCAAAAAAATAAAAATAAAGTGGACACTTACCTCATACCACAAAAATAAAATAACATATAAAATGATGTTTAAGTTGGATGTGATGATGTATGCCTAATCCTTGAAATGGAGGCTGAAGCAGGAAGATCATGAGTTTGAGGCCACCCTGGGCTACATACTGACTGCAACTGTGTCAAAACATGGCACCCCCTAAAAAAAAAATCTTAAGAATATTTCATTTATAAGGAAAATAAAAGCAGGAAACAAGATGAGCTGTTTTGATTATAGGAAACTACATCTGGGAGCTAGTCTTCCCAGCTCACCCATTGTGTACTCATTTTTTGTAGTTAATAGTATTAAAAGGAATTCCAGCATAACAACTTTGAGTAAAGACCTTATATTCTGCATTACTTTAATAACACGATAGAAGTGTTTTACTAGCTATATTGAGTATATGAATTTGCTTTAGTTAAATGATATAATGGTAGTTTTCAGTAAAGTATTGCTGAGTAAAACAGAAAACGAAGCTAAATTAATGGAGAGGGACTACAGAGAAGGAAAAATAGAGAAAACATGAGAAAGTAACGCCAGACTTTAGCCCATAAATGACAGTTAGAGAAATACCAGGATGACACTGTTTTTTTTTATAATTGCCAAAATTTGAAGAACCCAGGATGTTGGTTCAATAGACAAATGGATAAACTATGGTGCATACAGACATAGAATAGTGTTCAGTATTAAAAAGTAAGACTACTGAGCCATCACAGAAAACTGATCTGAAAATGCCATATACTGTGTGATTCCAACCACAGGACAGCAGGAAAAAGCACAGCCTATGGGGACAGTAATGTATCCTATGATGTCAAGCCAGGAGTGATAGTGACACATGTCTATCCTCAGCACCTGGGGCATGAGGCAGGGGAAGTGAGGCACATTCAAGGCCAGCCCAAAGAATGGGCAGCGCACACAAGATTTCTAAGGCAATGAAACCATGTTATTTTTAATACAGTAATGGATGTATGCTGTGACTGTACACATTTGTGAAAAATATGTAGGGTGTATAACCCCAAGTACAAGCCCTATTCTAACCTATGGATTTGGCGGCGATGATGTGCCGATGGAGAGCCATCCGTGAGAGCAAGCAGACGCCCCTTTGGCATGACATGGCAGAGAAGGTCAGAGGGAAAAGGTCTCTCCCAACTTTCTTACCAGTTTTTTGGGAACCTAAAACTGTTTTAAAAATTAATAAAGAACCTGTTCTTTAGTAGATTTCAGCTATAATTAAATACTTGTATTTCCTTCAATTTCGAAAGTATTATAAATATAAATACCAAATAACTTAATACTTAAATTATTCTCTTGAGAGAAAGATGTTATAAGAGATAACAAAACATCTATTAGGATAATTATTTAACTTCAGTTTTATAGAAAGTGTAAATTTGGCAAGACTTAAAGTATGTTCAGTCATAATGTAAGGCATGTCAGATAGGAAAGGCACAACTACAGTGAAAACCACAAACTCGTACTGTGAATCAAGTATTTTAGCATTTCATGATTTGGGGCAACAATGTGGTAAGACAGAGCAGTGGACAGAGACTCTGGAATACTTGGTCTGCAGCTCCTTCTTTAACAATTCTGTAAGGCAAAGGACACTGTCAATAGGACAAAACGGCAACCAACAGACTGGGAAAAGATCTTAATCAATCCTATGTCTGATAGAGGGCTAATATCCAATATATACAAAGAACTCAAGAAGTTAGACTCCAAAAAACCAAATAAC